>JAMLFY010000013.1:8966204-9238401 GCA_030441495.1 Dalbergia oliveri | reverse complement strand
AACCATGTTTATTTTCTATGTCATCATTAAATTCTCAAGAATGAATAAATGAACTTGTATTCTCATGCTTAAATTTCCAAGCTTGCATTTCATGTTTATGTTTCAAGTTGTCACTTAATCTCCAAAGATAATAAGAGGATGCATCTCATATTTATTTTATGCTCTCACTTTATTTTATAATGGCTAAAAGAATCAACGTATGACATGTTTATTATTATGTCATCACCTAAGAATCGTAAAACTCAAAGACTTGCCCAAGTATCACAAGCAAAGTTGGAGCCATGGTAATAAGAACTCTAAAGCTCACTTTCAATTTCCTTAAGATTATTGGAGTCAAAGAATTCATTCTTTAAGAAGTCTTGAGTTTGGAGCTTAATAAGATGTAATAAGAATTCTCTTTCTCTCCATTGGTCTCAGTCAACTTATTCCCTTCTTATTTTCTTTTATTAAGATTCTCTCTCTCTCTCTCCATTGGGTGTGGACTACCGCCGTTCCAGTTCTTATTCATTTCAAGCACTTGCATCATGTTTAAATTTCAAGTCTTGCATATCATGTTTAATTTCCAAGTCATCACCTTAAATTTTAAAGATAAAGAAAGGGATTTTCATATTATGTTTATAATTCTAGTTATCACCTAAATCTCTAAAGCTCAAGACTTGCTCCTTTTATCTTAAGTGAAAATTTTAATCATGAACATTCTTTCAATGTATAAATTGGCCTCATGATTATGGAAGGCCTAAAGTCCTATGATTTCTTTCAAGTTTAACAAAAAGAATTAGTTTCTAAAGGAGTTTCAAGGTTTTGCAAATATTTTTCAGGAAACTAATATCACACGTGTACCTTAAATGTGACTTTAAGCGATTATATGAGGTTCATGATTCAGCCACTAATCTGAGTTTAGTACTACTGTATGATGATGGTTTAATATTTTTGAAGTTGTGATAATTATGGTTTATTTATAAAGGAATGATTCTATGCATGTTAGATAAAACTAGCTTCCTAGAACGTAAAAGCAAGATTTCTAGGACTCTAGAGAATGAAATTTATACATTCTGTCCAGAACCCTTAAAAGCTATAAGAATCAGATTTTATTATGCTTAGATAAGTGAAAATGATTCATAATTGGTTTAGTAATTAATTTTAGCATCATAGGGAAAGTCGGAACAAGAAGGGTTAAAGATGCAACTTCTAGCACACTAAAGCCTTAAATATAACCTACTGCCTATGCTGTCCCATGTGGTTTAATAATGAATTGAAGGTTATAATTAAGGGTAATAATGATAATGAATCCCTTAGATGCATAAGAAAGTAAGATAATGATTGAGGTTACCTGACTCTAAAGTTAATTGTTTAAGAGTTTTCTGAAGATTTATGATGATGCCTCTTTGATGTTTGAAATGATAAGTCTATGTAGTGATTTATTTATTAAGTATTTGATTTCATTGAATGACTTCATGGTTTGCATGTTATAGTTGCTGTTGCAAAAAATGAGAATGTTTATGCATCCTAATGATTATGAATTGAGAGTTGTATTATGATATAACATGCAAAGACTTAATGGTGACTTAAACTTATGAAAATGATCCTTTGGACCCATCAGACTATAGGTGGTGAAAATGTGATTCTTGCCCCTAAACCGTTCTCTAAAAAAGGTATAGTCAGGGCTTTAACTTATTAAAAGGGATAAGTATATACTAGTGACAACTAGTAAGGTATGAGCTCATAACCTAAATTACTCCTAAAAGGGTGGAGTATAGGGTGGCCCAGGAAAATGATGATGAAAGTAACTTTAAGTCACCTAAGGAACTAAGTAACGTATTATGTGATTATGATGTTCTTCTATGCATAGTATTTATGATATGATGATGAGGAATATGATGTGGTCTTATGCATAGCTATGTTATTATGATATGCTGATGAGATATATGATAGGAAAAGTTCATTATAATTATGACATGCTAAGTTTATAATGCATTATAAGACACATGATTAAAATGAATGGACCTCTGTAAAGTATATTTTTGAACTAAATAAATGAATCTTAGCATGCTCACATTTTCATAATGAAACCGAGGTTCTTGGGGACGATGATGATGACACGATGCATATGAGGTGAGTACCTACTGAGATTCTTTTATAAGTTTCTCATTCCTTTCTTTCTTTCCATCTCGTCTTCAAAAAGTGATGGTGATGTTTGTGATTCCCGTTGATGTCACCTAGTAGATGCACGTGATTTTGTGAACTAGCTTATTATCCTTGAGGAACGTATCGCTAAACCTTGAGCGTGACTCAATATCTATTCCTATCTCTGAGTGTTATTAATAGGTGCCGTTAATAGATATATTTCCATCCATATGTTATTTATGTTTTGTTTGATTGTCTACATCTAGCTTAACTCTATTGATAGGCAAAATACCTATGTCATATGCAATTATGGATATCATATGATGGAGCCAATATGATGTGTTCTTCATGATATGTCCTTTCATTTTCCGCTTTTATCTCGATTATCATTCACGTTATACGCAGGCTCACGTTTTCAATTATGTTTTAAAGAAAAAAAAATAGCTCGTAATTTCACTAAGTATTTTCAAAGCATGATTAAGGAACTGAAGCAAAGAGTAAAGTCTAGTAATTAATACACCTAGGTGTATTGGGTTAATTATTAGGGTGTTACATTTTGGTATTAGAGCGTTTCGCTTCTCATAGAGCCTAGGATTGGACTAGCTATGCTTCTAAAGCATAATACGTTAGAGATGTCATGTGTAGATGTTTATCATCAGGATAAGCTTGAGGATTAGAAATACATGACTACTATATGTTGCACGTTCCATGGTAGCTTGCTCACTTTGCATGGAATATTGAGCCTGATCACCTCAGTGTTGCTGTTTTGTGTGTATAGGGACCAATGGCACATCGACAACAAACTAGGAGCGCAGCACAGAATAATGAGAACAACGAGACCACCGAAGCACTCCGTGATGTGGCAAGGACAATGAGGATGATGATGGAGCGAATGGATTAGGATCGCCAAGCTAATGTAAATCAAGGTCATGAGATCCTTGAACATGCTCGTTTTGGGAATTGCAAAGTGAACCCACCAGTTTTCAAGGGTGCCATCAATACAAATGTTGCAGATGAATGGATTCGGAATATTGAGAAGGTATTTGATGTTGTTCCATGCTCAGGAGGAGAAGGTTACTTTCGCCACCCACATGCTCAAGGATAATGCCAGCTATTGGTGGAGAGGTACCCGAAGGCGTGGAGGCGACCGATAGGACATTGATTGGGAGCTATTTAAGGTCCATTTTAATGAGAAGTATTTCCAGAAATTGGTCAAAAATGCCAAGGACATTGAATTCATGCAGTTTGTCCAAGGAAATATGAACATGGCCCAGTACATGCCAGATTTGAAGAACTTATTAAGTTCTCAAGGATGTATCAGGGTAACCCAACGAGTATTGGAAATGCATTAAATACGAGTCAGGGTTGAAGGCGAATTAATGTGGCAGTGGCGCATTTGGAGATTAGGGATTTCTCTACTTAGTTAACAAATGCCGCATTATCGAAGAAGGGCGGAAAAGCTGACACCTCAAAGTCTGATAATATCACCAAGAAGCTGACACCTCAAGGTTAGTTCAAGAGGCAGAATTGACCCTTATTTCCACCTTAATCAAGACCCCAAGGACCACAAGGAACTTTTACAAGGAAGACCAAACAATAACAATCACAACAACAACAACAATAACAACAAGGGAAAGCACCACAAAAGGTCCCAGTAGCACCTCCATGACCCCCACCATCCATGGAATGTCCCAAGTGTGGCAAGAATCATGGAGCACGCCCTGTCGTGTCCAGAACAAATGTATGCTACCAGTGTGGAAAGCCGGGCCATTACTCTCTAGAATGCACGGAAGGAACCCGCCAACCCCAATCCCAAGCCGCAATATCAAGGAAGGGTTTTTACCGTTAATGCTAAAGAAATGACGAAGTCACAGAATCTCGTGGAAGGTAAGTGTAACATGTATAAAGACTTAATTGTACTGATGATTCTGCGCTTTCCATTCTTTTATTTCCCACTAATGTGTTAAAAGCCTTAATTTGCATGTGACCGAGCTTCCTTTTGACCTTGTTGTTTCTACCCTATTGGAAAACCCATTAGGACTTGTAAATGTTGTTTAGATTGCAATTTTGTTATAGGGAATAGATCCTTTGTTTTAGATCTTATTTGTTTACCCATGCGAGGTTTAGATGTGATTCTTGGCATGGATTGGCTTGAGGCCAACCGTGTATTGTTAACCCTATGAGAAAACCATCACCTTTCTTCCTATTCCCATTAAACCTAAGAAACCTATAAGTTTGTACATAACCGCCTGAAATGGACTGTGGTAAAGGTGAGAATAAAGGTATATTTTCCTAGTCGCTAGTGATGTAGACTTTGAGCAAAGTATCGATGAGATACCGATAGTAAGGAATTATCTCGAAGTATTTTAGATGAAATACAGAGTTTCCCGCCCAAGAGAGAAATAGAGTTTTCCATAGAATTGCTTCCAGTGTAGGTCCCATATCCATAGCCCCATACAGGATGTTGCTATTAGAGTTACTGAGTTAAAAGCTTCTTGGAAGACTTATTAGAAAAAAGTTTGTTAGGCCTAGTGCATCACCATAGGAAGCCCCGGTTGTTTGCGAAGAAAAAGGATAGAAGTATGAGGATGTGTGTTGACTATAGGCAATTGAATAAAGTGACGAGAAGAACAAATACCCTTTGCCTAGGATAGATGACTTGATGGACCAGCTTAAAGGTGCAGTTGTGTTTTCTAAGATTGATTTGAGGTCAGGTTACCACCAGATTAGAGTGAGAGATGAAGATATACCGAAAACGGTCTTTTGTACTCAATACGGCCATTTTGAGTTAGCAGGAATGTCCTTTGGATTAACCAATGCTCCAGTAGTTTTTATGGATTATATGAATAGGATCTTTAGACCTTATCTAGATCAGTTAGTGGTTGTCTTCATAGATGATATTCTCATATACTCTAAGACCCACGAGGAGCATGAACGCCACCTAACCATAGTACTAGAGATCTTGAAGGAAAAAAACTTGCCAAGCTTTCTAAGTGTGAATTCTAGTTGGATGAGGTGAAATTTTTAGGCATGTAGTATCTAAGAGAGGAATTGCTGTAGATCCTAGTAAGGTAGAAGCGGTCGTGAATTGGGAAAGACCAACCACGTAATTGGAAGTAAGGAGCTTTTTGGGTTTAGCTAGTTATTTGTAATAGCCAATACCCTGCATTACGTGATATTGTCCTCTGGGCTTCAGGGCCTACTCCGACTCCCCCTTCAAGGTTTTGTTCTTCCCCCGGCGAGGGGAAAACGCGTCACGCATGTAACGCCCGATTTCTGCGTTGAGTGCAAATGACCAAAATGCCCTTGAGGTCATTTCTACCCAGGAATTTAGGACACTTGCCCCGTCCTCCGGGGTCAACTCAATGCCTGAAGGGGTTATAACTGTTATGTTTGATAACCGAGGTGAAAATCTCGTTTTCGAACTTTTGGCTCAAAATGACCAAAATACCCTCCTGTTCTACACGGGTAAAGGTGCAGTTTAAAACTTTTCCAGGAAGTTTGGAATGATGTTTATGAGTGATATCTGATGTCTAGTTCTGCTCTGAGGTCCCAGTAGTTTAGTGCAAAATTACCATTTTGCCCCTAGAACAGTGTACAGTGAGCCTAATGACGCAATTAAGCAAACCTAAGCAATATTAGGCTCTAATCGAAGATTAATTTATTTCGACAATTAATCTAGAGTCAAAATAATTTATTAAGGTTAATTAGAACCTAAGATTGCTTAGTTAAACTCTAATTGCATTCCTTAATTCAAGATTCCTAGTCATGGAATCTTGAATAGTATTTTTCTCTCCACTTCCTTAATTTAAGGAATTGTCTATGACTCAATTAGACTTAATGAGAGTTTTAATTCTCTAATCTAGTATGACCACTCCCTAAATTAAGTCTTGACTTTCCTAATTGCCCAATTACCTCACCTAAACACTTTCTTACAAACCCCTAACCAAAACCTTAATCAAAGAAACACCTAAACACATAACTAACCCACAATTAGATGAACTAATTTTCTTCATCTTGGCCTTAAGTGGCCAGCCACTCCACCCTTCGATAGCCCATCATGTGTTGTTTCAATTACACTCAAGAGCCATACTTCAAACCATGCTTTGCCCATACCTCACCATGCCTTCAACCATACTTACAACCATACCTATGTAAGAGATATTTCTTCTCTCCTTCCTCCCTCAAAGTGGTCGGTTCCTCCCCTTGGAAGCGTCATTGTTGAAAATTTCTATAAATACCAAGCCTTGATGAACCTTGTCACACTTTGGTTCATTTGGTAAGTTTACACTTCTTGCAAAAATTCTCTCATTTCTTCTTAAACTCCCTCACTTTGGCCAAGTTCTTCCTCAAGACTTCAAGAGGATTTCCTTCTCATTCCATCAAGAAAACAAAGCTTCCTTACATCTCTCTTCAAGACTTCTTTAGGTAGGGGTTATGTTTTAATGTTTTTGCTTGTGTTCTTCAAGAAAAGTTCTAGTTTTCTCTTGGTTTAAAACTCTTTTCCTTCTCCTCTTTCTTTTTGGCCAAGAGGCCTTTTTACAAAGAGAACATGAGCTTGATGATGAGGTTTCAAGATAATGACTTGTTGTCGTCATGTGAGAAACCTCTAAAGCTTGAAATAACTTGGTCTTGGACCATACATGCTTTTGATTTCTTTCCTTTTCATGGCTTAAGTTTCAGTCTTTCTTCCTTTTCTTAAGGATTTCGTTTTCTTCCTTGGTTGTGAATAAAGTTTGCTAAAAATATAAAATAGATCACAAAAGTTTTGTTAAGAAAAATTAATCCTAAGATTTCAAAGAGCTATAAGCTTACCCTTGCCAACCTTAAAGTTGGTCGACCGTTCTAAGAGTTTACTCTAGATTGAAGCCCATGAGCAATAAAATAAAGATGAGTAGTTTTATTTATGTTATTTTAGTTAAAGTGTTGGTGTTTTCATTTTAATCCACTTTCTTGAGCTTGATGATGAAGTTCAAACCAAAGACTTCTTTGAAGAGTTGGTCTTAAGAACTCTAAAGCTCATCTTCTATTGTTAAGATACATGTTGGGTTAAGGCTATTGATATTCCTCTAAAAGTCTTGCAAGAGCTCTAGTAAAGATAAAACAAGTTGCATATGTTTAAGTTTATGCCTTGCATAGCATGTTTACTTTGATGCCATCACTAAACTCTCAAGAATAACTAAATGGACTTGCATTGTCATGTTTAATTTCTCAAGCTTGCATTTCATGTTTACATTTCAAGTCATCACTTAAACTTAAAGATAATAATGAGGTTGCATCTCATATTTACTTTATGCACTCACTTTGTTTTATAAAATGATAAAATAAGTGCATTGCATGTTTAAGTTTATGTTATCATCTAAGTACCCTAGAGCTCAAAGACTTGCCCTAAGTATCTTCAATGGGAAACTTTAACCATGAAAAGTGGATGTGTTTTGGTATGATGAAATGATGGTTTGATTTTGTAAAATGTAAGGATGATTTCATGAAAATGTTGGAAAATTATTTTATGAGGCCTCAAGGTGTTTAAATAGTTTAGAATGTGTCAAAAATCGTGTTTTCTCAAATTCTGAAGGTTTGGTAATCGATTACCAGAGTGTTTTCGAAGGGTTTTTGGTTTGGTAATCAATTACCATACAATATAATTGATTACCAAGGCTGTCTTCGTGCCCAAAATCGATCCTTAAACCATGTAATCGATTACTGACTTTTGTAATCGATTACTATGTTCTTCATTTTCAAAAGGATTTAACCCTAAGTAATCGATTATTGTAATATGTAATCGATTACCCGGTTGTTGAAACCCAGAATAAAATTAACCCTGGTAATCGATTACAGGCACATGTAATCGATTACCAATCACCTTTTTGCTATGAAATCATTCCAAGAGAAAGACTAGTAACTTGTATGCACTTATGACATGATTTTATGCAACTATGCGTGATGCGTATTCTTAGTTTCTATCTTATTGGCCACTGTATGAATTCTGTTTAGGAGTTGAAATGTGTAAGTTTATGTTTGAGTAAAGTGAGGAACGATGTTGAAGGTTAGAAAGGACTAAGTGAATAGAAAGGTTTGAGAACTAAAATCTTAACACCCTTAGACATGAGAATAGTGATAACTTATGTTCCAGCATAATTGAGCTTAAAGAAGATGACCCATAACTAGTGTTGATGCCTAGAAGTTGAACCTAGGATTTTAGGAAAAGACAGAACTTAGAGAAGAGTCTAAGGTGCAGATCCTAGAATCCCTCATAGTCAAGTACTGATCATGATGATTAATCTATACAATGCTGATTGGATGAGTTAGTGAACATAGATGTTAAAAGAATTTTAGGTAATGATCCCTTAAGCATTATAAAATCCATAATAAAGGCTAGGATAATTGAGTCACAAGTTTAAGACCCATAAGGGCCAAAGCACAAGACACCATAAGGTAGAAAGTGTGATGTGAGAATGAGATCAAGCGAGTGTGCTTGTGTTATATATGAATGTGTCCTGACATGAGTTTAATAACATGAGGATTTATGGTGTGTTGTGATGATGATTTTGTATGATGTGGACATAATGCATGAGACTATGTGGATCAAAGAAAGCATGTTTTCATGATTGAGAGGTTTATTTGATTGAAGAATTTATGAGATAACATGCATTATGAGTTATGTGGCATAACTCAAATTGAGGAAATTCGAGGAAGTTTATGCCTCGAATTTTTGTCAAATTTGAGAGACTAAAGAAAGTTTTCAAATATGATAAGATGTTTAATGTGACACACTGAGACGTATTTCTCCTGCTTGAGGAGAAGGCAAAACCGTGAGGGCATAGACATTAGCTTGCCAAAGCGGACAAAGTCGCTTCTTAACCAGTCGATGCGTTTCGAAGAAGGAAAAAGTCCCATGATGGGTGATCCTTAGGCCCCTACCCGTACTCTAGGAGTCGGGATTATGATGATGATTATGATTATGTTTATGATTCGCTTATCAAGAGGATAAGTGAGAACTAGTGACGACTAGTTAAGGTATGAGCTCATAGCCTAGTTTAAGAGGTGCGGTTACTATGATGATGTTAGTGTCACAAGTATGAGAAGGAACGATGTTCAAGGAAAGTTACATGCCACTTATATGATGATTAAGTATTGTTCAGTTGCCTAAAGTAATGTCTTATTCTGATATGCTACATACATGCATTAAGATTCATTATAAAAGACACAGACCTTAGATTAAATGCTTTTATGAGAATCTCATAATGAACCCATACATGCTTAACCTTTTCATAATAAACCCAAGGTTCCTGGGACGTAAACGATGACACTAGGATAGAGGTTTCCTATGAGATTCTTTAGCAAGATTCTCACCTCTCTCTCTTCTTTTCCGTTATGTCTTCAAACATTGATGGCATCATTCGTGATCTTCATTGACCCGCCCACCTGGAGGTGCACTATGACCCGAGCATCAGTCCTACCACTTCCAGGGTCATTGTGAGGTACGCGTTTTTGTGTACGTGGGACGCCGTTTGTTTCCCTGTCTCCAGCATCGCTTCCATCCGACTTCACCTTTTGGCGACGACTGATCTTTGGGAGGACGCGACCCGAGACGAGCAGAGACCGTCATCCCCTTCCCTCCTATCGGTGGCACGTGGATACCCAGAGACGTTCCCCGTTCTCGATCGGAGGCCGATCCTTCGGAGGGCTCTTCCCTTCGTTCCTATGGATCTCCGAAGGTAGCGAGGACACGGCCACCGCGGAGGCATGCGAGGACGGACAAGCGAGAAGCGAGTACGTCGTGGAGGCCATGCAGTCCCCCTCGATTCCTATGCCTAGGTCTCCGCTTCGTTGGGCTATATCGAGGAGCTCGTCAGTCGTGGGCTACATCTCCCTGATCGAGGATCAGGGTCATCAGGAAGCGTGGAGGGTGAGGTAGTGATAGTTGGGCTTATCCTTTGGGGATTTACCATGTACTTGCTTTTATTTTCCTTTCCGTTTATGTATTTCTAGTTTCCGTGTATTAAGCTCTCCCACTGATAAGGGCAAGACTTTATGCTTCCTTTTACATTTCAATAGTTATGTACTAAACTTCTATAATTAATATTATGATGAATGTTCTTGTGATTAAGGTGTTCCTTTATGTTTTGCTGTTCAATGGTTTCCCGCTTCCGCTTTTCATTTCAATTACGTTATGTGCAAAGGCTCGCACTTTGTTTTACATATTCCACTTCAAAAAAATATATATCTGTATTTTCCGCTAAGTATTTTACAAATGATGTTCAAAAGGAAGTAATAACTAATAGTTAATCTTGATACGTCCTAGGCATGTTAGGTTAAATATTAAGGTGTTACAACGCAAGGAGGAGGTATCCACACCCTTATAAGTATGCTTCGTTCTCCTCCCAAGCCGATGTAGGACTTCACGATCTACCCTTTGGGGCCCAGCTTGCCCCTCGTTGCACACTCACCGGAATCGGCTCTGATACCATTTGCACAGCCAAGCACCCCTGCATTATGTGATATTGTCCTCTTTAGGGTTTAGGGCCTACTCCGACTTGCCCTTCAAGGTTTTGTTCTTCCCCCTGGCGAGGGAAAACGCGTCACGCAAGGAGGAGGTGTCCACACCCTTATAAGGCATGCTTCGTTCTCCTAGGATGTGGGACTTTACAACATTATGGTATGAGTAGTTTGATTCTCGATCTGAGGATTGGACCATGCTTTTGAGGCATGTTACAGGTAGTACGTCATGTATAGTGCTTAGCCTTAAAGATAAGCTTTAGGATAGACACACATGACCTTGTCTGTTGCTTGTACCATGGTAACTAGCTCATTTAGCTTGGAATATTGAGCCTGATCACCTCAGTGTTTGTTGACTTGTGTGTTTAGGGACCAATGGCACCTCGTAGATAAAATAGGAATGCAAGCGAAGGTGAACAAGGGAATGAGACTGAGTTGCCTACGCGAAATGGCTAGGGTGATGGAACGCATGTTTGACTGCATGAATCAACCAAGGGATGCTGCCCAAGGTCCCCCTGCGAGGCCGTGGAGCAAGCCCGTTTTGGAGTTCCACAAGGCCAATCCCCCGACTTCCGTGGAGCCTTGAACCCCGACAAGGCGGACTAGTGGATCAAAAACATGGAAAAGATCTACCGGTAAGTCGCCTTGGAGGAGCAAAAGGTTACTTTGCTGCCTACATGATGGAAGTCGACGCACAGTTTGGTGGACCGACACCAAGAAGTTGCTAGAAGCTACGGGCACAGCTATGGATTGGGAGTCTTCAAGACGTACTTTATGAGAAGTATTTCAGAAGTCGTGAGGAATGTGGAGGGCATCGAGTTCATGCAACTGACACAAGGTGGAGCTACTATCGCCCAGGACACGGTGAAGTTCGAAGAGTTAATCAAGTTTCTCAGGTTTTCCAAGGGAACCCCGATGAGGTTTGGAAGTGCGTTAAGTTTGAGGCTTGTTGAGGGCCGAACTTAATGTTCCTGTTGCGCACATGGAGATTAGGGATTTCCCTACCCTAGTCAACAAGTGCCGATTATTGAGAGGGACATAAGAAGCTGAGTGCCACGAGAGTGGATCGTCCCCGTGGTTGGGACCTCAAGCCTCGAGGTTCAAGCCGTCGCATCAAATCAACCAAGGAACCACTACCATCCCTACCAATCCAACCAGTTCAAGTAGCATCTCCAACAACATCATCATCAACAACAACAAAGAGGACCTGCAACCAACCCTTTGACAATACCCGAGGCCGCGTTCAACCACAATGGCCGCGGGAACCGCAACAATCAACAAGGCAGAATGGGCGGTCCTCGCAACAACAACAACAACAACCAACAAGGAAGGCCTAATGGGAACAAGAACAAGGCACCCCAGGAGCCCTGCTGCTTCCCTTGAACCACAAGCCGTGGAATGCCCCCATTGGAAAGAATCATGGCAATCGTCCCTACCTAGCTGGGCAAGGAGTATGTTTCAAATGTGGAAGCCTGGCCACTATGCTAAAGATCCAGAAGCAATAGATCATCAAGCCAGGAACCCCGACCGCAACACCAAGGACGGGTTTTACCCTCAATGCGAGATGCCGCGAAATCCAACGACCTCATCGAAGGTAAGTGTGAAGTAAATGGTAGAGCCTTAACTGTGCTATATGACTCTGGTGCTACTCATTCTTTTATCTCACATGCTAGTGTTGAGTCTTTAAACTTGAAAGTTTCTAAGCTTCCTTTTGACCTTATTGTTTCTACACTTACAAATCGCCCTTACATACTGGCTTGCCTAAATTGTCATCTTACTGTTGAAAATAGATCCTTTGTCAAAGATTTGATTTGTTTACCCTTGAAAGACATAGGAGTAATTCTTGGCATGGATTGGCTTTACGCTAACCATGTGTTGTTAGATTGTTACACCAAGTCTGTTTTTTCGTCATCCCCTGGCAGAACTAGTCAAACCTTGAAACTTTATGTAAATTAGAAAACTAAGGGATATGTCCTTCTAGCCGCTAGTGATGTAGACTTTGAAGAGAACATAGATGATATTCCAGTGAAAAGAGATCCCAAGGTATTTCCTGAAAGATACCCAAGTTCCCTCTCAGAGAGAAGTGGAGTTCTCCATCAAGTTGGTTCAGGAATGGGACCTATCTCTATAGCCTCGTATAGGATGTCAACCTTGGAGCTAAAAGAATTAAAAACCCAATTGGAAGAGCTGCGTTAGAAAAAATTTCATAAGACCTAGTGCTTCACCATGGGCAGCCTTTTTTGTTTGTTAAGAAAAGGATGGAAGCATGAGGTTATGTATAGATTATAGGCAATTGAATCGTGTAACGGTGAAAAATAGATACCTTTTGACAAGGATTGATGATCTCATGGACCAGTTGAAAGGACCGGAGTATTCTCCAAGATTGACTTAAGGTGGATACCACCAAATTAGGTGAGAGATGAGGATATACCTAAAACCACCTTTAGGACACTCCAGACATTTTGAGTTCGCGATGTCTTTTGGATGACAAATGCACCCACCGTGTTCATGGACTACATGAATAGGATCTTTCAACCCTATTTAGATAAGTTCATGGTTGTTTTCATAGATGATATACTCATCTATTCGAAGACTCACGAGGAGCATGAAAGTCACCTAAGGTTGGTTTTAGAGGTGTTGAAGGAGAAGAAGTTATATGCTAAGCTCTCTAAGTGTGAATTCTGGTTGGAGGAAGTGAAGTTTTTGGGACATGTAGTATCGAAAGGAGGTATAGCTGGTGACCCTAGTAAGATAGAAGCTGTAATGAATTGGGATAAACCGACCATCTCAGAAATACGAAGCTTTTTGGATTAGTAGGCTATTACCGAAGGTTTATTAAAGGATTTTCCAGATTTCCCTTCCCTAACAAAGCTCACTAGGAAGAACACCCCGTTTTCATGGAATCCCGATTGCGAAAGAGCTTGCAAGAGTTAAAAGAAAGGTTGACCTCGAACCCAGTTTTGGTTTTACCCGACCCCAATGTACCCTTCGAGGTATATTGTGATGCTTCGGTAAGGGATTAGGTTGTGTGTTGATGCAAAATAGGCAAGTGGTAGCCTATGCATCTAGACAACTCAAGCTACACGAGGTTAACTACCCTACCCATGACCTAGAGTTAGCTGCCATAGTGTTTGCCTTGAAGATTTGGAGGCATCACTTATATGGAGTAAGGTTTGAAGTTTTCTTTGATCATAAGAGTCTTAGACATCTCTTTGATAAAAAGGAGTTAAACATGAGGCAAAGAAGGTGGATGGAGTTTCTAAAGGACTATGATTTCGGCTTAAGTTACCACCCCAAGGCCAATGTGGTCGCCGATGCCTTGAGTCGAAAATCATTACGCCTATCTCACATGATGGTCAAGGAAGTTGAGCTGATAGAGAAGTTTAGGGATATGAATTTGGGGATGTCAATGTCAGAAAAGAGTGTGAGAATGTGTCATCTTACGGTAACAAGTGGGTTTAAACAGAGAGTTATGATGGCATAAGTGGAAAATGAAGAGTTTAGAGAGACCCTTGAGGCGGTTAAGGCTGGAAAGCTTAAAGGTTTTAAGCAAGGGACCGATGGGTTGTGGAGATTTGAAGGGCGGATTTGTATCCGCAAGATGGTGACCTCCGAGAGAGTATCTTGCAGGAGGCCCATAAGAGCCACTTTACAATCCATCCTGGCGCCACCAAGATGTATCGAGGATTTAAAGAAGATGTTTTGGTGGCCCGATTGAAAAGGACGTAGTAGCCTGGGTTAGTAAGTGCTTGGTCTGTCAAAAGGTGAAGATTGAGCACCAAAAGCCTTCAGGAATGTTACAACCCTTGCCTATCCCCGAATGGAAGTGGGATAATATATCCATGGATTTTGTAACCAGCCTACCTAGGACCAAGCCCATGACGCTATTTGGGTAATAGTGGACAAGTTAACCAAGTCGGCCCATTTCCTACCCATCAAGATAACCTTTTCCCTAGAAGTTGGCCCAGTTGTACATCCAGGAGATAGTGAGATTACACGGTTCCATCGACGATAATCTTTGTTCAGATCCACGGTTACGTCGCGTTTTGGGGAGCCTTTCAAAAGGCATTTGGTTCAAAGCTGTGTTTAAGCACGACTTACCACCCTCAAACAGGATGGACAATCAGAAGAACTATCCAAACATTGGAAGATATGCTAAGGGCATGTGTTTTGGATAGAAAAGGGAGTTGGGATAAGTACCTCGCTTATTGAGTTCGCGTATAACAATAGTTATCATGCAAGCATCTGTATGGCACCGTACGAAGCCTTTTATGGAAGGAACTCCACCTCACCTTTGTGTTGGCATGATCCAAGAACAAAGCGTTTTGGGACCGGATGTAGTGAGGAAACCACGGAACAAATAAGAATGATCAAGGATAGAATCTTGACTGCTCAAAGCCGATAAAAGAGCTATGCGGACAAGCGGCGAAAGCCGTTGGAGTTTCAAGAAGGCGAGCATGTTTTCTTAAGAATTACCCCCTCAGGCATAGGTAGAGCCATGAGAGTCAACAAATTGAGGCTGATTCTCGGTCCTTTTGAGCCGGAATTTTTCCAGGAAGTTTAGGATGATGTTTTAGAGTAATATTTGATGTTTAGCTTGCCGAAAGGTCCGAAGGTTTAGTGCAAATTACAGTTTTACCTCTAGAAGAGTGTACAGTGCGCCTAATGAAGCAATAAGTCGAACCTAAGCAATATTAGGCTCCAATCGAAGATTAATTTATTTCGATAATTAATCTAGAGTCAAAATGATTTATTAAGGTTGATTAGAAACTAAAATTGCTTAGTCAAATTCTAATTTCATTATTTAATCCAAGACTACTAATCAAAAAGTAATGAATAATGTTTTCTCTCTCCAATTTCCTTAAATTAAGGAAATTTGTCTACAACCTTTTTGACCAAAAGAATGATTTTAAAATTGTTAATCTAGATTAAACACCCCCAAAACCAAGCCTTGATGACCCTAATTAACCTTTATTACACCTAAACACTTTCTCACAAACCCCTAACCCAAACCTTAATTAATGAAACACCTAAATGCATCATTAAACCACAATTACATGGAAGATTTTTCCTTCCCTCTTGGCTGTCTGAAGATTTGGCCGAATTCTTCCCCAAAATCCATCAAATATTGATTTCAAATTTCATCCAAAAAGGCTATGCCAAAGGTAGGACTTGACTACACCTAGGCTAGGACTTAAACCAAGCTTCCAAGATAAGCTTTAGAAGATATTTTCCTTCTCCCAAAGCCAGAAATTTCAGCCAGCTCTCCCCCTAAATCAGCCACAACATTTCATTCTTTATAAATACCACACCTTGGAAAGCTTGGACACCTTTTTGATCATTTGCTAAGTTGAGTTTTCTTGCACTTTCTCTCATTTTCTCTCATTTTCCCTTCCTCTAAGTTCTTTTTCTTCCTTCCTCAAAGAACCACCACCACCACCTTGAGCCACCACAAACCACCTCAAACCACCACTCTCATACCTTAGAACACCTCCTAAACACCAAACTTCACCATTTCCAAGCTTGCATCCTCAAGGAAAAATCATCTTCCTTGAGAACCTTTGAAGGCCGAATCCTTGTTGCTCACCAAGAGAGATTTTGTCTTCTCACTTCCTTGCAAACTCAAGCTTTCTTTCAAAGGTTTCAAGATTTCACTTGGTAGGGGTTTCTTTCAAGTTTTCTTTACTTTCTTTGAGAAAAGTTTCTAGTTTTCTCTTGTTTTCAAACTCTTTTTCTTCCTCCTTGCATTTCGGCCATGAGGCCATTTTATGAACACAACTTTAGCTTGATGATGAGGTCTCATGGAAATAGTGTGGTGTTTGTCATGGGATAAGCCTGGATCTTGGTCTTGGACCATATAAAACTTGGTTTTCCTTTTCTTTACAAGTTCAAAGTTTTGGCTTTCATTTCTAAGGTTTCGGTTTTCCTTTTTTTTTATCTTGTTCAAGCTCTAGTTTTCATTTCCTTTCCTTCTTAGTTTCGGCCTCTTTGTTTTGGTTTTGAGGAAAAAGGTTTGCCAAAATATTAGAATGGTCCTTTGAATATTTGTTATGGTTTTTGCCACTAGGGTCATTTTCTTGAGCTTGATGATGGTTCACAACCTTAAGGCTTCTTTGAAGTCTAGGTGCTAAGAACTCTAAAGCTTGCCTTATGATACATAATGGGTTGAGGTTTTATTCCTTTAAAGTCTTGCAAGAGCTCTAGCTAAGATCTAAAATAAGATACATTCATGTTTACTTTATGCCTTGCATAGCATGTTTATTTTGATGTCATCACTAAGTTCTCAAGACTAATTAATTGAACTTGCATATCATGTTTAAATTTCAAGCTTGCATCTCATGTTTACATTTCAAGTCATCACTTAATCCTTAAAGATAATAATGAAGTTGCATCTCATATTTATTTTATGCTCTCACTTTCTTTTCTAATGAAGAGTAAAATAAAGTGCATAGCATGTTTAAGATTATGTTATCACCCAAATGTTCTAGAGCTCAAAGGCTTGCCCAAGTATCCTATGTAAGGTTTTCAAGAAAATATTGGCATTCTTAAAGAAGCCATTTCGGCCTTGTGGTGATGATGATGGACTTAATATGAGTTCCTCTAATCACAAGTGTCCATAGTTTGTGTTTTGTGATTTTTCCAAGCTTAGGAGCACCTAAGCAACATTATGCATAAAATTATATACTTTAAAACTATTTTGCAAGCAAGTTAATTTAGCTATTGACCTTATGTGTAAAGGCATGATTTTAATGAAAGGATTTGAGTTCTAAAAGAGTTTTGAATCCCTATAATTATTCCAAGAGAAGACTAGTAACTTGTATGCATTTTAATTTACAAGATTATGTGATTTTTTGGGCTTATGATTTTGGTTCTGCCCTTCATGATTGGCTGCTGTACAAATGATGTTCTAAGGTGTTAAAATGTGTAAAATTATGTTTGAGTGAAGGGAGGATCGATTTAGAGAAGTTAGAAAAGAATAAGTAGCTTAAAAGGATCAAGAATGAGAATTCTAGAACACCTTAATGCACAAATTTGCAAAAATGTTCCAGCATAATTAATTCAAGTGTAAATGGTTCATAATCAGTAGGATATGCATAAAAACCTTTCATAAATGATTAGGTATTAATTACTAAGCTTAAGGTGATGATAAGGATTTAAAATAGGAATTCTAGCACACTTAGACATGGCAAAATGTGATTCTGTCTAGCAAAGCTAAATTGAGGAAAAGTGAATTATAACTTAGTAAACATGCCTAGGAATCCCCCATAATTGGTTTAGGGATTGATTATGAAGCCTTAGGCGAAACGGATCTTAAAAAGGGTCACGAACGGAGATTTTAGAGCCCTGAAGTATATGATATGTTTCCTGCCCAAACTACATAATGCTGTTTGGAATTTTAAGTGTGCCTAAAACTTAGTGAGAATTTTAGGTAATGATCCCTTAGGTGTTATAAAAATCCTTAGTGAGGATTAGAATGATCGAAATATGAGTTTAAGACCCGTAAGGGTCACCTAATAAGATACTATAATAGGAGGCCGAGTGAGCATATTTATGATGATGAACCTCGAGCATGATTATGATGATGTGATTGTGTTAATATCTTGAGCATGAAACCTTATGTAAATAATTGACATGACGATATGATGAAGTGCCGTACCATGTATTTGAGATGCATGAGGTTTCGAAGTATAAATGAGATTGAAAAGTATGCTCATGTGAACTATGTAGTTTTTAATTGAGAAAGTTTCATAAAGAATGATACATGTGATTGAGATTATGTGGCAAGACTCAAATTTGAGGAAATTCGGAATGTAGCTATTATGCCCGAATTTCCGTCAAATTTGAGGGACAAAAGAAAGTTTTTGAGAAATATGAAGTTTAAAGTTATATGCCGAGACACATTTCTCCTACTCTGAGGAGAAAGTAAACCCGTGTGGGGTATGGACGTCGAGCCATCCGAAGCGGACAAAGTCGCGGCTTAACCAGTCGATGCGTTTCGAAGAATGAAAGTATATGATGTTTAAGGTGACACACAGACGTACTTCTCTCCTTAGGTAGGAGAAGGTAAAACCGTGGGGCATAGATATTAGCCTGCCAAAGTGTAACATCCTCCCAAGTATAACCCCATTCTTAAGCTATGATATCATACTCAAGAGTTGTTACTTGTTAATTAGCGAACCTCTCTTAATTATCTATAGCAAGCTCGATTTATGTACGAGATAACTACGCGTAGTTCTATTAAAACATATTACAAGTAAACATCAAGTTTATTAAACATACAGCTAAAATACATAAGGAAGTTCCTCTATGAGCTTTAGTACATATATGTCTTCTAATACATTTACATACATACTCATTTCACTAAGTACAACAGAATAAAACAGGAACTGCTATATACATCCTACACTCCTTTGCATAGCACATCCTCATCCCCTGGCTTAACCTGAGGTGACACTAAAACAAACACATAGGGGTAGAATTTTAAAATTCTAGGAGGGCAACTCCCCAATCACAATCATAATGTCATCGTCATCGCCCAGCCACTTCGGTTTATTCAAAAATTGTGATCATGCAATATATTCTAAAGGTTCATTTTAAGGTTCCAAAATCATCCTTCCAAAGTGGGTAGCTTTTACAATCAATCAGGATGTATACATATATCTAGAAGCTCAAACACATAGTAAGTAAATCTACTTTAAGGATTTCATATGATATGGATGATGCATGTGTCGAATACAATAAAGTTATCTCAAAGTGATTGGTTTCCATCATGGCCATAGAAAGCCAATTAGTGCATTTTTCTCTTTTCATTGATATAGGAAAGACTTAGTTATACCCAACGGGTATTTTCAGTGGACAACTCCACAATAGATCCGTTATACCTAACGGGTATTTATGGTGGATCACACCACACAAGGGAAATAGACTGCCTATTAGGACTAAGCTCATTCTATACGTGGTCATCGAACTTCATTTTTCCATTTCCGAATCCCACATAATACTGATTCCTAGCCAATCTACCGACTCAAAATAAATTTTGGGAAGTTACTACTTTCGCCTTCCCCTCATTCAATCTAAGTCTTGTTTCTATTTTGTCCACATGTCAGAACATGCACAATTTAAATTTATACATCCTTATAATGGCATCATATACTTTTCTCTTTCTCAAATGCATACATAGGCCACATATGGGCAATTATTCACAATGAAATTCTCATTCTTTTCTCATACTTCAATGTTTAAAATCCATAGCATGCATTTACATGTCATAAGTCACATGGCCAAACACTTAATATCAAATACTCATGTCATATTAGAAGCCAAAGTGCCATTACATTCTCAATTCAAAGCATTGTTCCATTTCCAGCACAATGGGCAGAGTTACTGTCCTAGGCACAACATTTCATTATCATATCAAACAGCCATTTCAAGAGTCACAAATATTCTGTATGATACTTCAATTTGTCTAGAGTGACCTGTAAAAATTTCAGGACAAAGAGTTCTATAGCTAGCTCAGTAAATGTACAATATTAGTGGTCAGGGGCCACCAATTCCCAGACCAGAACTGAGTTCCCCTAATTTTTAACCCAAGCAAATGATTGAATTAATTCACAATAAAATTCATAGTGACACTTCAATATATTAGTAACTTCGTGTAAAAATATCAAGAGCTAGTTCAATCATTTCCTATGGTAATAAATTCAGACAAGTTTACTGCTTCAGTTTCAACAATCAGGACAGCATCTGCCTCATTTCGGTTTCTGATTTTTCTGAGGCATCAAACCTTAAAACTAACACCCAAGAAAATTCATGTAGTTATTTTAAGGTGCTAACTCCAACATATAATTTTTATAGGTCATGAAAGCACCCAAAAATATTCCAAAAATTTCATGAACAACTGCAACATAGAGAAAAAGAATTTCCAGCAACTTAGTCCAAACTTACTTTGATAAAACCCATTTTCTAACACCATCCAAACCCACCACCAAAATTCACACATCAATATCAACATAATATCATCCAAAATAACCAGAAATTTCGGACTTAACACAACCCAAAACAGATTAGAAAAATTTGACAAAGAAAAGCCAAGAAAAACCCTACTTGTAGTAACCTATTAGCTCCTTGGCTTCAAGATTAACCAAACTTGATTCCTTCTCCTCCAAAGCTCCCAATCTAACTTCAAACCCCTCTGATATCAGTGAGGTGTGAGGGAGAAAGTAAGGATTGATGAGTGATTGAGATTTTGTTCGTTAGATTTGTAGGGAATTGGGTGTAGAACAAGCTTAGTGAAGAACTTTTGATGATCCAACAACTCTAGCTTGGAGTTTTTGGGCTTGGAACCAAGAACAAGCTCTTGAGGATAAAAATGGTGGATGCTCTCTTCTTCTTGCTGACCACGAAATTGCTCTTATCTTGGAGGAGAAGTTGGTGACTATTAATAAATGAAATGGAGATATTTAGTAAAAAATCATTATTTATGTCATAAAGCAACAATCGATGGCTAAGGTTTAATCTTAGATTCCAAGATTAAATCTTGGCCTTCCACATGTCCTTAGTAGGTGGACATCATCCATTTGTGGTGATGGAAATACCTTTCTGTTAAAAATCGTACAGAAATCTACGAACGAGTAGTCGTAATTGATTAAACCAATATTGTCCGAAAATTAATTTTAAGTATAAAATTATCATTCCCACCTATTTCTAACCTTATTCCCATGTTTTCCTAATTTTGGACACCTCTGGGCTTGAATCTAGGGTTTAAGCTGTCCGGCTCATGGGGCCTAAGGTTACTATTTATTCGCCCGAAATTGTTTTAAACGTCCGTTGGGCCACCCTCATCGTTGTTAAACTGTTATATTTTTAAAATTACAACTAACAAAGCTCAAATTAATTTTTAAGTAATTTTTTCAGGGTGTTACATAAAGCGGACAAAGTCGTTGGTCTTACCAGTTTATGCGTTTCGAAGAAGGAAAAAGTCCCATGATGGGTGATCCTTAGGCCTCCTACCCGTACTCGGGAGTCGGGATTATGATGATTATGTTTATGATTCGCTTATCAAGAGGATAAGTAAGAACTAGTGACGACTAGTTAAGGTATGAGCTCATAGCCTAGTTTAAGGGGTGCGGTTACTATATTATTGGTGTCACAAGAATAAGAAAGGAAAGATGTTCAAGAGAAAAGTTACATGCCACTTATATGTTGATTGATAGTTGTTTGATTTACCTAAAGTACCGTCATGCATCCATGAACTATTATGTTGCATACATGCATTAAGAATCATTATAAAAGACATGGACCTTAGATAATAACCTTTGCGAAAACCTCATAATGAACCTATGCATGCTTAACCTTTTCATAATAAACCCAAGGTTCCTGGGACGTAAACGATGACACTAGGATAGAGGATTTCCCTACTGAGATTCTTTAGTAAGAATTATCACCCCTCTCTCTTCCTTTCCGTTACGTCTTCAGATATCGATGGCGTCGTTCGTGATTTTTGTTATGCACCATGGGAGTGCACTTCGATCCAGACACAGTCATACCATTTGAGGGTCGATGCTATTCACATTTTGCATATGTGGGACGCCCGTTGCCTTTCCAATCTCCAGCCAGATTCACCCTGACCTCCCCTTTTGCGACGACATGATCTTTGAGAGGACGCGACCCCTACGAGAGATGCCGCGCCCGTTCGGATCTTCAGCGGTGGAGGCTACCCGAGTACGTGTTTCGCCGAGACGTTCAGAGACCGACCCATCAGAGGATCCTCCTTCTCATCCTTTCTCTAGGGTTCCGCCCCGCCGTACCCATGGATTCGGGATGGGAGCGAGGAGACGTGACGCAGCGGAGGTTAGCATGACGTCCGAGATGCGCCTCATCGTGCTGCATGCTCGCCCATCTTCCGCCTTCACGCATCCGAGGAGCTTGCAGAGTCATTAGATATATACCACGAGGGATGGGTAGGAGCGTCATCCATGGCTCGAGGGAGGGAGAGTTAGTTGGGTATTTATCTTTTTGGGTTGTTCCATGTATTTGTCTTTATGTTTCTTATTATATGTTATTGTACTAAAGCTCTGCCCACTGGTATGGGTAAGACTTTATGTTTTTGTTATATCTCTATTGTGATGTACTAAACTATATTATCTAATGTTATGAGGAATGATGTTTATGATGGATGTGTTCTTTAATGTTTATGTTCTGATGTTTTATTTATTCTTCCGCTTCACGTTGTTTATGTTACGCGCAAAGGCTCGCACTTTGTTTTATATAAATCATTTTAAAAAAAAATTACCCGTATTTTCCGCTAAGTATTTTATAAATGAATTTAAAGAGAAGTAATAACTAATAATTAGTCTTGATACGTCCTGGCGTATTGGGGTTAAATATTAGGGTGTTACATTTTGGTATCAGAGAGTTCGATTCTTAGCCTGAGGATTTACAACCATGCTTTAGAAGCATGTTACGGAGTATGTCATGTGTAACGCTTAGCTATTAGAGATAAGCTATAGGATAGGCATTCATGACCTTGTCTGCTGCTGTGCCATGGTAACTAGCTCATTTAGTTTGGAATATTGAGCCTGATCACCTCGGTATTTGTTGACTTGTGTGCTTAGGGACCAATGGCACCCGTAGCAGAATAGGAATGCACGTGCGGTGAACGAGGAGATGAGACTGAGCTGCTACGTGAAATGGCTAGGGCGATGGAACGCATGTTCGACCGCATGAATCAACCAAGGGACGCTCAAGGTCCCGCCGAAGCCGTGGAACAAGCCCGTTTGGGGAGTTCCGCAAGGCCAATCCCCCAACCTTCCATGGAGCTTTGAACCCCAGCAAGGCTGATGAGTGGATCAAGAACATGGAAAGATCTACTCGGTTGTTGCTTGCTCGGAGGAGAGAAGGTTACCTTTGTCGCCTACATGATGGAAGCACGCGAGTTTGGTGGACCCGCACCCGAAGGCTGCTAGAAGCTACGGGCACGCTATCAATTGGGAGTTCAAGACGTACTTCTATGAGAAGTATTTCCGAGTCCGTGAGGAACGTGAAGGACATTAGTTCATGCAATTGGTCCAAGGTGGAATGTCTCGCCCAGGACACGGCAAGGTTGAAGAATTGATCAAGTTCTCGGGTTTTCCAAGGGAACCCGACGAGATATGGAAGTGTGTTAAGTATGAGGCCGGTTTGAGGGCCGAACTTAACTTTGCTGTGGCACACATGGAGATTAGGGACTCCCGACCCTAGTCAACAAGTGCCGGATCATCGAAGAAGGACATAAGAAGATGAGTGCCGCAAGGGGATCGTCCCCATGGTTTGGGACCCCAAGCCCGAAGTTCAAGCCGTCGCATCAAAATCAAGCAAGGAACCATTACCATCCCTACCAATCCAATCAGCTCAAGCACCAACAACAACAACAACAAAGAGGACCCAACCATCAACCATTCTGCAACACCCAAGGACGCCGTTCAACCCCAACGGCCGAGGGAACCGCAACCATCAAGGAGGAGTGAGCGGTCCTTGTAACAACATCCACAACAATCAACAAGGAGGGCCCAATGGGAACAAGAACAAGGCACCCCAAGGAGCCCCTCCGCCTCCCTGAACCCGCACAAGCCTGGAGTGCCCCCGTTGTGGAAAGAATCATGGCAATCGTCCCTGCCTAGCCGACAAGGAGTGTGCTTCAAGTGTGGCAAGCTCGGCCACTATGCAAAAGATTGCAAAAGCAATGGAAGGTCGTCAAGTCAGAATCCTCGACCGCAACACCAAGGACGGGTCTTTACCCTCAATGCGGAGGACGTGAACGGATCCAACACCTCATCGAAGGTAAGTGCGAACTAAATGGTAGAACCTTAACTGTGCTATATGACTCTGTGCTACTCATTCTTTTATCTCACATGCTAGTGTCAAGTCTCTAAACTTGCAAATTTCTAAACTTCCATTTGACCTTATTGTTTCTACTCCTACGAATTGTCCTGTTCATACATGTAATTGTTGCCTAAATTGTCATCTTACTGTTGAAAATAGATCTTTTGTCATAGATTTGATTTGTTTACCCTTGAAAGACATAGGAGTAATTCTTGGCATGGATTGGCTTCACGCTAACCATGTATTGTTAGACTGTTATACAAAATTTGTTATTTTTCGTCATCCCCCTAGCAAAACTAGTCAAACCTTGAAACTTTATGTAAATTTCGTAGATGTCTTCTGGAGTGGGGAGAAAACTAAGGGATATGTCCTTCTAGCCGCTAGCGAGTAGACTTTGAGCAGAACATAGATGATATTCCTATGGTAAGAGAGTACCCCGAGGTATTTCCGGATGAGATACCCAGTTCCTCTGAAAGAGAAGTGGAGTTCTCCATCGAGTTGGTTCTGGAAGGGACCTATCTCCATAGCCCCGTACAGGATGTCACCCTTGGAGCTAAAAGAGTTAAAAACCCAGTTGGAGGAGTTGTTAGAAAAGAGTTTTATCAGACCTAGTGCTTCACCGTGTAGCCCGGTTTTGATTGTTAAGAAAAAGGATGGGAGCATGAGATTATGTATAGATTATAGGCAATTGAATCGTGTAACGTGAAAATAAATACCCTTTGCCTAGGATTGATGATCTTATGGACCAGTTGAAGGAGCGGTGGTATTCTCCAAGATTGATTTGAGGTCGGATACCACCAAATTCGAGTAAGGGATGAGGATATACCTAAAACCACTTTTAGGATACGGTATGGACACTTTGAGTTCACCGTGATGTCCTTTGGACTGACAAATGCACCCGGTGTTCATGGACTATATGAATAGGATCTTTAGACCCTATTTAGACAAGTTTGTGGTCGTTTTCATAGATGATATACTCATCTATTTGAAGACTCTGAGGAGCATGAAAGTCACCTAAAGTTGGTTTTAGAGGTGTTGAAGGAGAAGAAGTTGTATGCTAAGCTCTTTAAGTGTGAATTCTGTTGGAGGAAGTGAAGTTTTTGGGACATGTAGTATCAAAAGGAGGTATAGCGTTGACCCTAGTAAGATAGAAGCGTGATGAATTGGGATAGACCGACCACCGTATCGGAAATACGGAGCTTTTTGGGTTTAGCAGGCTATTACCGTAGGTTTATCAAAGGATTTTCCCAGATTGCCCTTCCCCTAACCAAGCTAACTAGGAAGAACACCCCGTTTTCATGGAATCCCGATTGTGAAAAGAGCTTCCTAGAGTTAAAGGAAAGGTTGACCTCGACCCCAGTTTTGGTTTTGCCCGACCCCAATGTACCCTTTGAGGTATATTGTGATGCTTCGGGAAAGGTTTAGGTTGTGTGTTGATGCAAAATAGGCAAGTGGTAGCCTATGCGTCTAGACAACTTAAGCCTCACGAGGTTAATTACCCTACCCATGACCTAGAGTTAGCCGCCATAGTGTTTGCCTTGAAGATTTGGAGGCATCACTTGTATGGAGTAAGGTTTGAAGTTTTCTCCGATCATAAGAGTCTTAAGCATCTCTTTGATCAAAATGAGCTAAACATGAGGCAAAGAAGGTGGATGGAGTTTCTAAAGGACTATGATTTCGACTTAAGTTACCACCCAGGCAAGGCCAATGTGGTTGCCGATGCCTTAAGTCGAAAATCATTACGCTTATCCCACATGATGGTCAAGGAAGTTGAGCTTATAGAGAAGTTTAGGGACATGAATTTGGGGATGTCAATAACAGAAAAGAGTGTAAAGATGTGTCATCTTACAGGAACAAGTGGGTTTAAACAAGGGTAATGATGGCACAAGTAGAAAATGAGGAGTTTAGGGAGACTCTAGAGGCGGTTAAGGCTGGAAAGCTTAAGGGTTTTGAGCAAGGAACAGATGGTTTGTGGAGGTTTGAAGGGCGGATATGTGTATCGCAAGATGGTGACCTCCAAGAAAGTATCTTGGAGGAGGCCCATAAAAGCCACTTCACCATCCATCCTGGTGCCACCAAGATGTATCAGGATTTAAAGAAGATGTTCTGGTGGCCCGATTGAAAAAGGACGTAGTAGCCTGGGTTAGTAAGTGCTTAGTCTGTCAAAAGTGAAGATTGAGCACCAAAAGCCTTCAGGAATGTTGCAACCTTTGCCTATCCCCGAATGGAAGTGGGATAGTATATCTATGGATTTTGTGACCAGCTACCTTAACCCAGCCCATGACGCTATTTGGGTAATAGTGGACAGGTTAACCAAGTCGGCCCATTTCCTACCCATCAAGTTAACCTTTTCCCTAGATAAGTTGGCCCAGTTGTACATCCAAGAGATAGTGAGGTTGCACGGAGTTCCGTCGACAATAATCTCTGACCGAGATCCGCCTTACGTCGCGTTTTGGGAAGCCTTTCAAAAGGCGTTTGGTTCTAAGTTAAGCACGGCTTACCACCCTCAAATAGATGGACAATCAGAAAGGACTATCCAAACCTTGGAGGATATGCTAAGGGCATGTGTTTTGGATAGAAAAGGGAGTTGGGATAAGTACCGCGTGATTCAGTTCGCGTATAACAACAGTTATCATGCGAGTATCAGTGTGGCATCGTACGAGGCCTTGTATGGAAGGAAGTGCCAGTCGCCTTTGTGTTGGCATGATCTCGAAGAACAAAGCGTTTTGGGACCGGATGTAGTGAGGAAACCACAGAGCAAATAAGAATGATCAAGGATAGAATCTTGACTGCTCAAAGCCGACAAAAGAGCTATGCGGACAAGCGGCGAAAGCCGTTAGAGTTCCAAGAAGGTGAGCATGTTTTCTTGAGGATAACCCCCACTATAGGAATAGGTAGAGCCATGAAAGTCAAGAAATTGAGTCCCATTTCTAACCTTTTGAAATCCTTCAGAGAGTCGGGACAGTCGCCTATAAAATAGCCCTACCTCCAAATCTGCAAATCTTCATGACGTCTTTCACGTCTCCAGCTAGAATATCAATCCGACCCTAGCCATGTGTTAGAGCCAGAGCATGTACAGTTAAGGGAGGACCTAACTTTCATCCTCACCAACGAGGATCGTGGACCGTGGAGTCAAGGTTGAGGAACAAGTCCGTTCCTTTGGTGAAAGTCGCGCGGGACGAGACAAGAGAAGGAGTACACATGGGAGTTGGAATCCGAGATGCGGACGAAGTATCCTGAGCCTTTCTAAGGTAACGAATTTCGAGGGCGAAATTCTTTTTAAGGAGGGGAGTAATGTAACGCCCATTTCCGCTATTAGAGTACAAATGACCGAAATGCCCCTGAGGTCATTTTCTTTTACCAGAATTCAGGTCTCCAACTCCTCAATGGGTCAACTCAATGTTTGAAGGGGATTATACCTGTTATGTTTGATATCCGAGGTGAAAATCTCGTTTTCTAAACTTTCGGCTCAAAATGACCAAAATACCTCCCGTGTCTACACGGTAAAAGGTGCCGTTTCCAAAATTTCCAGGAAGTTTAGGATGATGTTTTAGTAATATTTGATGTTTAGCCTGGCCAGAAGGTCCGAGCAGTTTTAGTGCAAATTACCGTTTTACCCTAGAACAGTTCAGTGCGCCTAATGAAGTAATTAGCCGAACCTAAGCAATATTAGGCTCTAATCGAAGATTAATTTATTTCGATAATTAATCTAGAGTCAAAATGATTTATTAAGGTTGATTAGAAACTAAAATTGCTTAGTCAAATTCTAATTTCATTCTTTAATCCAAGACTACTAATCAAAAAGTAATGAATAGTGTTTTCTCTCTCCAATTTCCTTAAATTAAGGAAATTTGTCTACAACCTTTTTGACCAAAAGAATGATTTTAAAATTGTTAATCTAGATTAGAACACCCCCTAAACCAAGCCTTGATGACCCTAATTAACCTTTATTACACCTAAACACTTTCTCACAAACTCCTAACCCAAACCTTAATTAATGAAACACCTAAATGCATCATTAAACCACAATTACATGGAAGATTTTTCCCTCCCTCTTGGCTGTCTAGATTTGGCCGAATTCTTCCCCCAAAATCCATCAAATATTGATTTCAAATTTCATCCAAAAAGGCTATGCCAAAGCTAGGACTTGACTACACCTAGGCTAGGACTTAAACCAAGCTTCCAAGACAAGCTTTAGAAGATATTTTCCTTCCCTCCCAAAGCCAAAATTTCAGCCAGCTCTTTCCCCTAAATCAGCCACAACATTTCATTCTTTATAAATACCACACCTTGGAAAGCTTGGACACCTTTTTGATCATTTGCTAAGTTGAGTTTTCTTGCACTTTCTCTCATTTTCTCTCATTTTCCCTTCCTCTAAGTTCTTTTTCTTCCTTCCTCAAAGAACCACCACCACCACCTTGAGCCACCACAAACCACCTCAAACCACCACTTTCATACCTTAGAACACCTCCTAAACACCAAACCTCACCATTTCCAAGCTTGCATCCTCAAGGAAAAATCATCTTCCTTGAGAACCTTTGAAGGCCGAATCCTTGTTGCTCACCAAGAGAAGATTTTGTCTTCTCATTTCCTTGCAAACTCAAGCTTTCTTTCAAAGCTTTCAAGATTTCACTTGGTAGGGGTTTTCTTTCAAGTTTTCTTTACTTTCTTTGAGAAAAGTTTCTAGTTTTCTCTTGTTTTCAAACTCTTTTTCTTCCTCCTTGCATTTTCGGCCATGAGGCCATTTTATGAACACAACTTTAGCTTGATGATGAGGTCTCATGGAAATAGTGTGGTGTTTGTCATGGGATAAGCCTGGATCTTGGTCTTGGACCATATAAAACTTGGTTTTCCCCTTTTCTTTACAAGTTCAAAGTTTTGGCTTTCATTTCTCTAAGGTTTCGGTTTTCCTTTTTTTTATCTTGTTCAAGCTCTAGTTTTCATTTCCTTTCCTTCTTAGTTTCGGCCTCTTTGTTTTGGTTTTGAGGAAAAAGGTTTGCCAAAATATTAGAATGGTCCTTTGAATGTTTGTTGTGGTTTTTGCCACTAGGGTCATTTTCTTGAGCTTGATGATGAGGTTCACAACCTTAAGGCTTCTTTGAAGTCTAGGTGCTAAGAACTCTAAAGCTTGCCTTATGATACATAATGGGTTGAGGTTTTATTCCTTTAAAGTCTTGCAAAGAGCTCTAGCTAAGATCTAAAATAAGATGCATTCATGTTTACTTTATGCCTTGCATAGCATGTTTATTTTGATGTCATCACTAAGTTCTCAAGACTAATTAATTGGACTTGCACTATCATGTTTAAATTTCAAGCTTGCATCTCATGTTTACATTTCAAGTCATCACTTAATCCTTAAAGATAATAATGAAGTTGCATCTCATATTTATTTTATGCTCTCACTTTCTTTTCTAATGAAGAGTAAAATAAAGTGCATAGCATGTTTAAGATTATGTTATCACCCAAATGTTCTAGAGCTCAAAGGCTTGCCCAAGTATCCTATGTAAGGTTTTCAAGAAAATATTGGCATTCTTAAAGAAGCCATTTTGGCCTTGTGGTGATGATGATGGACTTAATATGAGTTCCTCTAATCACAAGTGTCCATAGTTTGTGTTTTGTAATTTTTCCAAGCTTAGGAGCACCTAAGCAACATTATGCATAAAATTATATACTTTAAAACTATTTTGCAAGCAAGTTAATTTAGCTATTGACCTTATGTGTAAAGGCATGATTTTAATGAAAGGATTTGAGTTCTAAAAGAGTTTTGAATCCTATAATTATTCCAAGAGAAAACTAGTAACTTGTATGCATTTTAATTTACAAGATTATGTGATTTTATGGGCTTATGATTTCGGTTCTGCCCTTCATGATTGGCTGCTGTACAAATGTTGTTCTAAGGTGTTAAAATGTGTAAAATTATGTTTGAGTGAAGGGAGGATCGATTTAGAGAAGTTAGAAAAGAATAAGTAGCTTAAAAGGATCAAGAATGAGAATTCTAGAACACCTTAATGAACAAATTTGCAAAACTGTTCCAGCATAATTAATTCAAGTGTAAATGGTTCATAATCAGTAGGATATGCATAAAAACCTTTCATAAATGATTGGATATTAATTACTAAGCTTAAGGTGATGATAAGGACTTAAAATAGGAATTCTAGCACACTTAGACATGGCAAAATGTGATTTTGTCCAGCAAAGCTAAATTGAGGAAAAGTGAATTATAACTTAGTAAACATGCCTAGGAATCCCCCATAATTGGTTTAGGGATTGATTATGAAGCCTTAGGCGAAGATGGATCTTAAAAAGGGTCACGAACGAAGATTCTAGAGCCCCGTAAGTATAATATATGTTTCCTGCCCAAACTACATAATGCTGTTTGGAATTTTAAGTGTGCCTAAAACTTAGTGAGAATTTTAGGTAATGATCCCTTAGGTGTTATAAAAATCCTTAGTGAGGATTAGAATGACCGAAATATGAGTTTAAGACCCGTAAGGGTCACATCATAAGATACTATGAGATAGGAGGCCGAGTGAGCATATTTATGATGATGAACCTCGAGCATGATTATGATGATGTGATTGTGTTAATATCTTGAGCATGAAACCTTATGTAAATAATTGACATGACGATATGATGAAGTGCCGTACCATGTATTTGAGATGCATGAGGTTTCGAAGTATAATGAGATTGAAAAGTATGCTCATGTGAACTATGTAGTTTTTAATTGAGAAAGTTTCATAAAGAATGATACATGTGATTGAGATTATGTGGCAAGACTCAAATTTGAGGAAATTTGGAATGCTGTCATGCTCGAATTTCCGTCAAATTTGAGGGACAAAAAGAAAGTTTTTGAGAAATATGAAGTTTAAAGTTATATGCCGAGACGCATTTCTCCTGCTTCTGAGGAGAAAGTAAACCCGTGGACGTCGAGCCATACCGAAGCGGACAAAGTCGTGGTCTTAACCAGTCGATGCATTTCGAAGAATGAAAGTATATGATGTTTAAGGTGACACACCGAGACGTACTTCTCTGCTCTGAAGGAGAAGGTAAAACCGTGAGGGCATAGACATTAGCCTACCAAAGCGGACAAAGTCGCTGCTTAACCAGTCGATGCGTTTCGAAGAAGGAAAAAGTCCCATGATGGGTGATCCTTAGGCCCCCTACCCGTACTCTGGAGTTGGATTATGATGATTATGTTTATGATTCGCTTATCAAGAGGATAAGTAAGAACTAGTGACGACTAGTTAAGGTATGAGCTCATAGCCTAGTTTAAGGGGTGCGGTTACTATATTATTGGTGTCACAAGAATGAGAAAAGGAAAGATGTTCAAGAGAAAAGTTACATGCCACTTATATGTTGATTGATAGTTGTTTGATTTACCTAAAGTACTGCCATGCATCCATGAACTATTATGTTGCATACATGCATTAAGAATCATTATAAAAGACATGGACCTTAGATAATAACCTTTGCGAAAACCTCATAATGAACCTATGCATGCTTAACCTTTTCATAATAAACCCAAGGTTCCTGGGACGTAAACGATGACACTAGGATAGAGGATTTCCCTACTGAGATTCTTTAGCAAGAATTCTCACCCCTCTCTCTCTTCCTTTCCGTTACGTCTTCAGATATCGATGGCGTCGTTCGTGATTTTTGTTGATGCACCAGTGTGGGAGTTGCACTTCAATCCAGATCACCAGTCATACCATTTTAAGGGTGATGTGCTATTCGCATTTTTGCATACGTGGGACGCCCGTTTGCCTTTCCAGTCTCCAGCCAGATTCACCCGACCTCCCCTTTTGGTGACGATATGATCTTTGAGAGGACGCGACCCGTGACGAGAGAACGCTGCACCGTTCGGATCTCAGGAGCAAGGCTACCCCGAGTACGTGCCTCGCCCGAGACGTTCGAGTGACGACCCATTAGAGGATCCTCCTTCTCATCCTTTCTTGGAGGGTTCCACCTCTGCCGTACCCATGGATATCGGATGGGTAGTGAGGAGATGGTGACGCGCGAGGTTAGCACGACGTTCGAGATGCGCCATCGTGCGGCATGCTCGCCCATCCTTCCGCCTTCACGCATTCGAGGAGCTTGCAGTCATTGGATATATACCACGAGGGATGGGTAGGAGCGTCATCCATGGCTCGAGAGAGGGAGAGTCTTAGTTGGGTATTTATCTTTTGGGGTTGTTCCATGTATCCGTCTTTATGTTTCTTATTATATGTTATTGTACTGCAAGCTCTGCCCACTGGTATGGGTAAGACTTTATGTTTCTGTTATATATCTATTGTGATGTACTAAACTATATTATCTAATGTGATGAGGAATGATGTTTATGATGGATGTGTTCTTTAATGTTTATGTTCTGGATGTTTTATTTATTCTTCCGCTTCACGTTGTTTGTTACGCGCAAAGGCTCGCACTTTGTTTTATATAAATCATTTCAAAAAAAAATTACCTGTATTTTCCGCTAAGTATTTTATAAATGAATTTAAAGAGAAGTAATAACTAATAATTAGTCTTGATACGTCCTAGGCGTATTGGGGTTAAATATTAGGGTGTTATAGCATATGCATTAGCTTAGTCCATCCTTGACCTCTGACATACTGGGTAGGAGAATATTTACTTTTCAATGAGATATTAATGATAACATGCTTATGGATATATGTAAAGATTGTGATGCATGCTTATGTGATCAATTACATGATGATTTGTGGCATGTTGTGATTATGCATGAACAATTGAGGTGCACAATTGATGTGTTCTATGGCATGAAGCAAATTTGGGGAAGTCCCTCCTAGCCGTTATGCTGCTGATTTTCACCAAATTTGTGGACTTAGAAAAATTATGAAGTTACGATCATGAAATGTTAAATGATAAGTTATGATAACGGCAATGATTATATGCTCATGTTTGCATCTCTAAATAACATGTTAAGATTAAAGGTGACATAAGACATATGGAGATGACTCTTAGACTCCAGGAATTAATGGTTATGAGAGGTGATCCAATAAGGTGATCCTTTAGACTCCAGGAATTAATGGTTATGAAAGGTGATCCGATGCCCCGTAACCCATACTCTGGAGTCAAGAATTAGCTTATCGAGAGGATAAGTGTAGACTAGTGATAACTAGTTAGGTATCAGCTTATAACCTAGAAACTTCAAGAGGAAAAGTATTAGGATGACCCCATAGAAAAGAATGAGAAGGTTAAGTCACTTAAGAGGGCAAAAGAGAAAGATTACACTATATTGCTTTATGCATCTTATGCTATGTTAAGTTACTATGACTCTTGTGATATGTTACATAAAGTATTGACATGCATTCCTAATATGGTATGATGCATTCATGACATTAAGATTCATGCTAAAAGACACTGCCCCTGTAAGGGTATTTGAAGCTTAATAAATTAATTTTATATATGTCCATCATTTTCATAATGAAAGTTGAGGTTCCTAAGGATAAAGATGATGACACTGCATGGAGGCGAAAACCCTTATGAGATTTTTGTTTAAGTTTCTCATTCCCTCTCTCTTTCTTTCTATCTTGTCTTCAGAGGGCATGGTGATGTTCGTGATCTACGTTGATGCCCCCACCTGGAGATACACTTCCATCCTGCCAACGGCTTATCATTTTGTGGGTTGATGTGCCGTTTGTTTATCGTTTTCTTGGACCATCCTTTCACGTACCCAATCACTAGCTTTTGGTTTTCGACCACTACTCCTTTTACTAATGACTTTGCTTTCGAGCATGTACGACCGAGTATGGAGTAGTTTCCTTATGCCCGCCCTACTTCAGCCATCTGACTTCCCTATCTATACACCTCGATCATCGCCTCGCCTTGGAGAGCCATGGTCAGACCCATTAGAGAAGTCACCTTCCTAGCACTTTGGGAGATTCCACACCCATTGTTCCCATGGAGGTGGGGAATAGTAGCCATGGAGAGGCTAATGTGTTATAGCCCATAAGAGAGCCCAGGCACAACCATAAGGGAGCCACTCATCCACGAGGAGCTCATGTTCATCTTGTGGGTTGTCTCGCTACTCCTACCAACCTTGCTCACGTGCTTGGCTACCTTACTTCCTCTTGGGAGCGTCATTAGTAGCGTTGATGGTGGACCTTGGAGCACTTGTGCATATCTCATGGAGAGGATATCCTTCTTTAGATATTTTGTTAGAGGTTATCTACTCTAGGCGTGTCCTAGTAGGAGTAGTGGGAGGAGAAGTTTAGTAGGTTGTTTTAGTTTCTATTTATATACTATTTATGATTTTTCCAAATGACCGTACCTAGCCCGACCTCTTAGTGGGCATGAAACCCTTTTAGTAGTTTATTTTAGTACGTGATGTGGAATGGTTAATACTTATGCTATATATATATATATGATGTGTTTATGCTCACAAGATTGATGTGTTTTGTACTTTGTGTGTGTCATAAATTGTTTGTATTTCTCCTTTATATGTGCTAGAAATAATGGATTTTACTTTGTATGCGCAACTCACATTTTGTTTTCAAAGTTCAAAAAAAAATTTAATTTACCTGTAATTTTACTAAAGTATTTTCAAGAGTTAAAGACAAGGACTTGAAAACAAAAGAGTAAATTCTAGTAACTAACTTAAATGCATTCTAGGCATGTTGGGTTAAATATTAGGGTGTTACATACACGTTGCTACTTATCTAACATAACATCATCAATGCAACTTTTCTAGCAAAAGCTACAAACCCTCTATCAAAGCAACTTTTCTGCAAAAGCTGCAAACCCTCCATTAAGGCAACTTTTTTGGCAAAAATTGCAAACTCTTCATCAATACAACTTTTCTGCGAAGTTGCAAACCTTCCATCATATTAGTCTCGTCAATTTCCCCTTCATCATTCGTATCATCCTTATCATTACCCTCTTTCTCTCATTATCCATTTTTAATCTCTCAATTATATCTTCCTAACATATCTAAATAATTCTCAAAACTATTATTTATAATAGTTTACACACTCACTAAATTTGACCTTAATCCTAATAATTAATAATTTCCAATTCTAGATAAAAGTCTAATAAATTTTTATTCTTAACATATCTTTCAAATCTAAAAAGATTTCCCTTTTTTTTTCTTTCAAATCTTTTCCAAACAATTTTAAAATAGGAAACTATCAATAGCAATCTTCAATTAGGAGTTTGGATAAATTCCAATAGTGATAAATATTCCCCATATTAGTGGTGTATAATGGGAGAGATGTCCTAAATTAATACCATTATAAGATTGTAGAGAATCTAAATGGAATCGTGCTTGATCAATAGGAGATTTAAGCTAAATGGAATCGCGCTTGATTTGGTGGTGGACTTGTGAGCCCCCTTTTTTGAGCTCCCTAGGTTTAGGCTGAGGTAGGTAGCCTATAATTACAGTCTAATACATAACCTCTAATTGGTCTTAATACATAGCCTCTAACCTTGTCATAGGCCGAACTGTGGGCATTAAGGTCACTATGCCAAGGCTTATACAACAAGATCTATATGTTGAGCTCAATTAATCTAAGATTTCATATGTTGTTTAGCGTATCCTTTAAGTTTCTTCAACAACATTATGGAGAGTGGTGTCCTAACACGTGGCACATTTTGGATAAAGGGCAATCATATCATCTTTTAAGTTGTCATTTTTGCTCACACATTGGCTGTCAAATTAAAGTGACTAGCCCGCAATCATAAGATGACGAGGTGGTTCATATTTCTTTCTTTTTGGTAGGAAATGCTTTCATCCGTTGGAAAAAATGGAGAAGTTGAAAATGTTTGAATCAAAATGAGAATTCTATTTCATTCATGGTTTCAAGACTCTTCTTTCCTTTATATTCTCCATGATTGTAATCGATGAGTTAGATTTCTACACTCCTATTTTCTTTGCAATGTGTTCATGCTTGATACCCTAAGGTAGATAATACTATTTTCCCTTTGAGTTTTTCATTTTTGTTGCAAGATTCTATGAACTTCTACCTTCTTCCTAAACCTTCATTTCCTTTGCTTTGTCAAGGTATTATTTAATGGCTAAAGGAAAGGGTGTGCATTCTTAAGGAAGGGAAAAGTTATGATATAAGAGGAGGCATATGACACATGTACTTGGATCATGCTAAGGTCAAAGAGGTGGCCTACACTTTTTCAACAATAGGAATAGCCCAGTTAGGGAGAGGTTTCCTCATCTAGGGAGGAAGACAAAATCATGTGCTTTCTTTACACCCTTGCTAACAAGGTGTACCATTATAGAGTATGAAAGGCTTATGCTGACTTTGTGTTTATGTACATTGACTTCTTTGAGAAGGTCGAGGTTAAGGTTCCTTTTATCCCCTTTGACATGAAGTTTTTGACTAAGGTAAACGTGGCCTCTACCTAGCTTTAGCCAAATAGTTGGGCCTTCATCCAAGTTTTCGAGGTGTTTTTCAATGTTCTTAACCATGAATATAGTATAGGTATTTTTTTTTTAACTATTTCCAAGTGAAGGGAGTGGACAAAAGTATCTAGATTTCTTTCAACAAGTTCCTAGGAAGAAAAATTTGTCCTTCATGACATTATTTTTCAAGAAATTCAAAGACAAGTTATATAAAGTGAGATTGGTTAAGAACTAGTTCATTTTTTTAAATGAATATGGCCTCAAAAGGTTCCCCTTGTATTGGCAGGAAAACTCATGTCAAATTTTAAAGGTAGAACACAGTCTTAACCTCTAGATAATCAGATAGTGATCGATTACCTAGGGAGAGAGTCAATATGAGCAGCCACTTTTAATATGGTACCATCTTAGAAGAAGGGAAATAAAGAGATTGTGCTCAAGCATATAAGTAATTTACTTTGATTGGTCAGGACTCACATTTGATTAATATGTTTTTAATTCTTTCTTTTTCCTCATTTTCTAGCCCACAGGACTGCTAAGATTTTCAATTGGGATTTGTTCGCTTATTTGGCTAAGAAGATAGTTGCTGCCACTACTAGCTGAGCTTAATCTCACCTTCACAGAACTTGGATTGAGCTTTGGTACCTAATCCAACCTCGCTCCACTCCAAACCAGAAAGTAAGAAAGGGTTAATCTTTTTGAGAAGGGAGCTTATTGAACCTCTTCAACCTCACTATCTACTCTAATAGGGGTATAGGAGATTAGAGGTTTCTTAGAGTTAATTCTTAAGTCTAGCCTTAGAGTCTTGATTCCTTTTTCCCATGCTCATTGATCCAAAACTCGTCCATGTTGAGGATCTGCATTAGCGAAGAAGGTTAGGATCCCAGTCACTACCACTATTTTGAGATCCAAGGTCTTTGGCCTGGAATGTGGGTACCTTCTTAGAAAGGGTGTAGGAGGTCAAGCTTTAAGGTTTAGGCATTAAGGTCAGGGGTGGTTGACCTTTAGGAGTAGTTATGGGAGTAAAAAGACAAGTATGAGGTTTAAAAATTGGATCTCATCTATGCCCAGTGCCAATGACAAGAGAAGGTTATCGATTGGTTGCTCAGGATAAGTTGGACATGAGTTAGCCAAATTGTAGCAAAAGGAGGCAAGTGAAGAAATTGATTGCTTGAAGATGGACATTAAGTCTCTAACCAGGGAGGTCCTTGATCAACACATGATTGGCTTTGATAATGCCCTTGCATAGGCCTGGTACCTCCATGGGGATCTTAACTTGTCTTAATGTCTAGTCTTTAAGGTTATAGTGAGTATTGTTCCTCTTGAGGAGACCTCTAGAGATTGGGGGTTAAAAAAGGAGCTAATCTTATTGAGTTGGAGGTGTATAAGGCTTCTAAACATGCTGAGCTAGTTTGGCTCCTCCAAACCATCCATCATGCTGATGTAGAGGTCATGGACCCCTAAAGCTTGATAATGTTTTACTTATTTTTATTTTATTGTCCAAACAATTTTATTTTGTTGTTCTAAACAAATTATTGTATAGTTGGGCCTTTGATGGCCTAACTTGACTTATTGGGCTTTGGGTGCCCTTCCACTTTGCTTCTTTTTTTTTTTTGCATGTTTTAGTGTTTTTCCCGCTTTATTTTCCAATTCATCATCGACTAGTGATTCTTAGTTCATTTGGTCATTGGTGTGCTTAGTCGAGTCACTATCAAACAAGTGTTTCGTGATGCTCTTCAAGGTTCCTAGCCAAGATATAGGCCTAGGACCAAGTGTGATCCTCAGTTGATAGTGGTTGAGCAGCCTAGTCAGTAATATGAACTTAGGATTTGCAAGGTGTTGCTCACATAGTTACTTGTAGGCTTAGGTTTGATGTATGTGATTTTCCTAACTATCTTAATTATATAGACTTAGGTTGTCAATATGTGTTAGGCCTAATCAGCATGCACTTAGTGCCTTGAAGCCTAGTCTCTAAGTGCTGACTTATGGTAAGATTAAAGCTCAACTATGGCTAGCTTAATTATCAAGTTGCTTTATCCTGACTTAGGTGGAGTTAAAGCTCGTCATGGAGCTTTATGTCTAATCATGTTGATTTAGACTTTAGCACTAGTAAGTATTCCAATTGAATAAGAAAGTAATAAATTGATGAATATGGCAATTTCCATTAAAATTTGTAAATTTTCATTAATTCAGAGTAAGGGCTACATTAATTCCACCAAAATGTCTTGCCATCATGCCTCGTTAAAATCTTTATCAGTAAAAGCCAATGGCAAAAAACCTAATAAAAGGAAAAAGAGTGGACCAATCGGGATATTGTGATTAATTATAGTATTTCCTGAGTGACGCAGCTTTCCATGTCCATGGAAATTTGTAGCTTGAGAGGTCAACTATCATGTAAGCATCTTGACCGATGTCTTTGATGACCCAAAAGTGCCATTCCCAATTTGGTGTCAGTTTTTCATCTCCAAGTGGCTTTCTTTGAGGCTTAATCTTCTATAAAACGAGGTCTCAAGCTTTAAATATGTTCAGAGTCAAGATTTTGTTGTATATCTGAGTTACCCATTGCTTGGTAGCTTGCTCTTTGATCTTCGCTAGTTCTTTGCATCGTCTAATCAAGCTCAATATTTTGAGTCTCGAGGTTACCTTCTTTTTCAAAGGACATTCTCGTAGGATAGGTTAAGCTACTTCGACAAGAATCATTGCTTCACTACCGAAGTCGAGCCTGGAAGGAGTCTCCTAAGTAGAGGACTGAGTTGTATTATGATTTCCCCATAGGATTTTTGGAAATTCTTTTGCCCAGAAATCCTTTAGCTTTGTTGGTGGCCATGATGAGCAGGTTGGTCTTAGCGCTCTTGAGAGAGGCAAATATGCGTCATATTTGTAAGTTGTCATATAGTTCTTTGAATCTTTTATCGGTGAATAGTGTGCTACTATCACTAACTAGTTCCCAAGGAAACTTGAATCTATTGATGATCTTCCTCCATACAAACTTCTTAATTTTATCAACTATGATGGAGGTTAGAGACTCAACTTCGATCCACCTGAGTGACAAGACAAGCCTTTGAGAGACATAATGTGTCAAAGAGATCTCTTATAGGCCGAGCTAGTTTTTCCATTATCAAAATGGGGAACAAATTATTGGGAAAATAAGCCACTTTCCCTCATTGAGAACCACCTTAAACAGAAATAAAATAGGAACCCGATCATAACACAAGAATTGAACATGGAAAACTCCAAAACTAGAGAAAAACCACGGCCGCTCAAAAGACAACCAAAGAATAACATTGTGAAAATTTAACAACACATAGACTTCACTCTCAAATACCACATCGATCCCAGGACACCCACACTCTCCAAAGCAAATATTTAAACTACATCTCACAACACTCTAAAACAAGAGTAGAGAAAGAAAAGTCAGATACAAGCTTTAAGTGTTTTTAACTTGTGCAAATTGAAATGGAGAACTTAGGCTTATATATATAGCCTTGGCAACCCATCTCTATCCCAATTCTTAGCAATGTGGGACTTCTTTCCCAAACATATTTCAATCAAAACCTAACAATCTCCACCTTGATTGAAATAAACATAGCTCCAGATTCCATTGTCAACACCAACAATCCCTTGCTGTCATTGTATATACTAATAATCATAGTTCAAAGAACTATCATACTCCACCATAAAAAGTATACTCACTTGGAATGGGACAATTCCAAGAATTTCACCTTGACATATGTCGAAACCTTGCTGAAAAATTTATAGTACAACTTCCATGTTGGCTCTCTTTGGAAGTTCTTCAGCTATCGACATAACCCTACCACACACCTTGCATCAATGTCAACCAATGCTCATGTGCAACGTGGATCCGCTAGCCACACCTTTATAATCCCACCTCACACCTTGCATAAACACCAATGCTCTTGTGCAATTGTTGATCCGCTGACCACACATTCATAGACCCACAACACACCTTGCATAAACACTAATGCCTGTGTACAATCGTACCTTGAGCAACACCTTCATAATCCCACCTCACACCTTGCATAAACACCAATGCCCGTGTGTAATTATGGACCTACTAGCAACACATTATTATTTTTTCTATCTAATCTTGATTGTATCACGACATCCTTGACTTGTATTTGCCACAAACCAAAATCAATCCTTCCATCAATTTCTTTAACCAACTGGATATTGGAATAGTGTATGCTAACTGTAAAACCATGCACTAGGAGGGTTCCCAGGAAGAGAGGTGGGTCACAATGGACACGCTTAAATACCAAGTCTTTCCTTAGCTAGAACCTTTCCAAACCGCACTCTCACATTATCACACTGCCTTCTAGCAATAGCAACCAAGGATGATCCTCAAGCACTAGGGAGAAATTCTTTTCTGATGTGGAAAATCAGACTAAGCTCAACCACAAAGCATACTAAGAATAAATCCCAGAACCAAAGCTCCATACCAATTGTTAGGAAAATAAGCCATTTCCCCTCCTTAGAACCGCCCTAAACAGAGAAATAAAATAGGAACCCAATCACAACACAAGAATTTAACGTAAAACTCCAAAACCGAAAAACCACGACTAATGTCAAAAGACAACCAGAGAATAACACTATTTTTACAGCACATAGACTTCACTCTCAAGTACCCCATCAGCCCTAGTACACCCACACTATCGAAAGCAAATATTTAAACTACATCTCACAACACTCTAAAATATGAGTACAAAGAAAGAAAAGTTAGATACAAGCTTTAAGTGTTTCCAACTTGGTGCAAATTGAAATGGAGAACTTAGGCTCATATATATAGCCTTGGCAACCCATCTTATCCCAATTCTTAGCAAAGTGAGACTTCTTTCCTTAACATATTTCAATCAAAACCTAACACAAATAACATAAGTTCAAGCTAAGGCTCGAGAGAGGGTGTAGGGAAATTGGTTACTCTAGAATATATGTTTCCATTGAGGATTAACTCATGGACCAAAGAAACTCTTGTTCATCTATAGTGTAATCATGTTCTATTGTTGGTTTAGTTCATATATGGAACTATTCTCTAATAAGCCAAGTTATTGTTCTTTCTAAATTACTTGTATCATGGAATAACCTCAAATTGAGAATCGTACCTGCACAATTTACTATATAGGTTTGACAATGTGATGGACTTGAGGTTGTGAGCTCCCAATAATTTAGAAAGAGTCATTTTTGTATCAGCAATTTAGCTACTGATTATTCCTCCTATTCCTATCACAAAACCCGAGGTGATAGTTATGAAAAGGACATCACGGGCTATCACAGGTATAAATATAGCACCAAGCTTCTTGGTTATCCTTCAGCGGCCAGTCTTATAACCAAGTTGTTTTTGCACATTATCTTTGACTTGAATCATATTGGCATTGTGCTATTCCACGTTATTAGCATTATTGTTTCCACTACCAATGTCTTCAACATTGTAGTCATTGGCCTCATTGAACACATTATTAGACCTACCAGTTCCATTGGAAACAGGTGGCAAAACACCCTTTTAGTAAGGACTCGCGTGGTTTATAATAGCCACTAGAGCATCAGATTTTTAGCAGTCATCTTATGTTGCAAGCACTTAGATTTGCACAAAATCTTTCATATCTTGTCAAAATCCAATGATATGTGCTTGATCAACGATGTGAGGACTACCACCTTCCACACCTTCTTTAGGTCATGATGCTTCTTGTAAGGAGGAGGATTACAGGCCCTCACCTACCTCCTCAAATTAGAAATTTATTTTAATGCTAAGTTGCACCAAAAATATAGTAAAGGGTACAACCTAGGTCATCTTTCAAGGAGGCTTCAATACTTAGTTGCGAAGATTTGGAGGTTTTGAGAATTAAAGCAAATAATTTAAATTGAAAGATAATATCAATAATAGAAAGGTACTAGTGCAAGGTATTCCTAAGATTGGAAATTAATTATCATTGACAAAACATTGAATCCATTAGTGGCTATTAGTAATTAATTACTTGACAATTCTACCAGTGATCAATCGATCCCTAGAATTTGACCAAAGCAAATAACTAATAAACGAGATCTCAATTTATTTATAAATTACGGTGATTTAAGGTACCATTGCTATAGCCTAATCATCAATTGGAAGGTTAATTCCAATGTTCTCCCTTAAACATAAACCAATAGATCTATCAATTTATGCCCAAAGGGTTTTCCTAAATGACGATCGCCAATTTAGTTATCCCAATAAAGATCATAGTAATCACCATAACAATTAAAGGAATAGAAACTGGAGAACATGAGAAAACTAAAACATTCAATATAAATAAAGGGTCTTAAATGCCATCCAAATCTATCCAGGAAATCCTTACATTAGTAAAGAAATCTACTCCTCCATCTCTAGAGAATTACTACAATGAAGATAAAAGAACCTGAAAATAATAGCAACTATCCTTGCTACGATCTCCAAGACAAAGCACCTTCACTAATGGAATCCCTAAGAGAGAGAGAGAGAGAGAGAAAGAGAAAGAGATGTAGAGAGAGAAAGTGGTTGCTAATTATAGATCTAAAACTGAGTAAAAAGCTATGATAAAATTCTAATATGTTCCTATATGTACTGCCTCTAAAATTGGGCCAAAGTGGGAACCATTACTAACTAATGGACTATTTCAGTTCCATCCACCACCGCTACAGCTCTCAATTACCGCTACAACGGTCACCAAAGGGAGTCATCCAAAATATCCATGAGTGTCTTTCTACTAAGCACTTAGCTTGGCTACCAAAACACTGAGCTTCTGGTTTCCCTTTTTTTTCAGCTTCCTCCTTCTTTTTAACCTTTTTCTTGAGAATTGCACACAATCCAATGCTTCTGGACATAAAAACCATACTCAAAAAGACAGGTTAAATGCAATAAGCTTTAATTTCCAAAAACCAGTGCAACAATCAATGATTTCATTAAATTGCACAATGAGGAACAAGTTTGTAATCACTATTAATTTCATCAATAAGTCATCAAAAACTCATTTAAAAAGCTAGAGTTTAGAAGTAAAATAAATGGCATGAAGGCCCTTATCAAGGACCTAGATCCTTCTCGAAGCCTAATAAAGGCCACCATTCTTCATTCCCTTTAGGCCACCAAGGCATGGGAACATATTTATCCAAGAGGAATTTCCTTTGTGGTAGGTCACAATTGTGCATTAGAGAAGACAGAAGTATTCTAATAGTGGGATCTTAAAGATGGTATATCCTTTCAATCCTTTCAATCAATCTATTATTTTCCAATTCATATTTTGCTCTAGGCTTGACCATTTCGATAAAAATTGACATTTTCCTTGCACCAAAGGCATAGTTTTTTAGAGAAGGCAGTGATTGGCTTTCCATTCTCAATGATGCCACAAACAAAGCTTTAAGCATTGCAATCATCCATCATCCTCAACATGTGCTTCAATATACCATCTAGTTCCTTGCTCATTAAAATCCTAGCTAGTTATCTTGTTTATGAGTGATTAGATATGCTTATGGTGTTATTTATAATTGTTATTTATAATTTGCATAAGCTACAAAATTTCTAAAGTATATTTCATGAAAACACATACTATTTTTCTTATTGGTTGTAAAGAAATTATTAATTAAATTTGATTATGTATCTATTATAGAATTTAATGGGCATGAGACATCTACCGTATGAAATTCTAAGATAAGAAAGAAAAAAATTCTATTTTGAAGGTTTTGGTTGGAATGGTATAAGAGAATTTTAGAGGTCGTTAAATATTTTGTACTTAAACTTTTTGTTTGATTTATTTTTATTTATTTATTTATTCCTCTTTGTGAACTTTGTATGAAAAATGGGTTTCTAATGTTGTATGAGTGATTTAAGATAAGATTTTTGTTTGATTATGCATGTTGAAATGCTTTGAGCTTAAAAGTCATTGTGAAGTGAATTTTGAGGGAGGAATCTCAAATAAAGACTTGAAGCTAACAACAAGGATTTGTTAGCTTAGGTGCACTTGATTTTACCCAACTAGTAGGGCTAGCCTTGTGTTGACCAAATCATCTAGTAATTTATAGGTACATTGAGTTTAGGTTCATAGGGTCGCTCAAGTTGTGGGTGGTCTTGTATAATACCTTAGGTCCACTTGTCCCTAAATGAACCTAGTATGACCTTATGGTCCCCTGGACTACCTGCGTTGTTTGAAAGGCCTCATGCGCACTACAACCAAGATTTTCAAAAAATAAGCTTTTTGGAGAGTATTAATACTTAAGTAAGTGCTGCAATGGTCATGAGGGGTAAGGCGGTGCAAGTAGAAAATATGCACTTTGGAGACATTGGTGGTCATGCGTCAGGTGGTGCATAACAGGACATTAGCATGCTCAAATGAGTGTTGCACCGCTCACGGATAAGTGTTTATAGATTTATTTAGAGTTCCCCTTTTCCATGTCAGATATTGGTATCTCCCTTCTAAGAGCCCTATTGGTGTTGAGCCCTCATTTTCCACCTCTCCAGGGGAGTGGCTTCAAACCTTGATCTCTATGTTGGTCATTAGAGCTATTTTCATCAAAATGAGGTTTAATGCATGACTTTAGAGACTATTGGAAAGAGATTAGATATTTTTGCTGATTTATGAAAGTGTGGTTTTAGGATAACATGAATTATATGTTTTAGAAAACTCATTGACCATTATTGATAAAATGATTTTATGAAGAGTTAGTTATAATTGTGGTTACTAAAGACATATGATTGTTAAAATGATTTTTATGTTGAATGAATTACGTATGTGATTGGAAAATTCTATAATTATCAGAAATGTTATTATGATTTTAGCATTTTCAAGCTTATGAACGTTTGTTGTTGAAAAATGATTTAGAAACTCAGTCATAAAAGAATTTCAGAGTACGAACCTTTATATAACTTAGGACACTGGCAACTACATACTCTATGGACTTTGAGTCACAGTGTTGCAAACAGGTGATCCTTTGGACATGATTTCATAGCCACAGTTATGCTAAGTTAGACTTGCGAGAGTTACATGGGTTTAGAACTCTAGAAGTATTTAAATATTTTAAGAGTTTTCAAATTTATTTGAGTTAAGAATGATTAGTTTAGATAGTAGCTATAAGAAAAGCGTGAGTTAATGGCGGAAACGATCGTTAGCTTTGGTACCAAGTTGTCCCTAAAGGACAATCTTAAAGAGATGGAACCTAGTTAGATGTCCGATTTATATCCAGGGATCATAGAGTAGAGGATTTGTTATGCCATGGTTGCCATGCATAACTAAAGATTTTTGTTTCTCTATTAGGGTATTGTTGTTTGATTATGGACAATAATAATTTTGATTATATATGCATATAAATATGAATTGTTTTAAAGCCTTATTCTTATTACTGTGATTTTATACATCCTTCTTTGGTGTCCCATGAAGGGGGTTACAGTGAGAATTCACTCATTGAGTTTTGAATAAAACTTACCCCTCTTTCCTTTCTCCTATTTACAAATATAGAGCTATAACGGTGTTCTTCCTAGTTATTTGACCGTCCGATGCATTGGGTGATAATAAAAATAGTTTGTTGACTATTATAAAAAATAAATAATTTATTTAAATATATTTTATAGAAAATTGAGTATATAAATTTATTTTGAAAATAAATTAATAGTTAAATAGTTAAATAAATTGACAAAATATAAATGTGTCATTCTATTTTATATCTTATTTTGAATATCATTTTTATAAAGTTGAAAAAAATCTTGATAGATGACCTATAATAATAAAGATCTTATTTTATGAAAATTTTGCACATTTCAAAAGTTGAAATTATTGAATAATGAAAGATAATAAGTGGATAGTTTTATTATATCATGAGTTATTTATATGGATAACAATGAGTATCTATGATAAAGAGAACATGTCTTATACCCCAATCCCCATTTAGAATTTTGCCTCTCATCTCTCATTCTCATCACTATCATAGGTCCTTATTTCTTATTTGTAGAGATTTGAATCCGTATATTTACGGATTTATTAAAAGAATTCCAAGAAGAAAAAAATTAAAAATATTTTGAAATTTGAAATATAAATATCTATAATAACAAATATTAGTGATGCAACATAATCCAAATTAGAAAATAAAAAATGTAAACATATTGCAAATCCAATATAGATAATTGAAAAAATAAAGATGTGTTATCCCGTCCTTACTATTTAACAAACGGGATTCACTCGCAATGAAGACAAAATCTATCCCTATTTCCATCTCTATTGTGGGTAATATTGTCCCACATGTACCCACTTCAGTGTGTTTTTGTCATCCCTCGCCATTTCTTAATAAGTTAAAAGATATGATTTATAAAAACATCAAAATATATTTCCTAATTAATAAAATTAATTAATAAATTTATTTTATGCGATTTCAATTACACGATTTCCTTGTATATACTTTTCGTAAATCAAAATATCAATTTTAAAATATATGTTATAATTAATGTATTATAATTAGTAAAAAAATCACATATAACCCTAATTTATGTCATCTCAATTATCAGAGTAATATATCAATTACATAATTATTTTTAATAAAAGTGATATAATTATTTAATTTTTTATAATAATTAATAAATAATTAGTATCATTATCAAAGAAGTGTAAATTGTGGGATTTATTTTTTTTAAATATTTTAATGTTGAAAAATCGAAGTATTGTTTTTCAAAAAAATTAATATGAAATAATTGTGGAGTTGATAAGTTGGAATGTTTAAGTTGTAAAAAATTAAATATGGCATAGTTTATATATATATATATATATATATATATATATATATATATATATTATGATTTTCAAAAGCTCTACATTTGAAGTTAGAAACTCCCTCTCTAACTCTATCCTCATTTAGAATTTTCCTTCTTATCCTATTCTCATCCTTGTCATGGGTCTTCATTCTTCATTCCTTATTGAGATTTGAATCTTTACTAGTATAAACACAGATTTAGTAAAAAAATTTCAAAAAGTGAAATTTTTTCAAATACTTTGAAATTTGAAACACAAATATCCATAATAACAAATACTACTAATGCAACATAATTCAAATTCAAAATAAAAATACGTACATGATGCAAATTAAATCCAATAAAGATAATTAAAAAAGAAAGGTGTGCTAAGATTTTCTTGTTATCATTAATTATTATAATTATAATAGTTTTTTTATCATTAATACTATAATTATAATCATTAATTGTAACATAATTATAATAGCTTTGTTATCTTTAATACTATAATTATGTATATAAATTTTAATGGTATAATACATTTGATTATCTTTTTGTTTATATTATTTGTTATTTGTTAAATAATTTTGATTGAACTATTTTGTTAAGTAATTTTAATGAAGAGAGATATGAAGGTATGATTGGAAAAAAAAATTAATAATTAGAAGGTAAATTAAATCTAAAAATTACTTTAAATATTAAGAGTATGAAAATGGTGGGGTATAATTTTTTTATGAATGATACATGGAAAACGGTCCATATAATGAATCTTAATTATTATTATTATAGATAAATTATAGATTATATTAAATCCTTTGAAAATACATTTATTATCAAAAATAATCAATATATTACAATATAATGTGGTAGATTTTATATATTATAATAAATTTTAATAAATTATATATTATACTAATTAAATCTGACATGTAAAAATAAAATGATATATAAGTAATGTTATTCTTTAAAATTTTAATTTAAATTTGAGAGTAATTGATTAATTAGAGAGTGGCTGATTGATCATATGTATGTGTTAATTTGTGGTATTACATTTTTAGTTATCATTCTTTGACTATGATAATATTTGAAATAATTTTAAATTAATATCACTATTATGTCAATGATAGCACAAATTTAAAGTTGACTCAATAATATCGATTTGACATCTCTTCTCTAAATTCATGGATCTTCCAAAGCTAGCATAGATTATGATTAAAAGATATATATCTCATTAGTTTTTAAAATATAAGGATTTAATTTTAATGCATTATTAATGTAAAAAGATATTTTACATATATTCAATTATATAAAATTCAAGTATTCAACCTAATTATTGTAACGTCCTATTTTTTCTATTTGACCATAAATAACAAATGCCCTGAGGTCATTTCTGCCCGAAACCGAGGACGGCTCTAGGCTATCCTCAAGGGGTTAGCCTGATGTTTGACGGGGATTAAGTGTGTTATGGATGTGTTAGAGATGAAAATCTTGATCTCATGGCTTTCCCATATGTGAAATTACCGAAGTACCTCTGAGGAAATTTAACGCGGATTAAGTAACGGATGAACCCGGCCATCACCTGGAGTTTGAAATGTTAATTGTGAGTGTTGCATGATATCTGGAAAGTTGGATGGTCCTGGAGTCCTTGTGTGAATTTACAGTTTTACTCATGTATGGTGCTAAATGGGCATAATAGACGATTATGAAAATATGGGCAATTAGACTCTAATTAAAGATAAATTAATTTTATCTGTTAATTTGAAGTCTAAATAATTATTTGAGGTCATTAGAGGCTTAAGATTGATTAAGTAAACTCAATTTCCCTTCTTAAATCCAAGACTTTATGTCATGTTAAGCCAAATAATAAATTCTTTCTCCAATTCCTTAAATTAAGGAAACATGTTGGAGTTTGAATTTCAAACTAATGATGTTTAATTCAAACTAATCAAGCAAGACAACTCCTAATCATGTCTTGCAAACCTTAAACCTATGATTACAAATCCAAACACACAATTACCAATCCCTAACTCACTCCTTAGTCAAATCCACCTCTAATACACCTCCTAACATAGATGAAATAAAATTTTCCTCCCAAAACCCCATGGAGGCTTATTGGTTTCCCTCCCTTATTTTCCCTCTCATTTTTCATTTTATAAACATCTATACACTCACAACTCTCTCATTTTTACCATTTGTTTTTTTGGCCAAGTCTTGAGTCCAAAAAAATGCCCCAAAAATCCTCTCATCTCTCTCATCTTAAAGAGTTCTTTTCTTCCTCTTCCTCCACCATTTCTCCACCCCAAACCACCATATCACCTTGAAGGATCACTTTCAAGATCAAAGCTTTCTCATTTTGATCAAAGAAAAAGCACACTTGGTAGGGATTTGTTTGAGTTTTCTTCTTCTATCTTCTTCTCTTTTCTTTTTCGACTTTGATGAGAAATAAAACAAAAGGAGTTGTTGCTATTGTTGTTGTTGTTGTGGCTAATGTTGTTGTTGTTATTGTTGAATCTTCTCTTTTTCTTTCTTTTATTTCGGATCTTGATCTTGGATATTGTAAATACCATGGGCTTGATGATGATGGATCTTGATGGTGAGTTTGTTGCCACCATATGCTTGATCTCTAAAGCCTAGATCTTTGTCTCATTTTTGATTTTGAATCTCTCTTGTTTCCTTCCATTTTCGATTTTTTATCTTCCCTTTTGTTTGTTTCCTTTTCGGTTTTATTGTTGTTGCAAACCATGGCTTGATGATGAGAGATCTTGGTGTTGGTTGTAAAGACCACCATGTTCTTGACCTCTAGAGCCTAAGGTTTGGTTCATCTTTGATTTTAAAAGAACGATAAAAATGAAATGTTAATGGTTTTGCTTAAGGTTTGGTTCATCTTTCTAACCATGGTGTCAAGAGACTCTAAAGCTCATTTCCATTTTGGTTAAGATTGATTGGGTTGAAAGTTGATTATTTAAAGTCTTGAAATGAGCTCTAGCAAGGTAAAGAAAGTAACTTGCATCTTGTTTATATTTCTAGTCCTTGCTTTGCATATTTATATTTAAGTCTTGCATTTCATGTTTATATTTATGTTATCACCTAAGTAATTCACTCGAAGCCTGCCTATTTTAACCTTAAAGTTGATTTGTGATTTAGAGTAAATACTCTAAGGGGCCTAGAGCACTAAAATAAAGAATTGAACTTGCATTCATGTTTACATTTCTTGTCTAGCATATTTAAGTTTCAAGCCATCACCTAATAATGGTAAAGATCTAAAATGAGGCTTGCATAGCATGTTTCTCTTTATGTCATCACTTAAATTCCTAGAGCTCAAAAGACTTGCCCTTGTATCTCTAGATGGAAATTTTAACCATGGCTAATGGATGTGCCTTAGTCATGATACAATGTTGGTTTTGATTTATAAAAATGTGAAAATGTTTTCAAAGGAATGTTAGAAAGATGTTTTAAAATGGTCTTGAGGTGTTAGAGTAACTTAGAATGTGTTAAAACCTTGATTTCTCAAATTCTGGAGGTTTGGTATCGATTACCAGCCTATATAATCGATTACCAAGGGCATTATTTGAAGGATTTTAGGTTCTGAATAATCGATTACCATTAATGTAATTGATTACCGTGGCGTCTTCGTACCCAAGTTTTGGTTCTGGTACGATTACCATTTCATGTAATCGATTACCATGACGTTCTTTATGCCCATAATCAGTTTTTCATTCTGGTAATCGACCAAGCATATGTAATTGATTACCAGCGTGCCCTTTGTTGGAACAAGCTTCTAATAATCGATTACCAGCATCCCAAATGTTTAAATAATTATTTTCTAAGCAAGATCAAGTGGATTGATGACCTTAGGTGATTGAGTTGTGTGAATAATGATTCTTAGAATGTTATATGCATATATTCTATTAAGCATAGCAAATGCATTAGCTGAGTCTGGTCATTGATTTCCGGCATATAGGGTAGGAGCATGTTTACTGCTTTAAGATATTGATGAATATTATGCTTATGGATTTATGCAAAGGAATGTGATGCTTGCCTATGTGCTTTATGACATGATGTTTTATGGCATGTTGCAATTATGTATGTTTGATTGAGATGCATGTTTGGATGTTATACGAGGAAGCAATTGGGAAATCCGTTCCACCATTATGCTATCGGATTTCCGCCAATTTGTCGACTTAGAAAGATCATGAAATCTTAAGCATGAAATGATGAATGATAGGTTATGATGATAGCCATGTTTATAATGCTCATGTTTGCATCTCTAAATGACATTCTAAGATTAAAGGTGACATAAGACCCATGGAAGTGATCCTTGAATCTCGAATTAAAGGTTATAAGAGGTGATCCAAGAAAGTTGCATACTCATGATAAGAAAGATATGTGTTTCCCCTCTATTACTCCATATTAAATCTAGCAACGGCTAGTTAGGATTGAGCTCATCCTAGGCGATAGGATAGGAGGAGTTTTGGTGACCATGAAAAATCAGGGAAGGTGAAGCGGGTGGATTTTGGTGACCATGTGCAAGGGTGAAAAAGAACTTGAAAGTTCAATTATGAAAAAGTAAAGAAAAGAGGTATATATATGTTGCATTGTTGTTCTATTAGTGCATTTAATCGTATATATGTGCTATTTATGTGTTAATTATGCTATTGAAGTATTGCCATGCATACATGAGATATCTGTTGCATTCATGTCATTAAGGCCCATGCTAAAAGACACCCACTTCGGATAAAAAGACTTTTGAGAAATTTAAAATTGAATCTTATGCATGCACACCTCCTTCATAATGAAAACCGAAGTGGCTCAGGACAATGACGATGACACTCGTGTTAAAGTTGGGAAGCCCTGAGAATCTTGAATAAGTTTCTCATCCCTTCTCTTTCTCTCGTGTCGTCTCCAGACATGAATGGTGTGGTTGTTCGTGATCTTCCTTGAGGCGCGGGCATAGGAGTCACGTCACCTACCTAATCAGAGGTTACAATGGAAGCATGGAGAATAGTCTAGTTTTGTTATAGCTAGGTTTAGCATTGGACTAGTGTATGTTCAACCTTTATTGAGTTTAGTATCTTAGGATGTCCTTATGTTTATAGGACATCACTATTATGTTATGATTATGGCATTTTAATATGATTTGTGATGTGATTATACTATGGTCTACCTATATATGCTATGATGAAGTTTATATGATTGCTATGTCATGCGTATATTAATCGATATCTATGCACATGCGCGGCTCACATTTTAGTCTCAAAGTCAAAAAAAAAAATTTGCCATATTTTTATTCCTTGTATTTTAAAGAGAAATAAGTCAAGTTCTAGACAAAGGCGTAACAACTAATAACTAACCGAAATGCGACTGGAGCCTATTAGGTTAAAAGTTAGGGTGTTACATTTACCATATTTAATGTAATTTGAATATAACAAAACAAAATGAGTATTATATTTAAACCATATTGAAAACCCTAAAAAACCTCACGAATCCCATTTAAAATAAGTGAACAACTTTCATACTTGAAAACTTCATATTAAAATTAAATGACGTAGAGTATATGTGAGTTTATAAAAAGTATCAAGCATTAAATATTTAAAATTAAATGACAATATAGTGTATTCAAAATAAATATATCCTAGTAAATATTTTATATTTTAAAAGTAAAAATATATTTCAAAAGGTAAACTAAGTTATTTAAATTGTATTGAATTAATTCCAGATGATTTTAATTTATTTATTGTAACGCCCAGAATTTTGCTATCGAGTAAAATTACCAAAACACCCCTAAGTAATTTTTGCATGTAATTCAAGGCTGAATAATCCTCAATAAAGGAATATAACTTCAGAGAAACAGTATGAGAAACTTGAATAGCGATTCGTACGAAAGTCGCAAACCCCAATTTTCTGTACGTGTAAAATGACCAAAATGCCCTTGAGGTCATTTTTACCTAGAAAATCAAAGACAACCAATCTAGATTATGTTTGAGGGGTTAGTTTAATACTTGATGGGGATTAAATGTCCCTTGGAGATAAAAATCTCAATTTCTCAATTCTTACCGTATCTAAAATTACATTTTTATCCCTAGTTAATGCTTAATGAATTTACTTAAGTGATTAAGGCAATATTAGGCTTTAATCTTGTTTGAATTGATTTCACTTATTAACCTCGAGTTAAAAGTTAATTACCTAAGGTTAAAAATAATTACTTGAGGTAATTAGAGCCTAAGATTGCTTAAGGTAAAAATTAAATTTTCCTTAATCACAAGAACTCATAAAATTAACTATTTTGAGCTTACGGTTAAGATTTCGGTTTAGGTAAGATCTAGTACAATTACATTTTCTTATCCTAAGTTTAGAACTTATGTTACAAATTGATTTCAACTAATTTAAAATTACTTCATTCACTAGTGTATAATTATTCTTATTACCTTGTCTTGTTTTGACCTAAACACTTAACCTTTTACCTAAGTAACTAAACATCTAATACATGATTTACCACTCACATATAATAACAAATCTGATCACTAATGGACCAGAAACCAGCAGCCATTATGTCCCCATTTTATCATATTTTATGATTTTTTTCCAACAAAGAAACATAACCAACCTTATCACCATTTCTTTAGATTTCTTTTCCACCATTTATGGCTATGTTTAATCAAAAGAAAACCCACCCATTCCCACCATAAGGTAATCAGCCACAAATGTCTCCCATTATCACCATATTTTAGTGTTTTCATCCATTATACATAAACAAAATTATTACAACTATAAAAGCATTCTTTTTCTAATGTTTTCTTTGATTAAAAATTGAATTAAAACTCCATTTTTCCAGCTTGAAACCAGCAGCCATTCAGCCTTCATATGGCTATAAATAGGTGCTCTTCCATTGCCAAAATGCACACACAAACTCTCTTAGTCTTAGCACTTGCTTTCTTGATAGTTTTCTTACTCAAAGTTTGCTCAAAGTTCTCTAATTCTCTCAAGATTTCAAGCTTTCTTCTTCTTCCTCATTCATATTCAAGAGACTCCATTCTTAACCTCTAATTAAGTTCTAAACCTCAAGCATACACAATCCAACCATAAATCAACGCCTAGACACATAACCTTTCTATTGCCAAATACAAAAAACACAAGAAAAATCCTTTCTCCACTCTAACCCCACTTGGCCGAATCCATTATCCTCAATAGCATCAGATTTCTTTTCTTCTTACTTCATATAAGCTTAAGCTTAATCTCTTGTAATCAAGAAACAACATGGTAGGAAGTTTATTTCATGTTCTTCTTCTTGTTTCTTTGGATTTTATGGCTTGCTAATGACCATGGCTTGATGATGATGAATCATGGTGGGGTTTGTGAATCCATCATATAATGAACCTCTAAAGCTCAAGGTTTAGTTCTTGTTGTCAAAAGATTAATGGAAAAATTGTTAGTTTCTTTTAAACCGATTCTTTTTGAGCTTGATGATGAGTTCATGAAATAAGGTTCTTGGAACCATGGTCTCTAAAGCTCACTTTTTCTTTGCTAAGATTAATTGGAGTTAAAGAGTTATTCTTTAAGAAGTCTTGAGTTTTGAGCTTAACAAGATATAATAAGGAACTTGCATCTATGTTTATGTTTCAAGCACTTGCATATCATGTTTAAATTTCTAGCCTTGCATATTCATATTTATATTTCAAGTACTCACCTTAATACTTGAAGATAATAATAAGGATTTGCATATTATGTTTAAATTTCTAGCCTTGCATACTCATATTTATATTTCAAGCAATTACCTTAATTCTTGGAGATAATAATGTGGATTTGCATATCATGTTTAATTTCCAAGCTTTGCATTATCATGTTTATATTTCAAGTCATCACCTAAATTCTTAAAGATAAGAAAATGGACTTGCATATCATGTTTAATTTTCAAGCCTTGCATAATCATATTTATACTTCAAGTTATCACCTAAATTCTAGAAGAAAATGGACTTGCATATCATGTTTAATTTCCAAGCTTTGCATTGTCATGTTTATATTTCAAGTCATCACCTAAATCGTTAAAGATAAATAAATGGACTTGCATATCATGTTTAATTTCCAAGCTTTGCATTATCATGTTTATATTTCAAGCATTGTATATCATATTTATATTCCTAAGTCATCGCCTTATAATGACCAAAATTAAAAATGAAATTGCATACCACGTTTATGATTCTAGTTATCACTTAAATCTCTAAAGCTCAAGACTTGCTCCTCTTATCTTAAAAGGAAATTTTAACTATGAACATATTTTTTATATGTAATTTCAGCCTTATAATGATAATAGGCCTACAATTGAGTTTTACTTTATGTTAAAGTTTCATGTATTTTCAATGCCTTGTGATGATTTTAAGAAAATCTAGAAATGAATTATGGCTACTGATTTGGATCACTAGTTAATGTATAATTCTACGATGGGATTGTCTAATTGTGTTTGTGATGACCTTTGGTGCATTATGTATATGTTGTTGATGCATAACATGAGTATTAGTTGAGTCGGTCCTTAATTTCTGGCAACTGGTTAAAGACATGTTTACTTTTCAATAAGATGTTGATAATAGCATGCCTATATGAATTATGAGTTGCAATTATGATTGAGGTCCTTCAGATGCATAATTGATGTGTTCTATGAGTATGAAATGATGAATGATAAAGTTATGTTTATATGTTCATGTACTATCTGTAAATGTTATAAAACATATGGAAGTGCTCCTCTAAACTCCAGAATTAAAGGTTATGAGAGGTGATCCAATAAGGTTAATGTGACATAAAATATATGGAAGTGATCATCTAGACTCCCGAACTAAAGGTTATGAAAGGTAATCCAAAAGGACCCTTTAGACTCCAGGAATTAATGGTTATGAAAGGTGTTCCTATGCCCCTTAACCCGCACTCTAGGAGTTAGAGAATTTAGCTTATCAAGAGAATAAGTGTAAACTAGTGACGACTAGTTAGGTATGAGCTTATAACTTAGAACTCTCAAAAGGGAGAGTAGTAGGGTGGCCCCAAGAAAAAGAGAATAAGAAGTTTAAAGTCACCTAAAAGAATGAATTATGTTGGAATATATATTGCATTTATTATGTTATGTTTATTCAATGCGTATTCTATTATATCTTGCATATGATATGGACATGTATTCATGGTATAGTATATTGCATTCATGACATTAAGATTCATGCTAAAAGACATGAGCCTCGGCTAAAGGTATTTGGAAATTAATAAATGAACTTTATGCATTCTCATATTTTCATAATGAAACTCGAGGTCCCTGAGGACGATGATAATGTCACAATGCATTAGGAGGTGAAAGCCCTACCTGAGATTCTTATGTAAGTTTCTCATTCCCTCTCTTTTCTTTCCATCTCATCTTTAGAGGTAGATGGCAATGTTCGTGATCCGCATTGATGCTCTCACCTGGTATATGCACTTTGATCCTACCAACCAGCCTCATCATTTAGTGGGTCATCTTGCTACTCCCACTAACCTTGCTCCTGTGCTTCAGATACCTATTTCCTTCTATGGAGTATTATTAGTAGGTGTCGTTAGTGATGTTTTTCCATCCATATACTATTTATGTCTTGACTATACCTAGCCCAATCTCTCTTGGTGGGCATAATATCTTTTTGTTGTGTATCTTGGTGCTTGATGTGGAACGGTTAATTTTTATGTTAATTCTTATGTTATAATTATATATGATGATGTGGTATATTCATGTGATTGTTGTTCATGCATGTGACTAGTTTTTATTTCTCCTCCATATGTGTGAGACGGACGATGGGTTTTATTTAGAAAGGATGGCTCACATTTTGTTTTCGAAATTCAAAAAAAAATTTACTTGTAATTTTATTAAAGTATTTTCAAGAGTTTGAATTAAAGAATTGGAACAAAAGAATAATAACTAATAATTAACTTCAATACATCCTAGGCGTGTTGAGTTAAATATTAGGTTGTTACATTTATCTTGATAAGCATATTTTTAAATAAAATATATACTTTTAAAATATCCACCTATTATTTATGATTGACATCTTTGTGATAGATTACATTAATTACATATTGATTGAAAACTATCATATAAATTAATTTCAAATTATGTATTCATTGATAATATATAAATCACGTGTTCGTATAGAATTATAATACATTTGAAAGAAACTATGACTATATATTAAGCCAAATAATTTTTAATAAATAATCCAAATAATATAATCATAAAAAATAATTTGAAACATATTAGAATGAAAAACAAACTATTTCATAAATTTAAAATATAGAATAAAAAATTACAAAGTCAACTTACAAAATTGTTTTGGAAAGTGATATTGCAGTATCTGATAATGGATTTGAAATTGGGTTATGAAGTGGGAGTAAGATTATGATTTATAATTAATATCTTATAATTAATAATTAATTATGATTAATGTGATTGATATTTATCAATTAAGTGTAATGAATATAGATTGATGTTTCAAATTCTAAATGAAAATTATGGGCCCTAAATTGCTCTAGAAATGACACCTATAAAAGTTTCCTTTATAGGAGTCTAAAATATTAATATTATAGATTTTCTTTTTTATTAGATATTTGTTTCAAAGAATAATATTTGATATAGGACTTGGAAAAATTAAACTAGATTATTTTGGGTTATTGGTTTAGAAAATGCATCATTTATGATAATATTAATAAATATTATTTATTTTATTTATTTTATTACTAATCATGATTCATAATTTTTTATTAAAAATTTTAGACAATATAATTTGATAGTCTTCTTTGGATTTGATCCATTTAAAATTTTTTAATTTGAAATTAAGATTAAATATTTGTAATAATAAATATAGTTGATTGATTATACTTGATTTCAATTTCATTATCAATCTTAATTCCTGATTTTTAGTTAAATTAGATGTACTAATTTTCTTTTAATTTAGATATTTGTTCTGAAGAATAATATTTGATATAAGACTTGAAAATTTTAAATTAGAGTTTTTTGGGTTGTTTAGAGAATGTATCATTTATAATATTAATAAATATAATTAGTTTTTTTTTTTATTGTTTGTGGTGTTTTTAGTGACCTCTATCACAATGTGATAGTTGCAGTGCCTTGATTCCAAATCTCAATTTAGGAAGAATCAATTTCTTTCAACGAATCACGACTGAGTTTGTGTAAAGTGTTTGAAAAGCTAGAGGTGGAGAATGTAATCAAATTTCAAAAGAAATTCTAAAAAGAATGAAAGCATATTGATAAATAGAAAACAAGTAACTTAAATGCGGATTTTTACGAGAAAGAATACAATGCATTAACTAAACTAAAATGAAACAATCTTCATTCATAAACCGAAGTTTGTTGTTCTATATGTACTAAGTGATCCAGAGACTAAAACTTAGTGTGTGAGCGTCAAATTGTATCTTACAGACTGAGCCCAAGGCTTTTATTTATAGACAAATTATTTCCTAAAATCTCGCTAATAACCTATGAACTCTTCACTCTGATTAGTCTAATGTGCTTGCTTTCTTCCCTTGTTTGCTTGCTACCCAAGGACTCACGAACCCCTAATCTTGTTAATTGCACTTTCTATTTTCAGGAATATTTTACTTACTTTTCTTATCATAATCTTCAATACCTCACTACATAACAAAACACTTGAAGTCTAATTTTGACATTGCTGATTATCTTATGGGTGGGCCCCTTTTGTCATTTATTCCCTAGTCATCCTTTGACGTTATGCTTTTTTCTCGTGTCCTAATGTTTTCATTATTATCAGACACATGTATTCAAATTTATTTTGACACCCAACGATGCACCCCAGACTTTTGCTTCTATCGAGATTTCTTTATTTGAGATAAGCAAGAGCTTCTTTTCTTTCCACTTTCGACATATCTATTCAACACGTGCTTGATTTTCTACAATGTCATCTAAAATTTAATGCTCCTCACATCTATTTACTTTCCATAATCATTAATTTCAGTTTTCAAAACTTGAAAAAAAATGTTTCACTGTTTAATCAAAACTCCTCAATCGTTTGATCTTACTAACCCAAACTTAAATTGTTAGGGATTTCTTGGATTTCCCTTTCTATAAATTTCCCTTTCTTTTTCTTGTTCTACAACCTTTGTCCTGAAACTTTTCCCTCAGGTTTCTAACTTACTAAGGTCATATTCCTCTTTCCTTCTTCACAAATTCCATATCCTTCTTTATTCTTACTTTCTTATTTCTAGAATGGCAAGACAATCCCAAACGGGTTGCACTTCTTCTGGCATTCCACTAGCATTTCCTTTTCCCACCAAACCAGATTATACTCCCAATATTGGCATTATCAACAAGGTATTAATTCCCTTTCAACTTCATAATCAGATTGTTGGCTTAGGCCCTGTTTTCTCTGTAAATAGGTTTAAACAATTTGAATATATTTTCCCAAAATACTTTTGCATCGATTATGCTGATCATAAAGTTAAAGATAACAAAGAAACCACAATCATTTTTAAGGAATCCATTCTAGTCAATTATTTTACTAATAATAGAATATTTAGGGCATATCCTTTTGACCTAACCGTTGAGTACATTGATTGACTGACGGGTAGAAGCTTCATATTCCATTTTCTAGAAATCTAGAGCCATTCTTGACTTCAACTAAGTCGTGTAAGCATTAAGTACAACCTTGCTATGCTCTGGGCCTTTTTTTTTTTGTACTCCTGGAACAAAACCACTAATAATTTTCATTTTCAATATGGGTGGCTAGTTCCTTTCTATATGATCTTTGTGTTTTGGCTAAAATTACTCCTAACCTAGACATTTTCAATGCCAACCATAATTACTCTTTTTCTTATTCAAAGATTGATGTAAATGTGCTTTCTTACAATAAATTTATAGCCAATAACCACAAGGATAACCCCAAGGTCTCCATTGAAGAACATTGTACCTTTATCCTTTTTTTGGCTAAATGCCTTCATTTCTGTATACATCCCTTCAAGTTCAAAGAGAATTGCTCTCGTTGTTGCTATCTATGAAGCCTACAACTTCAGCATGAGCATACTCATTCTTGCCAATTTCTATAACTCCATGTATGTTAGGGTTTCTATACTCCAACATGGCGAGCACATTACTAGCCCTGAAGGACCTATGTAGCTCCTTCAACTCTGGTTTAATGCAATATTAGAATCCTAACATCAAACACAGACTTGCATTACCTATGAGCAATTTCACCAAGCCCATGAAGGCATCTATCTTGCTTGTAAATTCTTTCCTTCCACGTCTATTCACTAAGAAAACTTTGTGTGGTTTTTTGGGTTTTTCTACAACTTTTCCCTTGACACGTCACCAGTCAACCACTTCCTTTTTTCTTCTCATCAAAAAAGCAATCTTTAGTACTTTTTTGGTTTTGAGGCACAAGGGCAAGCTCATCGGGATTCATTCTGGGTGATCTTTTATCTCTACAAATTATTCCCATTAACTTCAAGATGCCTCAGAAGCTCACCATATACGCTCTTAACACTATTTCTCAACAAATGGGGTTTGCTCAAGGCCTTCCTACTCCTACTATAGATAAGCCTAGGTATTGTGATAAATAGGTAGCCATTGTTAATGAATCTTTTTCTAATTCAACTCGCTCCCATAACATCAAAATGTGCAACCTTTACTAGCACTCTGATTGCTCTTCTTCCACCCATGCCACTACTACTTTTCCTGAATCCTGGTCTAACTATCTCGCAGTATTTGTGTGTCGTGGGATGTCATCAAAACATGAACAACTAATGAGGTTGTTCATGTGTAGAGGCAAGGAGAAGGAAAAGTTAAGGGTATAGGTACACCTTATTCTTACTTTATTTTTTATGATTACTTATCATATTTACTAATCTTCTCTTATTTCCTCGATAGGCAAGAAAACCACCTTTTTCAATAAATAAGTTAGTGTCAAAGATGGGGATGTTAACTCTAAAACCCTTCAAAAAGCTAATATAGTTGTTTTAGACAACAAAGCAAATTTTATTAAAATATCTTGAGGAAATGACTAATAGTTTACTTGAGTTTCTGGATACTTAACTTGACTATTATTGTAGCTCATAAGCTCAAAATCATGACATATTTTTCACAATATCATGTTTTAACATGATTAAATTCTCATTCAAAGAAATTCAATATTTTAATGATGTGAAAAATAGCTCAAAAAGTGAACTAAAACATCTAAAAAACCTCAAGGTTCTAGTGATACTATTCCACTTAATTTGACAAATGGAGAAATTGATTAGATGTTGCACCTACCAACAACCCTCTATCACTCATAGAAACTCAACTCCTCTTACACAACCAAGGACACTCAGCTGCAAGGATGGACAAAGTTGAAGCCACGAAGAGGGATCTAGGGGCAACAAATAAGAAGACATCAAGAATTCCTGCAACAAATTCTACATGAACTCAATGATGTAAAAAAGGGTGACCAGTGATGGTGTGGACTTGTTCATTCTTTTTTATTGATGACTAAAGAAGGAGAAAGAACTTTGAAGAAATCTTCGTTAGCACAATAAGTCTAGAGTATCATTTATTGAGGGGGAGTTAGCTTCAAAAAGAGCATTTCATTTTGCCTTTCATATTTCTTCATATTATATATTTTTTATTTATTTTATTCTATTTCTGAACTAATTATCTTTTATGTTCTCATATCTCTATCACATTTTCATATACATCATGCTTATATGCTAAATGAAATAGAAATTGACGTTATTGTTCTAAAAGACTTGGATAAACTGTGTTAAATATTATGTCTTCAATTATAAGACTTTATCTCTGAATATTATCACATTTGTTATATCTTGTAAGTTTCAGTTTCAATTATATGGTTATGAGAAATTTAATAAAATTTTGATTCACAATAGAAACTTCAAGAAAGTTCATTTTCTATAAGTATAAGTTGTAAGCAAAATTTTACTAAGGTTCAAAAAGAAAGTTTCTTTAAGTTTTTGAACATTAAAGAAATCTTCTTTGAATGATTCTCTAAAAAAATTCTTAAAATTTAATGTCTTCATCAAAAAAGGGGAGATCGTTAGCTCCAAAACCCTTGAGAAAGCCATCACATGCTATGTTTTGAATGACAACAAAGCAAATTTTGTTAAAATATTTTGTAGAAATGACTAGTGCTTTACATGAGTTTCTTAAGTGTCCAACAGGAACTTTCTCATGTTATATGTAAATTATTTCGTGATATTTTTTTATATGATCATGATTTAGCATGATATAAATCTCACTCAAAGATATTACAATACTTAAGAAATAGCTCAGAAAGTGAGTTATAGTATATAAGAAACTTGGGAAAGTAAAGTAGAGCATCAAAAAATGTACCTGGACATAAGAAATAGTTTTGATACATCAGAAAAGGGCCATGAAAACAAAAGAATATGCTTTCTCATGATCATATCAATAACATCTCTATCAATCTCATTCTTGCTCACAAATTGAAGTGCCCAACACTCTTTATTCCACCAGAAAGAAACTTAGCAAGGGTTTGAAGAGCTCAGGAAGTGTAGTATATCATCAGAACCTGAAGTACATATTAGGAACTACATGAGCTCATCAGAAACTACATGTGCTATCAGAAACTAAAGAAATTCAAAATCAATTAAGACAAAGCTTCAGCAAGTAGCTACTCATATCTTATTGGCTTTATACTGGGAATTTAAACTCCTTGATGAAGTTTTTGCTAGTTGAGAAACAACACAAGTTTGAAAAAGAGTTTTTGAAGGATTTTTCAGAACAAATGATAATAGTTTTTGTACCATGATAGTTATTACTCACACAGGTTAGCACAGGGGATTTAAATGGCCAATCCTAGGACACATAACAATCGTTCAACACGTGTCAAAAGGAGAAGAAATCAAGGACTAATGGTCTCATTCAAATCTCAAGTATAAAAGCAACACATTTTTAAGCTAAAAGGATCTTTTTGTGCTCATTACTTTCAAATAGCTTATTGACTTTTTGAAGTCAAGTTCTAAATCCATTTCAGTTTCTCCAGTGTAAAATCTTCTTTCTTGTATTCACGAGCTAGCATTCTTTGTAAGAAGCTTAGAAAGAAGTTTCTCAAGTCATTTCTTACATCTTTCTTATATCTTAAGAAACTTGAGTGAAAATTTGGAGTAAAACACCAAAAGCTCCCATTTTATTGTACCTTGATCCAGGAGTGATAAATGTTAGATAACCTAGAGAGGCTAGGGAAAAACTACTTGTGATTAAAGGTTGATTGCACTAACTACTTACTAAGGTTAGCTTGAGAATGCTAGTCAAAGACTATCATGGTGTTCTCATGTAAGAGAAAGTTTTTAGTGAAATTCTCAACAGTGTTGAGAACTAGATGTAGGCAAAGCTTGGTCAAATCAATATAAAATCTTTTAAGTGATCTTCTCATTCCTTAATCTTTTATAATCTTTTTTTGTGCATCTCTTATTTTTTGTGTGTTGTTAAAACTATTTTCAGAAGTTTCTAAAATTATTTGTCTCTGAACACTTTAGAAAGTTACTTTCTAAAGTTATCTAACTTGTGCTTTCCGCCTTCAAGTTTCTGGACTTGACAAAATTTGTTTAAGTTTCATAAAGCAAAGGTTTTTGAAAGGCACAATTCAGCCCCTTTTTTTGTGTTTTCTATACACAACCTGGATTAGGAAGCATGCACTGAATATTGTACCATTTGACTTGGCTAAGATTACAAAGGCTTTATATGATGGCATTGCTTGTCTACCTTATGATGGATGGTGGCACAAGATCAGAGTGGATGAAGGTGATGTTTCCTAAACTCTAGCAAATACTAGAGTAAAAAGTTAGAGAAATCAACACTGCCATGCTAAACTCCAAGGCTAGGGTAGTATTTTTTGTTATGTAATTTACAATACCTGCCTAGACTAGGAAGCACTGACGTTGATAGGTATAGATGCTATGCTACTGTTTTGCTTACTATCTAAGAGAAAAGTGAAGCTTCCCAAATTGATCATGGATTACATGTTAAGTATTGTGGCTAAAGAAAAAAGCAAGACTACTACCATGCCTTATAGGATGTTGTTGACAAGGGTGTTCTAGCATCTTGGATACCCTTTAGCCAATGAGTGGTATGAGAAAATGTTAAGCACTGAATTTACCATCAATTCCTTCAAGGCTTCAGCCAAGGGACAAAAAAGAGCCCTTGGAAAAGGAAGAAGGATGAAAAGAAAAGTGAAACCAAAGAGAAATGAAGCAAAAAAGAAAGATCAATGGTTGAAGAAGAAGAAAAAGATGGTTTCACCTTCAGAAAGTGATTATGAATAAACAAAATCTAAGGAAGAACCCGTAAGAATTGACAAATTGACCAAGAATAGAGAAGACAATGTAGCTAGAAAAGCACACAATAAGCCGAGTTGAATCATGTTCTTCTTTTCTTCTTTTTTTGTTGACAACTTAAACAAAATACTATCAAGCGTTGAGCTTGAAATGCAAGTGAAAATAGTTAGGTTCATTAAAAGTGACTTTCTAAACTATAGCTTTAGTATTAGAATAGAAACGAAGAGCAAAAAAAAAAAAAAAGAACTTTAAGCACATATTAAAAAATAAACTTAGAAGGAAGAAAGAAACTTGCACAGTATTTTTATACTAGTTCAGCACTGCCTACATCCAGTTATCAACCACCATTGAGTTTTACCAAACCTTTCTTAACTCGAGAAAGAAAAACATGATAGTCTTTGCAGTAGCCTTCCCAAGCAATTACCAGTGACCAGGAGACAACCCCTACCTGTCACAAACCAAGTAGTTATTTACTAGTCTCTCCAAACTAACTGAGTAGTATTATACTAGCCTCTCTAAGCTAACCTGAGTAGTCTTGTACTAGCTTCTCCAAGCTAAATCGTGAGCAAGAACACCTTACTATTGCATTGCAAGTAGTTTTACCTTAGCCTCTCCAAGTTATCTCACACCAATCACTATTAGATAGAGGTTATAAGAGGTTTGTGTTTGGGTTTGCAACTCAAACTAACCTACCCTCAAGTTTTCTGAAGATATACAATAAAAGGATTTGGGAAAAGCTTGAATGACTTCTTTCTAATAATTCTTCCTAGGAAGAATGTAAGATCTGTTAAGATGTAGAAAGAAGATTTTATAAACACGGAAACTGATTACAAAAAGTAATGAACTTCACAAAAAAGACGAAGAGAAAACTCAGCGTTTTAGCACTGTGTAATGTTCAGCTTTGCCCATTTGGAAGCTCAGCATCTCTATGTATAGATGATTTGCGTTTGTGACCATTGCCCTTGTTCAGCTCTCCAAGTGACACGTGTTGATCATCCGTTTGTGTCTTTAAAGCAGTCTAGAAGTATAGCTTGTCTTTTGTCAGATCTATTGTAAAAGCCATTGTAAGATAGAGGTTTGAGACTATTTTCAAAACTACTTTTTACATTTTGAACGTGGCTTCTAAACACTTCCTTCTAAAAGCTGGAGTAGTTGATCAGTTGGCAGAAGAGATAACATGCTAGTTTGTAGCTTGGATTTGATTTCAAATTTGATTTTCAAATTTTCTCCCATTTTTTAATAGAGGGCGTCCTTCCTATAAAGTGCACTTTCTAATGTGTGGTATCAGTTCCTTGATATGTCTTTGATCTTCTGGTTTTCAATCCGAGCTTGTTGATGATAAATTGATTATGATCATAATGATTAAAGATAGCAGAACACGTTCTCTTCAAGGATGGATAAATATCTTCAATTTAAGTCTACTTTCTAATACCCATGCCTTGGTTTCTGGTACTTGTTGATTTTCTTCAACCCGTTAAGCATTTAGATGCTCATTCACAATATAATTATCACTTCCATTTTGTTCCCATCTCTTTACACAAGATAAAACATGTTTGCACATGTAAGGTAAAATTATTCTTGCTATAAGAGCAGTAATATGCTAATGAATGATGTTGTTTGCTATTTCAAGAAACTCAAAGTAGACATTAGTCATTCCTCAAAATATTTGCTTTAAATTGGCTTTGTTGTCATTCAAAACATATTGACTTGAAGCTTGCTGAAGGGTTTTGGAGCTAACAATCTCTCCTTTTTTATGATGACAAACCAATTTGAAGAGAATCTTTTGAAGAGATATTGAAAGAAATATTACAGGATATATCAAGATAATTTCTATTCTTTCAAATTATCGCAAAATGTGATTTTTAGGAAGTCATTTTCTTAAGGCATGATATGGATAATATCTAAAGCATTTTATAGCATTAAGTGACTTAAATCAGAGATGTTTTGATTTTCAAAGAAGTTTCTAAGTTACTTAGAGTACTTTTTGAGAGGTATCAAGAATAGTATTGGCAGGATATTATCGTTTAAGCCCTTTTTGATAGGAAACATCTTGATTTTTGTCATTTAGATCCTTCCAAAAATACATTCTTGAATAAAAAAAAGTAATACTTGTACTATATCATCTTGACTAGATTTCTTATACAACACTAAATTATCTGAGTGTATTTTCAAAAATGCAATGTAATATATGTGCATGAAAAAACTTGTAACATATAAGCTTTGCATACACAAGAGATTTCTGAGGCTCACAAACATATCTTAGTTGTATCAGAGCATATAGGGACAAGTTTTTGAATATCAATAGAAACTAATCACAACTGGATTCAGATCAGAGCTTATGAAAACATCGTATATGTGTGTCAGAGTATATATGTTTTATGAAAAATATTTGTGCATGTAATCAAGACATACATATCAAAGCATAATTAGATAAGTGTATAAGAGCAAAGAGTATGCTTGTGCTTAATCAATACTTGCTGGTGGTAAACAAAGGCACATAGATGAGCTAAATATCATAGTGTGCTAAAGAATAAGCATATTAGAGCAAATGCTAAGAGATTAAAAGCATACATCTCAAGCATGATTCAAGATTAGCTAAGCATGATAAACAGATATCGATATGTACCAAGGCTCAAAACTGATATGCATCAAAGCTAAAAAGAAAACATGATATCTTGAACAAATATTATGAAAAAGATATATATATCATGCGCATAAGGAAATATTTGATAGAGCTAAAAAACTGATAGCTTAAAAAAATCTTTGAGCTCCCTCAGCATAGGCTCCCCAAGTTCCACAACACTAGATTTTCTTCATCTATTTTCATTTCTTTTATTCTCCTCCTTTTGACATCAGCAAAGGAGGTGTGCTGAAACCAGGAACACCATCATTAGCCCCGATGCCTCAGCTCTTGAGAATCTCTATCAGGAGAGCTTCATGTCTCTGAGATAATGCTTCCATCTAATCTAGCATGTTGTTGATGAAATGCTGTTCACATAGCAGGAATTGAACCATTCTATAGCTTGTCTGCGATGGTGTTGGTTGGCTTAATGAGGGAATAGCATCCTAGCCCAGATGGATCAAGTACAGTTAAAATAGGAAAAGGAGAAAATTCTTCAGAGAAGGCAATATAAAGTGAGCTAATTTTAGGATTTTCCTTGCCTTGCATACCCTTTGAAGAAATCTCTTTAGAATCAAAGGATTTTGAGTTTGACTTTTTCTCAAATCAGAGGATTCAGATTAGCAACAAAAGTCAGAGGACATGGATAAACAGATAGGGCTTTCCCCTATATCTTATAATCATTTTAGGTCTTTTATTGTCGTTAGAATTGTCTTCGAAAGATTATTCTTCTTTTTCTTCTTCTTCCCTCATTCTTAGTAGCTGCCTTTTCAAGAGCTGCATCTTATTCATAGGCTCGTCTCCTAACACCAAATAAGGCAGCATTGGTAGGTCTCCTTAGAGTCTTGAAGGAATTTAGGGAGTACACAGGACCTTCCATATACTCATACCACTCGTTTGCCAATAGGTAATGCAAGTATTCAAAAACCTTGGTTAATAGGATCCCATAAGGAACATCAATGTTTCTCTTTTCTCTAGGGAGACGACACTCAACATGTAGTCAAAGATTAGTCTAGGCAAGTTTACTTTCCTTTTTACTAGCAAATAGAACAGTAACATATAGTCCATCCTACCATAGGTGTGTGCTTCCCAACCTTGGAAGAGAGAGAGCTGGATGAGGGTGAAAGGTTGACGGGCCTGGAGTTCAACATAAGTAGTTATTTTGCCAGGTTGATGACTGGAAGAATCTGTGAAACACCTGGAGACTTCCTCGCTAAGACTCCAAGAGTCGTGAACCAATTCTCATCTGATGACAAATGCGTCCTTCATCAGAAGCATGGATGATGTTGGAGGTCGGATGCTTAGCTCCACGTCAACTTCTCTGATGTAAGAGGTCAATGTAGATTTGGATACTTCCACTAGTTGAAAGTAGAAAGCAGGAACTATTCCTATAAATACCTGATCAAAGAGGATTAGAAACCCTTCCCATCCTTGGAATGTGATGACCTCCAGGAGGATGAGAACTTGAATCATCAGCTCGTGCCTTAGCTTCTTTCCAGGAGCTACTGGCCATTGAGAAAAATTGTCGGCATAGTGTTGTTGGTGGTGAGGTTCATCAAACATGAGAAGTGTTCCCATGTTAGCAATATGTCTAGTGTAGCGCTTTCCTTGAGCCATAGATGGATTTTGTTTGTGATGGTTGAAAGAACAAGGTTAGGTTATGAAAGAATAATTGCAATTGTAGAGATGAAAGCTCTATGAGGAGAAGATGAAATGGTGGAGTTCGAGAGTAAGAAGTTGAAAAAGATGGTGAAAGTGTTGTCGTATGAGGAGTGAGGAGTTATTTAAGCAATGGGACATGAAAGATTGAAGGTGAATAGTTGCTAACACTTGGAATCATTTTCTGAAGAGATACTTTCTAAGTTTCTCCTCTACTTTCTGACCCATTAGAGTGATCACCATTTCTCATTTTTGGATATGTGTTGATTCTGAATCTCTTGAGATCATATGTACCCATTTTTGATCCTTAACTCTACTTTCTGATCAACCCATCTTCTTTTTGAGCTTACAAACTGAAATTCTGATCTTCACTCTATTCTATGGTCATGTAAATTGATGTCTTCATTTGGGCTTTAGTTTAGAGCAGCATGGGAATGTACCCAGATGTTTATGCACGAATGCTTATGCAGATTTAAGAACTTTTAAGTACAAAAGCTCTTTCAAAACATAGAAGTTGTAACATCCGATACCGTTTTATGGATTTATGACTATCCCCACAAACTAACACAGGTGTTCTCAACATGCTTTGTTCCTACTCACACGCTTCCTGGGAAAACTTTCCAGGAGTTTACCTATCCTAAAATTTCCCTAAGTCAAGTATGCTTAATCATGGAGTTCTTTAGTGATGAGCTACCGAAGAAGATGTATCTTGTTAGTATAGGTAGTACCAATCAATTCATATAAGCCATCCTCAATTATAGTCCCATACATACATAGTCTCAGGATCCTCTCACTCTGCTCGGAATCGGTTTATTCATGTACCCCTCTGATTAGAAGCCTACCAAGAGCCACTCTTTGTCCGTGCCTTCTTGCACAGCGATCACTCCCGCCTTCCTCAGTGCCAGGTGTTACATGCCCACCACCTTCCACTTGGTTCGTCCCGAACCACATCGTACTTGGAAAGGTGTTGCTCTGATACCATTTGTAACATCTCATGCTGCTTTATGGATTAACAACTGTCCTCACAAACTAACACAGGCTTCTCAGCATACTTTGTCCTCACTCATATGCTTCTTAGGAAAACTTCCCAGGAGGTCACCTATCCAAAAATTTTCCCAAGTCAAGCACACTTAACCATGGAGTTCTTTAGTGATGGGCTACCGAAAAGAAGATGCATCTTGTTAGTATAGTAGTACCAATCAATTCATATAAGCCATCCTCAATGGTATAGTCCCTTACTTACACATTCTTAGGATCCTCTCTTTCTAGTGTGTAATCGATTCATTCATGTACCCCTCGCTTAGAGCCTCCAGGAGTCGCTCTTTGTTCGTGCCTCTTGCACCAGGGATCACTCCCCGCCCTCATCTTCATGTAACACCCTAATATTCAACCCAATATGCTTAAGTCATATTAGAGATAATTACTAGATTGTTACGCTTTTGATTTTCTTGACTCCTTAAAATAGATTAAGCGAAATATAGTGGTAACTTTTTTTATGCACTTTAAAACTGAAAAAAATAGAAGCCTTGTGTGTAACATACATATAAATAACTAGTTGCAAAATAAATATCTATGATCATTGTATATAAAGTTCAAAGCATAAAATCAACTCAACAATCAATAACGTTGTAAATATTTAAGTAATTAAATAGACAAGTATCATAAGTTGCTTGGCTAACAATTGTCTAGTCTCAAAACATAATCTCAATAAGACAGGAATAAAGGAAATGTACTGAGTCTATTCTAATAAATTCAATAATGATATGCTAATCTCCTAGCACGTGCTTCGCTGCTTGCATTTTCACCTTAGGATCGTTACCTAGAGACGACACGGTAATAGAAGTAGAGGTGAGAACTCAAAAGCTCTCAGGAGGGGTATTAAGTATCATTGAAATCATCCTAGTCACTTCAGTTTATTATAAAAATGTGAGCACGTATAGGCATTCATTTTACATTTTTTGAAAAGTCTTCAATATGAAGTGAACGTGTCTTTTAGAGCATGATCTTTATGTCATGGATGCAATACTATATTTCATGTAAGCATGATAATGTGAATGAACACACACACACATACATATAAAATTACATTTAGTCAAATAAGGTATATAGTTTAGCTTTTCATTTTCTTTATCTTTCTTTATACGTTTTTTTTCTCTATATATCTCTTTCTTTATTCACCCAGTTTAGCCAATTAATGGGGTAATGAGCTCATATCAAAAGTCAATCATTATTGGCAACTACAGTGGGATAAACGGGTATTAGAACAATGGGGATCACCTTCCCTTCCCAGGCACATGCTTAAGGAGTCCACCTTCACGGCAAGTAATTGGGGTCCAAAGGATAACATCCAATATTTAAGATCATCTTCCCTTCCTAATATGGCTGGGTTGAAAGAGTCCACTTTCCCCTAAGCTAGTAACTAGGGACCAAAGGGTCATGTCCACCTTTAAATAGTTACCACAAGTCTCATTAAATACATACACATAACCTCAATACTTTCATCATCCATAGGAACAATAACATTCAACATTAAAGATAAAATCATAAATTAAATTAAATCACATAAGTCACATGGGATATACTCACATAAGAAAATTCAGATAATTGTATGTCATTCACATAGCCCAAGGGATCACACAACAACCATTGCCTACAACAGCCATGGGTTCCCTAGCATTCACTAAATTCATAACTTATGTTGATAACGTTAATTTACCAAAGCTAGTAGTCTTTCATTTTAGTCTTTTCTTTAACTAAGGATTGTAGCTAAATCTTAAAATAATGATAATTCCATGGCAATTTTATCAATTAGCTTACTGTTCTAACCATAATTTCTTTTTATTTATGTATTAAACTACTTACACAATTTATCATTATTATAGAAGGTTGCCACTTTACAAGCTCTTATATTTAACATTTATAAAGGAGGTCAAGAATTCAAAGTGAAGAGTTACGATTGTTTAAGAATTGACTTTGATGACAAAAGAAAATATTTAATGACTCTGATAAAATGAATTTTAAGTGTAACGAAGAGCAAATCTACGGCATTTGGTAATTTCAGAATTGCAAAAACAAGTGATTAATAGCAACGAGGCCAATCTATGAAATTCAATGACTTTTAGAATGAAAACTAAAGTTTAATGATAATTAACGAAATAATATCGAACACCAAAAGTCTAAAAAATGAAAACGAGCCCAGAAAATAATTCTAGCACAATTAAACAAGTTCTCGTGGAATTGACTAATAGTGATAATTAAGAATAGTAATGAAAAGCTTTTGGCTCTACAGTATTTAATACCTTTAAAAAGCAAGATAGCAAGAATCATACATATAACTTTAAAATTTCTGAAATATATGACCAGTCATATAAGAATTATAGGCAAGAAACCTACCTTGTAGACAAAAAGGAAAACGAGTGCAAAGATTGCTCTTTGGAAAACTCTATGAACTTGCACTGTGATGGGAGATAAAATTTTCTGATTTCTTTTAAATGAGAGGAGTAGTGTTTAAAGAGATATAGTATCATGGTTGTTTGAGTGATCTTAGGGAAATATCCTTTTGTTTGGCTGAAAATTCAAAAGGGTATCGAGTAGTTTTAATTTTAGATTTAAGTTTGGATTGGGTTGTTTCTAGATGCATAGTAGTCTATGTTCATTGTAAATTTAAATGTCAAATACTTTACAGCTTAATTAATTAGCACTTATTTATAAAAAAAGACCTAATATTATGGGCATAGACTACTTGGCCATAATTCAGTAGGTTCCTAATGAGTCCCCAACTTCTCATTTCAATTTATGATTTTAATTTAATAAAACTATTAACTTTCGATAAATTATTATTCTACACTTATATTGTTATTTTTTTCTCATTTCTCTAAGTTTCAACCTCATAAACTTAGAAACTACCTTATAATTCATAAAACATTTAATCAATCTTACTAATTGTTATAAAAAAACGAATGAGCTAATTATAATGAGGGAAAATTGGGGACATTACAGAAGCAATATTCAACTTATAGTTTTGTGAATATATTAGACACTTGGTCTTCAGGATTTAAAAACATTAACACAATATCTCCTTTTTGAACATGATCCCAAATGAAATGATGTTTAACATCAATGTGCTTAGATATAGAGTGATGGATAGGATTCTTAGCAAGATTAATAGCACTAGTAATATCACAGAAGATAGGGATTTGGAATACCTCACGTGATAATCCTTTAGCTGGTTCCTTATCTACAACATCTAGGTGTAGCGTTTGCTACTACATATTCAACTTCAGAGTAGAGAATGCAATGGTATTATGCTTTTTGCACGACCAAGTGATCAAGCTTTTTTTGAAGAAGGCACCAACCACTCGTGCTCTTTCTTTCTACTTTATCTCCAGTGAAGTCAACATCATAGTACCCTACAATCTCACAAAATGTGCCTTTCTCATACCAGACCAAGATTAGCAGGACCTGATAAATATATGAAAATTCTCTTAACAACATTTAAGTGTGATTGTTTTAGGTTAGATTGAAATCTAACACAAATTCCCACACTTAATTGAATGTCTGGTCTATAGCTGAAGATACAAAAGTGAACCAATCATTCCTCTATAATTACTTTCTGATACTTTTTCACCATTCTCATCAATATCAATGATTTGAGAATAATGCATGGGGTACGCATGGGTTTGGCTTAATCCATATTAAACTTCTTCAAAAGCTCTTTTGTATATTTTTCTTGATATATCAAGGTTCCTTCTTTTTGCGTTTTATTTGTAAACAAAGGAAAAACTTGAGTTCACCCATCATGCTCAATCTCAAACTCATTCTGCATTAATTTAGAAAAGTTTTCACAGAGAATGATCAGAAGCACCAAATATAATGTCATGAACATATATTTAAACTATGAGAAAGTGATTATCTTGATCAAGAGTAAAAAGAGTAGTGTCAACATTACCTCTCTTGAACTCATTCTTCAGGAAGGTACTTAGTCTTCATACCAAGCTCGAGGAGCTTGTTTCATACCATAGAGAGCCTTTGTTAGCTTGAAGACATGGTTAGGAAGGTCATCACATTCAAAACTAGGAGGCTGCTTTACATACACTTAGAAAGGAATCGTTTAGGAACACAGACTTAACATCAATTTCGTAAAGAGTGAATCCCTTGAAGACAAAAAAGCAAGTAGCATTCTATGGCTTTCAGCCTAGCTACTAATGCAAAGGTTTCATCAAAATCAATTTCTTCTTGTTAATTATAACCTTGTGCAACCAATCTCGCTTTGTTCTTGATGACTTTGCCAACTTCATTGAGCTTGTTCCTGAACACCCATTTCATACCGATAATGGTCTTTCCTTTTAGTTTTTCAACGAGTGCCTAGACTTTGCTTTTCCTATCTTGTCCAGTTCTTGCATAGCATCCACCTAACTTTGATCACTTAAAGCTTTTTCAATGTATTCAGGTTCGATGGTGGAGATGAAAGCACTTGGCATATTTCTAAGGATGATCTGGTTCTTACACCCTTGGAAATGTCTCAAAGAACTCTATTATGAGAAACGTCTTTAAGTCAGAAACTCCCTTGTAGTTTCTGGAGCTTTGAAGTTCTTCAACTTCTCCTTCATCTTTAGGTTACTCTTCTTCATGATCAGAATTACTACTTTCTTATTGCTTTGGAGTCCTAAGAAGCTTTCTAAAGTGTTCATGTTTTGGAGTCTACTTTTTGAAGGTATAGCTTTCATCTGCTTATTTTCTAAGTTTCCTTGAGACTCATTTTCTCAAGGTTTTCTTCCAACTCTTCAAGATCATCAGGAAAGTCTTTCTTGAGCTCCTTGAACTTGATATGAATGGTTTCCTCAATGCATATCATTCTTCTATTGTATACTCTGGAAGCTTTTGAAATTGAGGAATAACCTAAGAAAACCCCATCATCAAACTTAGGATCAAACTTTGCAAGTTTGTCCTTGGTGTTAAGGATAAAACATGATTAGCGAAAATGAAAGCATGATATGTTGGGTTTTCTACCCTTCCAAAGCTCATAGGGTGGGTCCTCTTAGGATTGGCCTCAGAGATTCTATTTTGGATATAGCAAAAGGTATTTATAGCCTCTACCCAAAAGCCTTTTTATAAACCTTCTTAAAGCATTGCATAAACCACCTTTTTATAGCCTCTTTTTTTCCTTTCAACAATTGTTGGGAGTTCTTGGTGTAGAAAACTCATGAAAAGTGCCATGTTTTTCACAACACTCTTCAAAAACATGATTTTCAAATTATTCTCCATGATTAGATCAGAGAGGTGATTTGAGAATCCTTTTCAATACAAACACATTTTGCAAACACTTTGAATCTTTCGACCACCTCATCCTTAGAAGCTAGGAAGATAACCCATGTAAATCTAGAATATTCATCCACTATGACAAGGCAATATTTCTTCCAGGAAGACTTGGAGTCTTGGTTAGTCTAAAGAGATCCATATGTAAAAGCTAAAGTGGTTTAGTGGTTGAAGCCACATGTTTGTTGTGGAAAGAAGCTTTGGTTTGCTTTCCTTTCTCATAGAAATCTCAAGTTGAATCCTTGTCAAATCTGATCTTTGGTAGGCCTCTAACTAGCTCTTTCTAGAAAGCTCAGAAATAAGTTTCATATGAGCATGCCCAAGCTTCTTATGCCACAACCACTTTTCATCCGTGAAGAATGCGAGCCATTTTACATCTTGATCTCGTAGGTCATCCAAGAGTAACACATGCTGCTATCATGCCTTTTACTAGATATGATGACTTGTCCTGAAGCGAGACTTACTATCTTGCATGCATGTGCATTAAAAACAATATTAAAGCCTTGGTCATAGAACTGGCTTGATACTTAACAAGTTGTGAGCTAGACCATTGATGTACAATACATCAAAAATTTGGTAGGAATCATTCTTACTAACATTTCCTATGCCTGTGACCTTGGCTTACCTCCATCAGCGAACTTTACTAATCTATAATTTTTAGGGCGCAGTTTTTGAACTACTTTTGGATATGGACATGTGTCTAGAGACCACCGTCCATGTACCACTTGTTGTCAGGTTCCACTTAAGTTCACAAGCAAACTTACAACAAACACGGTTTTCAATTTAGATACCCAAACTTTCTTAGGTCTTTTGGGTTAGTCTTTTGAGGGGAAGGTTTCTCAACCTTTCTAATAAACTTCTTTCTCATGAAGCACATGTCAGGTGGATATCCTTTCTTATGACAAATTGTACTAGGACCCTTGTTCCTCACTTTCTTAAATTGAGTTGGCTTCCCTTTCTCATCTATTTTTCTTCATATCCTAACTCGATTTTTTTTGAAAATATGGCCTCTGAACTCAAAGCATTAGTTCAAGGTTTTTTGAACCTTTTACCATCTTTTAGAGGTCAAATTTCAGAAGCCGTGAAGTCTTCTTGAGTTCAGAAATTACTTTTTGAGATTTTTCATTTTCCTTAGAGACTTCAATTTCAAAGGCATTAAGATTAATATTTGAAACTTTATTTTTTCTTGTATTTCTTCTTTCTCAAGCTGAATATTCTCCACTTCAGACTTAGCCATCTCATATTCTAAAACAACCTTTTGATATTTTCTTTTCAAGTTGAGATAGTAAGAGGTAAGAGTTTAAGAGTCCTCAAGCAACTTTTCATACAAAGCTAAAAGTTCATAATAGGAAAGATTAGATTCAAAGCTATTTACCTTAGGTTCACTTTCTGATGTATAGCCTACCATGAAGCATAGGTTTGCAACATCTAACTCCTCCTTAGCTTCTGTTCCTTCATTCTCTTCCTTTGATTCACTCCAGGTGGCCAACATGCCTTTCTTTTTGGGCACAAACTTCTTCTATGGACCCTTGAGTTTGGGACATTTTGGTTTAAAGTGTTCTTTCTCTCCATAGTTATAGCAGGTGACGCTTTCCAGCTTTACTTTGCCTTTTCTATCCTTCTTAAGGTTGATGTCTCTTCTCCTTATTCGCTTTTCTAGGCTTTTGACATCTTTCTCTCAGCATTGAGAGCTCGTCTCCATCTTCTTCTTATGTCTCATCATTGGACCCTTTTCTTCATTAGAGGTTTTAGCAACTTTCATTGCCTTAGCCTTATTTAGCTTCTGATGAGATGACTTCAAGGCCATGGATTTGCTCTTCTTAATGGATTCATCATGCATTTCAAAGAGCACTACCTCTTGAGTTTTGAGTGATCCTATGAGTGCATCTAGACGAGAGTTTGAAGGTCTTTAGCCTCTATGATGGTTGTGACCTTAGGCAACCATTTTATAGGGAGGCTTCTTAAGATTTTTCTAACTATTTCAGAGTTAAAGTACCTTTTGCCTAGCCCCTTTAGCTGGTTTATGATGTGCATAAACATTGTGGTCATTTCATCAATACTTTCTTGATCTGTTATTTTAAACATCTTGTATTGATGAACTAACATACTGATCTTAGTTTCCTTAACTTGATTATTTCCTTCATGCAACATATGCAATTTGTCCCATATCTCCTTTACTGTGTCATAAGCAATGATTTTATCATATTCAGTTTTGCTTAAACCACACATGAGCAAGGTATTTAGCTTTGGAGTTTAATGAACTATGGCTTTGTGTTGTTCTATCCACCTACTCCTGGGAACTTCTCCTAATATTAAAGGACATCATCGGTTCAACCTCTTCAGTTGGAACATAGTCACCTTCTTGAATTATTTCCCACAAGTCAAGACTTGCATATTTTATGAACAACTCTATGTGATCTCTCCGGTAGGCATAGTCCCCACCATCAAAGAATGATAGTCTATTGATGGAGTGTCCTTATGCTATATGAATACTTGCCATTTGTCCCTCTGGATCTTTGTCTTCTGGAATCGTTAAAATGCCCAACCCCTTAGAGGCCAAGCTCTTATGCCACTTGTAGGTAGAAAGTACATGAGAATGGGGGTTGAATCATGTTCTTCTATTTTTTCCCTTTTTATTGACAACTTAAACAGAATACTATCAAGCATTGAGCTTGAAGTACAGAAAATTCAGTTAAGTTCATCATAAAGTAACTTTCTAAACTACAACGTTAGTAATAGAATAGAAATAGAAGAGTAAAAAGAAAGGAACTTTAAGTAGATATTAAAAAATAAACTCAAAGCAGTGAAAGTAAGAGAGATAGGGAAGAAGAGAAACTTGCACAGAGATTTTATACTTGGTTCGACCAACCTACTTACATCCAGTTCGTAACCACCATTGACTTTCACTAAACTTTTATCAACATGAGAAAGAAAACTAGGATGGTCTTTGTAGTAGCATTCCCAAGCTATTACCATGACCAGGAGACAACCCCTACTATCACAAACCAAGTAGTTATTCACGAATCTCTCAAGCTGAACCGAGTAGTATTCTACTAGCCTCTCCAAGCTAACCTAAGTAGTATTGTACTAGCCTCTCCAAGCTAAACCGTGAATAGCAAGAACACCTTACTGTTGTATTGCAAGTAGTTTTACCTTAGCTTTTTCAAGTTATCTCACACCGATCACTCCTGGATTGAGGTTACAAGAGGTTTGTGTTTGGGTTTTCCACTTAAACTAACCTACACTCAAGTTTCCTAAAGATATACAATAAAAAGATATGGGAAAAACTTGAATGACTTCTTTCTAATAATTCTTCCTAGGAAGAAAGTAAGATATGTTAAGGATGTAGAAAGAAGATTTTACAGATAAGGAAACTGATTACAGGAAGTAATGAACTTTATAGAAAAAGGAGAAGAAAAACTTGCAGGATTTCACATTCTGTAATGTTCAGCTCGCTTCATTTGGATGCTTAGCATCTATTTAAAGATGATATGCCTTTGTAACTTTTGCCCTTGATCAACTCTCCAAGTGACACATGTTGATCATCTGTTGTGTCTTAAAAGCATTCTAGTAGTGTAGCTTGTCTTTTGCCAGACCGTTGCAAAAGCTATTGTAAGATAGAGGTATTTAAGACTACCTTTAGAAACTACTTTTTACTTTCTGAACATGGTTTCTGAACACTTCGTTCTAGAAGCTGGAGTGGTTGACTGAGTTAGCAGAAGAGATGACATACCAGTTGTAGCTGCATTTGATTTCAAATTTTCCCTCCTTTTTTAATAGAGAGGCGTCTTATTGTTAAATGCACTTTTTGAGGTTCTATATTAGTCCTTTGTCGCGACCAGGATCGCGACTGTGTATTAAAAAATATTTTTATAGAGTCGGCACCAAGGTTTATTAAAGAAAACTATTGGGAAAACCTTTTTGTAAAAAATATTTTAAACCAGGATGCAAAGAGTTAGGCACAGGAGTCAGCTTATAGGGAAAGTGGGGACTAAACCCCATAGCACCCCTAAAATGGTTACCCAAAAGTTAATTGTGCAAATTAGAATAATGAAAGCATATAAAATTTACCTAAAAAAAAACAAATATAATATTTACAAATAAAATTAAAAAAATAAATTAAAATATTTACAAATGGAGGAAATGAAATAACAAAAATCGGACAAAATTATGAAAATTTAAAGTTTCGCTTACAGGGAATTCCCGCTCCTACGTATCCTTTAGTATAATGAAGAACTTAAAGCCACGTAGTTCTCTACAAAATATTTGTGGCTTAATTGATTTTATTTTCAAAAAGAACTTTTAGAATATAAGCTTTCACGACTAAATACTCTTGGAGCATAGAATTAATAAGTTGTCACGGCTAAATTAATTTTATAAAAAAAGGAGAATTATTGATCCATTATAAAAAAAATTTTAAAAGACCAGAACAATTTTAAAAAAAAAGCGAAGGTTATTTTTATTTTTAAAGGAAAGAAGACCCAAAAATTAAAATATTTTAGACATTTTTTTTAATTTATTCACAGCAACCCCAAACTAAAAAGAAAAGTCTAGCCAAAAAAACACTTATCATTAAGCCAAAGCCCAAACCCCAAATGGAAATAAAATCAAAATCCAAAACAAAAAAAATACCAATAACAACCCAAACTCTCTTCATCATTTAGGGCTTTTTTTATACTGGCAAGCTCAATACTTCACTCTTTTCTAATTGAAACAACCTAAATATCTAAAGTAATGATAACCACCCACTAGGCCTTAAAAAAATTTAAAAAAAACAAGAGAAATGACACAGCTCCACACCCCCTCATCATTACTCTCTTTTTTCTTTAAAATAACCCCCAAAAGGAACAGACAAAGCTTATGCTCCAAAATGCTTACAAACAACATAATAATAAAAAAATTTCAAAAAGGAAGTCCACAACACACTAAAAAAGAAAGTTGAAAACAAAAGTTCTGATATCTAACATTTTTGCAGATGCACAAATTGGGATCCAGGGGTTTTAAGATCTGGGATTTTATGGACTTTGGGCTGGGTAGTTTATGAGAGAGGAGGCGAAGCACGGCTGGTGATGGTGGGTCACAAGGAAAGCGGAGAGTAAAGGGTGTATGGCAGTGCAGGGTAGGTGGAGGCTGCACCTGGCCGCGCAGGAGCAGGATGGTGGTGGCAAGTAGCGACACTAATGGATGGGAGAGGTAACTTCAGTTGCTCCTCTTCCCTTTTCTCTTGTGATCTTGGCTTGAGATTGATGTTGTGCTTCAATGGGAGATGGTAATTTGTGATGGGTAATAGTGGTGAGTTGATGGATTGTGATGATGGTGCTGGAGGATGGTTAAAACTTGGGAGTAATGGTTTTCAGGTTGTGGCCTCAAGAGGAGTAAGCTTAGGGGTGTTGCCGTAGTCCCTGACTGTGATTGTTCCCCCCCCATTGCTCCTCGTTTCTATTTGAATTTATACACTGGTGTAGGACAAAAATTTTCAGACATGGCAGATGATTTTTGTTGTTTTTTTTTTTTAGATTGCCTGCTTGATTTTGGGGATTTGATACCTGACTTCATCTTATTTGCAGCCGCTTTTTGAAATTCTCATCAGTGTTGTGTGCTTGACTTCACTTACCGTTTTGTTCTTTGTTTTTTCCTTTTCAGGGCTGCTCCTCTTTCCTTCCTCTTTTCTTTTTTTAATGAACGTAAAATAAAATAACATACCATGACAGAAATTAAAAAATGAAACAGGTAATAAACAATTTTTGGTTGTTAATGAAATGGGCCTCTTTTTTTTTTACAACAATAAAATCAAATGGGCTTGGAGTTTTTTTTATTATTTTCAATATAACTCCAAAAATGAAATGAGCTTTTTTTTTTTTTTGTACAAGAGAAACAACAACCAAAAAAATGAAATGAAACAGGTTAATAATATATTTTTTTCTATTTTTTTATTTTATGAGCCGACAAAATCGAGTGTTCACTAACAATGATTAGACATGACATTTAGAATTAAATCAAAAGATAAAGTGAAGTAATTTTTATTATTATTTTTTTAAGAAAACTTAATAAAAATTGGGTGCTGACATCCTTGACATGTCTTTGATCTTTGGTCTTCAATTCAAGCTTGTTGATGATAAACTAATTACGATCATAATGATTGAAGAAAGTAGAACACATTGGCTTCAGGGATGGATAGATATCTTCAATTGAAGTCTACTTTCTGAAGTTTAGTGCTTTTTTTCTAAGACCTTGTGCCTTAGTTTCTTGTACTTGTTAATTTTCTTCAACCCGTTAAGTATTTAGATGCTCATTTCATGATATAATTATCACTTCCATTTAGTTCCCATATTTTTACATGAGATAAAACATGTATGCACATGTAAAGTGAAATTATTCTCACTATAGGCGCAAAATATGCTAATGAATGATCCGGTTTGCTATTTCAAGAAACTCAAGGTAGATATTAGTCATTTCTCAAAATATTTTCTTTAAATTGGGCTTTGTTATCATTCAAAACATGTTGACTTAAAGCTTTCTGAAGGGTTTTGGAGATAAAAGATAAAACACTAAAGAAGCAAGAAAGTGTTTCAGAAAGTGAGATGCAAGCTTCAAAAACTGGTATTGGTGATTAAGCACAAGGGAGACTTGACAAACTCCTAATCAGAAGACAAGAGCCATCTAAAGGCCCATTCAGAGGCTCACTCATTCTGAATAAGCAACTTGATGTAGAGAAAGTCGAAATTGCTCAAGAAGAGGAAGATTATGGATTTTCTAATGATGAAAAAACTCAACAAGCACTTAGAGAAATCATAATTCTTCAAGAAAACAGAATGATGGAGGAGGCTTAAAACTGCATCTAACTAAGGGAATTCAAAGCTCAATCAAAGGTCAAGCCCCTATAGTTTCTAAACCTCATGTGTTGATTTAGGAGCCAATACCAAGGGTAACTTCTCAACAATTTGGGTACATAATATTCCCAATTCTATATCTACAACTATTTCAAACCTCTACAACATGCACTTGAAATTGTTTTAGAAACTACTCTAGATCCACCAATAGAAGTTGTTGCTAAGATTAAGAAAGCAATCAGAAGAGTTAAAGGCACCTGAGCAATTGAAAACGATGATGATCAAATCCCTCAGCCAAATACTACAATTTGTTTCCAAGGACATGGAAGAAGAAATATCTCATGTTGAGATAGAGGGAATAAAAGACCTTAATCTCTACATAATTGAGCTCTACAATACTTTAGAGCCAATTATTAAAGAACCCTAGGAACTAGGTTCTACTCTCATCATTAGAAACTAACATCAATCTAAACCTTCCATTAGAATCACACCTTTGGAACTCAGTCTTTAGAACTCACAGTTCAAATGAACAAGTTCAAAGAGGGTCTGAGCAACCTCAAGGCTTTAAAGACACTATCCTTCTTAACCTTACTGATGAAAAGCTATATTCAAAAATTGACCATGTTACACATCCACATCTCTCATTGAGACTTGACTTCTTTTGCATAATCAAAGGGATCTTGTTGCAAGATTGGACAAGGTTGAAACTACAAATGACACCTTGGAGGACAAATGAGAAGACATGAAGACTTGTTGCTATAGATTTTACATGAGCTCAAGGATATGAAGAAAGGAGGCTAGTTATGGTGAAGACTTGTGGGCCCTCTTTGTTGATGACAAAAAGAGGAGAGAAATATGAAGAAAAATCTTTTGCACAAAAAGTCACTAAAGTCTTGGATTGAGGGGAAGTTCAAAAAGAAAAATTCGAAGACCTTGCATAACATTTGCACCTCATATTTGCATTTCATTATTCTATTAATGTATGAACAATTAAATTTTTAGTCTATTATATAGTTGTTGTTATTTATCATATCTTTTCATTGTACTTGATCTATTTTATCTTTTTCAATGAGATATGATGTTTCCTTTATCCTTATTGTTTCTTGGATGCTGTTGTTATATTTTTTTTATGAGAAACTTAATAAATTTTTTATTCACAATAGAAAACTTCAAGAAAGATCATTTTTTGAAGACCTATGTTGTAAGCAAAATTGACTAAGTTTAGAAAGAAAGATTCTTCAAGTTTCTGAACTATAAAGAAACCTTCTTTCATTAAACTCTAAAAGATTTTATCAAAAATTGGTTTGTCATCATAAAAAAAAAGGGATTGTTAGCTCCAAAATGTGAATTGATGTTGTAGGTTTTGATGATGCCAAAATACATATTACAAAAAGGTGGAAGCACAAGAACATAGAATTTCGTGAAGATATGATCAAGACAACGATCAAGTCATGGTTAGAATAATTAGGACTTAGATTAAGTTGTTAAAAGGTTTTTTATTTAGTAAGTTTATTTGGCCTTTTTTTTTAAGTTAATCAAGTTTTAATTTTAAGGAAAATTTGTTTTAGTTTGTTACAAGATAAGCATGATTTGAGAAGAGAATGCTTAAATGATGTTTTGAGAATGAAAAAGTGTGTTAAAACTTATATTTTCAATTTCTGAATCAAGTAATCAATTACCACATAAAGTAATCGATTACCAGGGCGTTAACGTGCCCAAAATTTGAAAATTGAACTATGTAATCGATTACAAACAGAATGTAATCGATTACCAGAAAGTGACCATTGCTAGTTTTCAAATATTTGAACTATGTAATCGATTACAATTTAGTGTAATCGATTACCATGCCCTAAAATGTGTGAAAGTGTGTTTTGAAGAGACACATCCTATGGGATCAATCCTAACGGTCTACACGAATTGTTTTCTATAAATACCCTTTTAACACACTTTAATACACAGAAAACATTTTACAAAGATCATTTGTTCAATCATTCTCAATTATCTATCTTTGTGATTAACACTTGGCCAAATTGTCTTATTCTTGAGAAACCTTATAGGGCTTGAGTTTGTAACTACTACTACTCTATTCAGAGAGTGAATCCCTGTATTCTATCTTGTATTTGAGATTGTAAAAAGGGTGAGGTATCCCTTGTAAGAACAAGAGTGAGGCATCTCTTGGTTCTTGAAAGACTCAAACACTAGGGTGAGGGATCCCTATGTGTAAGAGTGCTGGAAAATTGTAAAGATTGAAGTGATAGTGGAACTTTCAAGTGGGTTGCTTGAGAGAACTGGATGTAGGCCACAAGAGGTGACCGAACCAATATAAACCGAGTTTGCAATCTCTCTTCCCTTATCTCTTTACATTAATTGCAAATTTACTTTTCGTTGTCTTGTTAATCTTTTCATAGACATAATTACACTCTTATATCTCTTGCATTTGCATATATTAAACTAAGTTTTTAACCAACTCTTCAAAATTTATTGAAAAAGTTTTTAAAGTGTGAAAACCAAGAAAAAGTTTTAGAACTCAATTCACCCCCTCTTGAGTTCATTGAGGCCACTTGAATAACAAGTGGTACCAGAGCTAGATTCTTGTATAAGGCTTAAAAGCTTCAAGAATAGTTATGGCCTCATCAAACTCTTTTTTCCTGAAGGAAACTCCATCAATAGGCCTCCTATATTCAATGGTGATGGTTATCATTATTGGAAAACTCGTATGCAAATCTTTATAGAAGCCATAGATCTAGATGTATGGGATGCTTTGAAAATGGTCCTTTCATCCCTACAAAAATAGCAGGAGATAAGAAAATTGAAAAGCTTAGAAATGAGTGGAGTGATGAAGATAAAAGAAAAGTTCAATATAACTTGAAAGCCAAGAATATAATCACTTCCGCTTTGGGGATGGATGAGTACTTTAGAGTGTCAAATTGTAAAAGTGCAAAAGAAATGTGGGATACTTTAGAAGTCACTCATGAAGGCACTAGTGAAGTTAAGAGATCTAGAATTAACACTCTCACACACGAGTATGAACTCTTTAGAATGAATCAAAATGAAAGCATTCAAGACATGCAAAAGAGATTTACTTATATTGTTAATCATCTTGCCTCTTTTGGAAAGACATTTCCAAATGAGGATCTTATTAACAAAGTGTTGAGATGTTTGAATAGGCAATGGCAACCAAAAGTGATGGCTATTGTAGAATCAAAGGATTTGGCCACTATGTCTCTTGCCACTCTCTTTGGGAAACTTCAAGAACATGAGTTGGAACTTACAAGACTCAATCAACATGAAGAGAATGACAAAAAGAAGAAAGGAATTGCACTCAAAGTCTCATCTTCTCCACATGAAGAAAGTGATGAAGAAGACAATGATGAACAAGAAGGTATGGATGAAAATGATGAAAGTTTTAGTCTCTTTGTAAAAAGATTTGGCAGGTTTTTAAGGAAAAAGGGGAATCAAAGAAAACCAAATTTCATCCCTAAGAAGAACTTCAAAAGGGTGAAGAACATCTCCAATCCCAAGATGCTATGAATGTGATCAACTGGGTCACATGAAAATGGAATGTCCTATCTACAAAAAGAAGATGGAGAAATTTGGGAAGAAATCTTTCAAAGACAAGAAAGGAAAGAAGGCATACATAACATGGGAGGAGAATAATATAGATTCATCAAGTGACTCTGAAAATGAAGTTGCAAATCTAAGTCTCATGGCTAGAGATTGTGAGAGTGATGAAGAGGTAATATCCTCTAATCTTGATTTATCTCCTTCATTTGATGAACTTCAAGATGCATTTAATGATTTGCATGAAGAATCCATTAAACTTGCAAAACTTGTTTCATCCTCCAAGAAAGCCATCTCTAACTTAGAAAAAGAAATTTCAAAGTTGAATAAAGAGTTGGAGGAACTCAAACTTGAAAATGAAACTTTAGGATTAATTGATGCAAATTCATCTTGCACTAAATGCTTAGTGTATGAGAATGCCATTAAATCTTACTCATGCACATCATGCAACAAGTTTGAGAAAGAAATAGATGATTTGAAAAACACTCTTGCAAAGTTTACCTTTGGGAAAAATAACTTAGATATTTTATTAGGTAAACAAAGATGTGTTTTTGATAAGGCCAGATTAGGATACAATCCCAAGGGTCAACAAAAGTTTTATAAAAACTTCTTTGTGTCCTCTGGAATGACTAGTTCTCCATTCCTAACATGTTTCTACTGTGGCAAGAAAGGTCATAGTGCATCAACATGTTACATTAGAAAGAATGGTCACAAAGTAGGAAAAATGATGTGGGTTCCAAAGGGCACTATGCCCAACTCTAACACTCAAGGACCCAAGAAAATTTGGGTACCTAAATCAAAATTGTGAAATTGTGATGTAGGTACTTTTAAAGCAAAGTTGGTACATTGATAGTGGTTGTTCCAAGCACATGACGGGAGACATCAAAATTTACACACATAACTCCCAAGAAAAGTGGACATGTAACATATGGGGACAACAATAAAGGAAAAATTCTTGGAGTTGGCAATGTTAAAGATCCCTCTACCTCTATTGAAAATGTTTTACTTGTTGATGGTCTCAAACATAGTCTATTAAGTGTTAGTCAATTATGTGATAAAGGATATTGGGTACTATTTGATTCACTTTGTTGCTTTATTGAAAGTAAGAAGGATAAACAAGTAAAGTTTATAAGACATAGAATAAATAATGTATATATGATAAACTTAGAAGATATTCCTTCAAATCATGCACAATGTCTTATGAGTAAGGAAGATGATTCATGGTTATGGCATAGAAGAATTGCACATATTCACATGGATCACTTAAATAAATTGGTCTCCAAAGATCTAGTAATTGGTCTACCAAAACTCAAATTTGAAAAAGATAAACTTTGTGATGCATGTCAAAAGGGAAAACAAGTAAGGGTCTCTTTAAATCTAAAAATATTATCTCAACAACTAGACCTTTACAACTTTTGCACATGGATCTTTTTGGTCCATCTAGAACTATGAGTTTTGGAGGAAATTATTATGCTCTAGTGATTGTGGATGATTATTCTAGATTTACATGGACATTGTTTCTTGCTCATAAGAGTGATGCATTTTATGCCTTTAGAAAACTTGCAAAAGTTATTCAAAATGAGAAGAATTTAAACATTGCATCCATAAGAAGTGATCATGGTGGGAATTTGAAAATGCTTCTTTTGAAAATTTTTGTGAGGATCATGGAATTGAGCATAATTTTTCTGCTCCAAGAACTCCACAACAAAATGGAGTTGTTGAAAGGAAAAATCGGTCTTTAGAAGAAATGGCAAGAACTATGCTCAATGACTCAAATCTCCCTAAATATTTTTGGGCAGATGGAAATACTGCTTGTTATGTTATGAATAGAGCCTTAATAAGGCCAATTTTAAAGAAAACCCCCTATGAAATATACAAAGGGAGAAAGCCCAATATCTCTCATTGTCATATCTTTGGGTGTAAATGTTTTGTTTTGAACAATGGTAAGGATAACTTGGGCAAATTTGATGCCAAATCTCATGAAGGAATATTTCTTGGTTACTCTTTACATAGCAAAGCATTTAGAGTCTATAATAAAAGAACTATGACCATAGAGTAGTCAATCCATGTTGCTTTTGATGAGACTAACCTCTTTAGGCCAAGAAAGGATATTGTTGATGAACTTGTAGATGCTTTGGAAAATACTCATATTCATGGAAAAGAGTTAGAGACCAAGGAAGAGGAAATCAAGAAGGAAATTCCACTTCAAGAGGAACCAAGCACAAGTGATCTTCCTAAGGAGTGGAGAGTTTCAAAGGATCATCCACTTGACAACATCATAGGTGATATATCAAAAGGGGTAACAACTCAAAACTCCCTTAAAGATGCATGTAATCATATGGCATTTGTTTCTCAAATTGAACCTAAAACCATTCATGAAGCCATTATTGATGAACATTGGATTATTGCTATGCAAGATGAATTAAATCAATTTGAAAGAAATCAAGTTTGGGAACTAGTTCCTAGACCCAATGATCATCCAATTATTGGCACTAAATGGGTTTTTAGGAACAAATTAGATGAGAATGGTGTCATAATAAGAAACAAAGCAAGATTAGTGGCTAAAGGATATAACCAAGAAGAAGGAATTGACTATGAGGAAACATATGCTCCTGTTGCTAGATTAGAAGCAATTAGAATGTTACTTGCTTTTGCATCTATTATGGATTTTAAACTTTATCAAATGGATGTTAAAAGTGCTTTTCTAAATGGTCTCATTCAAGAAGAAATGTATGTTGATCAACCTCCTGGTTTTGAAAGTTTTGATTTACCCAACCATGTGTTCAAATTGAAAAAGGCTTTATATGGTTTAAAGCAAGCCCCTAGGGCTTGGTATGAAAGGTTGAGCAAATTTCTTTTAGAAAAAGATTTCTCAAGAGGCAAGGTTGACACTACTCTTTTTATAAAGAAAGGAGCATGATATACTCTTGGTACAAATATATGTGGATGATATTATTTTTGGTGCCACTAATGAATCTTTGTGCAAGGATTTCTCAAATATCATGCAAAGTGAGTTTGAGATGTCAATGATGGGAGAATTAAATTTCTTTCTTGGACTCCAAATCAAGCAAACCAAGGATGGCATATTCATCAATCAATCAAAATATTGCAAGGAGTTACTCAAAAGATTTGGAATGAGCAATACAAAGGAGATTGCTACTCCTATGAGCACTGCTTGTTACTTGGATAAGGATGAAGGGGGCAAGTCAGTAGATATCAAAAAATTTAGAGGTATGATTGGATCCCTTCTTTATTTATCCTAGTAGGCCTGATATAATGTTTAGTGTTTGTCTATGTGCTAGATATCAGGCTAATCCTAAAGAATCACATCTTAGTGCTGTTAAAAGAATTATGAGATATTTAATTGGCACTATAAATATAGGTTTATGGTATCCTAAGGGCACCTCATATAGTTTAATTGGATATTCTTTTGATTTTGTTGGTGCAAAGCTGATAGGAAAAGTACTAGTGGAACATGTCACTTGATTGGATCTGCATTAGTTTCTTGGCATAGTAAGAAACAAAATAGTGTGGTTTTATCTACTCCTGAAGCAGGAATATTGGGCAGGAAGTTGTTGTGCTCAAATCCTTTGGATGAAACAACAACTTTCAGACTATGGCTTAGTACTTGACCATATTCCTATAAGATGTGATAACACAAGTGCAATTAATTTATCTAAAAATCCCATTTTGCACTCTATAACTAAGCATATTGAAATTAGACATCATTTCTTATGAGATCATGTGCAAAAAGGTGATTGTGTTTTAGAATTTGTGGAAACGGATAAACAATTAGCATATATTTACAAAACCCTTGCCAAAGGAAAGTTTCTTCTATATAAGAAGAGAACTAGGAATAATTGATTTTTCAAGTATATAATTAGTCATTATTCCTGATATTTGTATGTTTGTTTGTGTTGAATGATCTTTATTTTATTAGTATATATATATATATATATATATATATATATATATATATATATATATATATATATATATATATATATATATATATATATATATATATATATATGTTTGTGGTATATTATAATAAAAAAAACCTTTGTAATCGATTACATTGGGTATGTAATCGATTACCAGAGCGTGCACATTGAGTCCCTATTCTGGGCTCAATGTAATCGACTACACAAGTATGTAATCGATTACCAAGGGTCATTTTAAGTGAACCTTTCTCTCTCTCCCATTCGAAGAACTCTCTCTCTCTCTCTCTCTCTCTCTCTCTCTCGTCTCTTTCTCTCTCTAACTTCTCTCTTCGATTTCTCACCCATTTCTCAACCATATTCAACCAAACAACTTCCATATTTCTCATCCCTTCTTCCTCTACAAATCTAACCGAATAGATTTTACCAAAAATCCCCCATATGGCAAATCATCGAGGGCAGCCTCGAAGAAAAGAAACCCACCACCGCCGCCACTCAACCTCACCGCTCAGCCTCGGCTCCGTCTTCAGCCCCACCGGCCACCCCTGCTCAAGCCGGCTCCACCTCCCTCTTTCTCCTCTTCAAGGATTTCATCATACTTCTCAAACTTGGCTCAACAAGAGAGGTATTTTGAATCCTTTCAATCTAGAGATATTTTGGATCCTAAATATTTGGATGAGGAGTTCTTTGCATCTGAGAATTTTGACTGCTATCAAGTTTTCAAAAACTATGATTTGTTGGAGTTTATGACTATTAGAAAGCGTCATTTTCCGGATTTGGTTCATTTTTTCTACTGTAATTTGGAAATTAGTGATGGATGCATTCGTTCTAAGGTCAAGAAAGTTCCTATTGTTATTGATCAGGGTCTATTCTATAATATAACTAAGTTAAGTTCTAACGGGGAACCCTTTGAGGGCACTATTGTTGATGATTGGAAAATGGATTACCCAAATTTTGATGCACGCAAGATGATTTGTGTTGAAGGGGCTGATTTTTCTGGTCGTTTGCTTGCGGGGTCTATTAAATTTGAGTGTCGGGTCATGCATTATATTATATCTCGTATTTTGCATCCTCGGCTTACCAATCTTGCACAGCCTTGAAGAAGATATTATTTTAATGTGGGCTTTGCTAACTGCCAAATCAATGGGCTCATCTTGTGCGCTATCGTATGCAAAAGCACTCAAGGCGAATGCGCTCCCATATGCTCACTTGATTACTATCTTTCTGGAGTATTTCAATGTCCCGTTAGATGATGAAAAATTTGTCGTAGTTCAGCGTTCATATGCTATTGGTGCTGGTGCAATTTCTTCCTTTGGATATAAAAAGAATCATCTAGATCAATGGGTTTGCAAGAAAGACTGTCAGGCTGAAGATCAAGTGGAACGCACTCCATCCCTCCGCGTACTTTGGCTTCGGACACATCTTCTTCCTCCATCTCCGAACTCCTATCTGAGTTGCGTGGTCTTCGTGTTTATGTTGGAGAGCGATTCGATGCTCTTGATTCACGTATGGCTCGCCTTGAAGGAGATATGGGTTCCATTCGTCGTCACCTGGGTATACATGACGATCTTGTTGTTGATCATGCGTCGTAGCTTTATTTTATTTTGCTTATGGACTTTGATTTAGTTTATGGACTTTGTTGTTGTCTTGTAGTTGGACTTATGTCTTTTGACTTATGATGAACTTATATCATTACTTCTATATAGCTTGGTAATTGGTTCTTGTTTTGGTTTATATATCTTGGATTATAACATTTGTGGTTTTGATGATTGCTGAGTGTTTTTGTGCTTATATCTTTTTGATAATGCCAAAGGGGGAGATATATATATGGTGAGGATATATTCAATGTTTAAATATGGTGAGGATATACTCAATGTTTAAGGGGGAGCATGACCATGTTTATCTTTGAAATTGAAAGTCCTTGTTTGTCTTTGAACACTTCATGCACATACTTAGGGGAGTGAACGAAGTCCTTGTTTGTCTTTGAACACATACTTAGGGGGAGTGAATGCAGTATATATTTTGTCATATCTATTATTGCTCCTCACCCAAGATGGTTGTCATCATCAAAAAGGGGGAGAATGTGAATTGATGTTGTAGGTTTTGATGATGCCAAAATACATATTACAAAAAGGTGGAAGCACAAGAACATGGAATTTCGTGAAGATATGATCAAGACAAACGATCAAGTCATGGTTAGAATAATTAGGACTTAGATTAAGTTGTTAAAAGGTTTTTTATTTAGTAAGTTTATTTGGCCTTTTTTTAAGTTAATCAAGTTTTAATTTTAAGGAAAATTTGTTTTAGTTTGTTACAAGATAAGCATGATTTGAGAAGAGAATGCTTAAATGATGTTTTGAGAATGAAAAAGTGTGTTAAAACTTATATTTTCAATTTTTGGAATCAAGTAATCGATTACCACATAAAGTAATCAATTACCAGGGCGTTAACGTGCCAAAATTTGAAAATTGAACTATGTAATCGATTACCAGAAAGTGACCGTTGCTAGTTTTCAAATATTTGAACTATGTAATCGATTACAATTTAGTGTAATCGATTACCATGCCCTAAAATGTGTGAAAAAATGTGTTTTGAAGAGACACATCCTATGGGATCAATTCCTAACGGTCTACACGAATTGTTTTCTATAAATATCTATTTTTAACACACTTTAATACACAGAAAACATTTTACAAAGATCATTTGTTCAATCATTCTCAATTATCTATCTTTGTGATTAACACTTGGCCAAATTGACTTATTCTTAGAAACCTTATAGGGCTTCATTTTGTAACTACTACTACTCTATTCAGAGAGTGAATCCCTATATTCTATCTTGTATTTGATATTGTAAAAAGGGTGAGGTATCCCTTTGTAAGAACAAGAGTGAGGCATCTCTTGGTTCTTGAAAGACTCAAACACTAGGGTGAGGGATCCCTATGTGTAGGAGTGCTGGAAAACTATAAAGATTGAGTGATAGTGGAACTTTCAAGTGGGTTACTTGAGAGAACTGGATGTAGGCCACAAGAGGTGACCAAACCAGTATAAATCGAGTTTGCAATCTTTCTTCCCTTATCTCTTTACATTCATTGCAAATTTACTTTTCGTTGTCTTGTTAATCTTTTCATAGACATAATTACACTCTTATATCTCTTGCATCTGCATATATTAAACTAAGTTTTTAACCAACTCTACAAAATTTATTGAACAAGTTTTTAAAGTGTGAAAACCAAGAAAAAGTTTTAGAACTCAATTCACCCCCTCTCTTGAGTTCATTGAGGCCACTTGAATAACACAAAACCCTTGAAAAGTCTCTCAAAGCTTAAGCTTTGAGTGACAACAAAGTAAATTATGATAAAATATTTTGAAGAAAGCACTCATGGTTTATGTGAGTTTGTTAATGTAAAACAGGAATCTTTTCATGAAATAAGTAACAAATTTCTTGAGATGTAAATCATACTATCATGATTTAGCATGATACAAAACTCATTCAAAGAGTTAATTCTTTTGAAGTATGAAAAATAACTTAGAAAGTAAGTTATAATTTCTAGAAACATCAAAAAGTAAGTTAGAGAATAAGAAAGTAATCCAATACGTCAAAAAGTGACATGATAGCTTCAAAAGGTGGTTATTCGTGATTGTATCTAGCACACCTCTACCAAACATGATCATGTTTACTAAATGAAGAATCCAACACTCTTTAAAGATTTAGGTCTACTTTAGAAAGAGACTCAACATGAGTTAGAAGAGCTAAGAAAGTGAAGTATCTGTGCTCAACATGAGACACATAACGTAGACATAACAAACTAAGTCTTATTCTCAGAAGAGTGACCATTCTACAAGAAAAAAAAATTTGAGGATTAAGATTTAAAAAGTTCAAAGCTTGAGAAAGTTGAAGAACTTTAAAGCCTTGCTATAGAAAGTAAAAATTAGTTCCAAACTCATCTAGCATGAGCACAACACATTCAGAAACTACTCCTAGGTTCAGAAGATTCATCAATTTGTTGAGAAGTTTCTAAAAGCCACAAGAAAGATGGTTCTTCCATATTCTAGGACAAAATAACATATACCAATGCACACTGACACAAAAGTTGCTGTCACCTGTTAGCACTAGAAGCCATTGAAGAAATGAGGTTGTTATGAAATGTCACTTTCATAGTCAACTATGTGTCTAAATGGGAAAATGCTTTCAAATCCTTGGCCAAGACTACATGAAGGATGCATTTCAAATGGAGAATCCTTCTACTCTTCACTTTCTAAAGTCCACAAAATCTTAAGTTTTTCTAGAAAAATATTCATACAACCTAAGATCTTAGAAGCATACTCTCTCTTTGAGAGTTAGAATTTTAAGAAGTCACTCAAGACTTACATTGTAATATTCTCAAATCTTTGTGTTGAGTGAAAAACCATACTCATAATTGCTAGTGTTCATTTAGCTTGGAAAGGCTAGGTAAAGACTACTTATGAGTGAGAATCGAGTTGTGATTGCTCATTGAAATAGCTTGGGAAGGCTAGGCAAAGACTATCCTGTAGATTCTATAGAGGTTGGGTCAAGAATACTAGTGGATTGAAGATTTGAGGGTCTGAAATTAGATGTAGGCATTTGTAGGTTGAACCAATATAATCTCTTATGTGTATCTCACTCTGTCACAATCCCTTTCTGACACTTGTTTGAATTTATATCTAACTCTGATTAACTTGAATCTTGATTAGCCAGTTTCAAACTTCAGAAAGATTAACTTTTTAAACAAACTAACATTGCTTCCACTCTATATATCCAAGTCCAAAGACCTGAGAAAGCTTGTTTGAAGTTTCAAAAAGTAGAGAAAGTCAAGTGAGTAAGAAGAAGCACAATTCAATCCTCCTTTCTTGAACCTATAATTTCATGGAGACTATCTCATCCCTCACCACTAGTAGTCCAACTTTAGTGGCTTTATATCAATCTCAATTAAATATAAATGTTAAACTATTAAATTAACTAATTTATTTGATTGTGTAAGAAAAATTAAAGAGAAAGGAATCAAATATTTAATACAACTTAAAGGTAATGAGATTTAAACATATAATCTCTAGGCAAACAATTTCGATTACTCGGCACTTGCCAATTTTTACCGGCTTTATATTGATCTAAATTAAACACAAATTTTAGACTATTGAATAATTTTTATTGAAAAAATTTAACAAAATTCATTGACACATTGAAAGTTTTTTATTCTATACACTACGTTTATAAAATTTTACATCAATTTAAATAATATGATCTTTTAGTCTTTTAGACATGATATAAAATTTTCAGTTGCATTAAAAGAAAATGTAACACTATTTTTTAAGTACATGAAAAGAGGAACTACCTAATCATATTTTTATTGACATGTTTCTTTAAAAGACTTGAATTTTTATTGGCTCCCACTCACTACTTCAAAAGTCATATATATAAGAAGATTTGACACTTTTAAAACGATCAACAAACAAAGAGATTATAATTACCATTAAGTTTAATTTATAACAACCATATAATAAAAAAGTTATTAAAATTGTAAGTATATCAATTTTACTCCTCTGTACGTTTGCCTGAGTATGTATGGAGCTCTTTACTAGTTTAATCTTGACCTTTATCCTACAACTAGTAGTTAAGAAAACGTGCCTACACCGGAGATTTCTAAATTATAGAATTTTGAATATGATATAAAATAATCAATTGATGAACTTTTTTGATTTTTTTAAAATAAAATATTTGTTTTAAATAATAATATTTGAAGTGAAATCAATTAGAATTTTGAATTAATATTGCCATGCATGTTACAATCGGCTAGAAACAATATTTCCTCCATTTAAGTATATGAAATCAAACATAAATAACATATTTAGAATTTAAAAATATTCAGTTCAATCCAATCAATCATATCTATTTAATTATTTTGATAAACTAAATAGAGAATTAATTTAATTCAAGATATTAAGGATGAATTTGGATGAGTTCTTTTAGGTGAAAATCACTTTTTTCACCAAAAAAAACTTTTCACATATTTGGATAATTTTTTATAAAAAATAATTATAATTTAAAAAATATATTTTCATTTTTTTAGGAGTTTAAAAGAATAGCTTATGAAACAAAAAATTGATTATAAAGCTTTTTCAGTATATATATATATATATATATAAAATTCAAGTTTAATAATTACCTTTTTAAAAGCTTAAATGAACGCACTCAATTTGAGAAAAGAGATGGTAATTTTGCAAATAGGTTCAAAACACTAATATTTAACATAAATATTAGATTTTTTTAATTCAGAAAAATTGTTTTAAGGATTAATATTTGATATAGAATCAATTAAATTTTTGAATAATTAACATATTTTAATCAAATAGAAAGAATTTTTGCTAAAATTAAGTGTATCAAATCAAATGTATATAATGAACTTATAATTTAGAAATATGATATTAAATTAAATTAAAAATGCTTATAATTATGCTGTGACATTAAATAATATATTAATTTAATTTAAGGGAATTAATTCCAAGAAAATGATAATAATTTCATAAAATAGTTCAAAGCGCTGACATTAAATTTATAGATTAAAATTTGAGATTTGGAGTAACAAAACCAATAAATGATTTATTTTAGATGATTTTCTAAAATAGATATTTGTCATAAAAGATTAATGTGTTAAGTAAATTCAATCAGAATTTGGAATTATTGCCATATAAGAATTTATTATAAAAAAAAACTTGATGTAGAACCAATTAGAATTTTGAATTATTGCCATATTAAAATTAATAAGAAAAACTACAAAAAAATTTGAGGTATACCAATGGGTTTACCAACTTGTTATAATTTTACTAAAGGATTACCAATTTAATGGATATTGGGGTTAGTTTTTTGCTGGTTTGTAGATTATAACAACTACCACTTGTACCCATTAGTAATTACCGATGAGTTTATCAACAACTAAAATAATAAAAACCTGTAAAAATATAAAAATATGGGCTAATTTGATTGTCAAGACTTTAATTTTACCAATAGTTATCCGAATTGAAAAATTATTATTTTATTTCATTATTATCAATGGGTAATACCCGTCGGTAATATATATATAGACAAATTTAGCTTATGTGAATTATTTTTATAAATTATCTAATTATTTGGACATTTATTCATATATTTTTATTTATATAATTATTTAATTGTAAATTAAAATGATTTGAAATAAGGAGTAAATTAAATACTAAATAAACAAAGTAGTATAACAAAAAATAGCAACAGTAATCAAAATAACAAAATAAAGTAACTAAAAGCCAAAAGTATGATAAATATAAAAAAGGTCCAAAATTAATATAAATAAAAAAGATAATTGAAGTCTTCTTCATCCTTGCCATCGTCATCAAAGTCGTTGTCATCATCAGATAAAGAGGCCTTCATGATGGACATGAGTGGTTGCTAAGGTGGCTGCTAGGTGCTAGAGGATCTTGGCCTATAAATGTAACACCGATTTTTCCGTGTACAAATGACCAAAATGCCTAAGTCATTTTACCCGAAGATGATCACCAAGCCCGGCCATCCTCCAGGGATGTTTCGATGATATAGGGGATTATATGTGTTATGTGTGTTATTAGAGCAAAGGAATCTCATTTTGAGTTTGAATGCAGAATTACCAAAATGGCCCTATAGTGATTAACATGAATGAAGTGCTGATTGAATGGACTTCACCCAAAGGTTTAAATGATGTTTTAAGCAATGCTTAATGATAGGTTAAGTCCGGATGGTCCTAGGGAGTCCTTGTGTGAATTTAGGTTTTACTCTTGGTGCTAAACGGCATAATAAAACGATTATGGAGGTATGGGAAATATTAGACTCTAATTAAAGATAAATTAATTTTATCTAATAATTCAAAGTCTAAATAATTATTTGAGGTCATTAGAGGTTTAAGATTGATTAAGAAAACTCAATTTCCCTTCTTTAATCCAAGACTTTATGTCATGTCAAGCCAAATAGTAAATTCTCTCTCCAATTCCTTAAATTAAGGAAACATGTTGGAGTTTGAATTTCAAACTAATGATGTTTAATTCAAACTAATCAAGCAAGACCACCCTTTAATCTTGTCTTAAACCACCTTAATTACCCATTATCTCACCTAAAACACAAATTACAACTTCTAATCCATAGCCTAACCAAATCAACTCCTAAACACACTTATAAACCAACATTAAAATGAGATTTTCTTTTCGCCCAAATGCTCCTAAACCAATCAGCCACTCCCCCTAATTCACCACATGTTGATTAATTTACACACAAAAGAACCATACTCTAAGCCATACCTTGGACCATGCTTCAACCAATACCTAACCTTACCCTTGAATGACACTTAGAAGAGATATTTTTCTCTCCATGGCTGCAAAGAGCTCAGCCCTCTCCCATTTTCATCCACACAATTTCATTTTTCAACTCATAATATATATAACAATATGTAGAGAAATCTCACACTTTTACCACTAGCTTTTTTGTTTGGGTTTGTGACCAAAAAAGCTCTCTAGTTTTCTCTCAACTTCAAGTCTTTTCTACCACCACTCTCAACCCTCCCTCAACTCACAAACACATAGCCATTCCCTTGCAAGATCAAAGCTTTCTCTCTTTAAGCAAGGAACACAACTTGGTAGGGATTTGCTTGAGTTTTCTTCTTCTATCTTCTTCCATTTTCTTTTTCGGCTTTGATGAGAAATAAAACAAAAGGAGTTATTGCTATTGTTGTTGTTGTTGCTATTGTTGAATCTTCTCTTTTTCCTTCTTTTATTTTCGGATCTTGATCTTGGATAAAGTAAAGAGCCATGGGCTTGATGATGAGAGATCTTGATGTTGGTTGCGAGACCATCATTTGCTTGACCTCTAGAGCCCAAGTTTTAGTTTATTTTTGTTGGTTTTAAAGAATGGTAAAGATGAAATGTTGTTGGTTCTTGTGAAATGTTTTCCTTCTTTGATGATCAAGGCCATAGCTTGATGATGAGGGTTTCTTAATGTTGGTTGTGAAACCATCAGGTGTTGAACCTCTAAAGCTCAAGGCTTGATTTTTGGTTTCACAAGAGTATGGAAAATGGTTTATTGTTGGTTGTCTTTGTTGGTTTTTCTTTGAGCTTGATGATAAGTCTAGACAAAATAGGTTCTTGGAACCATGGTGTCAAGAGAATCTAAAGCTCACTTCCATTTTGGTTAAGATTGATTGGGGTTGAAGGTTGATTCTTTAAAGTCTTGAAATGAGCTCTAGCAAGATAAAGAAATGAACTTGCATCATGTTTATATTTCCTTGCGTAGCATATTTACTTTCCAAGTTATCAGTTAATAACTAATCTCAAAGCCTACCTATCTCAACCTTAAAGTTAAGATGTGATTTAGTGTAAATACTCTAAGAGGCCTAGAGCACTAAAATAAAGAAATGGACTTGCATTCATGTTTATATTTCCTTGTCTAGCATATTTAAGTTTCAAGCCATCACCTAATAATGGTAACGATCTAAAATGTGGCTTGCATAGCATGTTTATCTTTATGTCATCACTTAAATTCCTAGAGCTCAAAAGATTTGCCCTTGTATCTCCAGATGGAAATTTTAACCATGGCTAATGGATGTGCCTTAGTCATGATACAATGTTGGTTTTGATTTATAAAAATGTGAAAATGTTTTCAAAGGAATATTAGAAAGATGTTTTAAAATGGTCTTGAGGTGTTAGAGTAACTTAGAATGTGTTAAAACCTTGATTTCTCTGAATCAGGAGGTTCTAGTAATCGATTACCAGCCTATGTAATCGATTATTAGGGGCGTTATTTGAAGGATTTTATGTCCTGGTAATTGATTACCATAGGGTGTTTTTCATACTCGGAACTAGTTTTTAGCTTTGGTAATTGATTACCAGTTCATGTAATCGATTATCATGGTGTTCTTCGTATCCAAAACAAGTTTTTGATTCTAGTAATCAATTACAATAAATATGAAGAATCTTATCACATTAGACGTTATCTTTGTAAGCTCCAAAACCCTTTAGAAAGCATTAATGCGGTATGATTTGAATGACAACAGAACCAATTTAAGGAAAATATTTTGAAGAACGACTAATGTCTATTTTGAGTTTCTTGAAATAGCAAACATGTCATATTGTTAGCATAATACTTCAATAGCAAAGATAATTTCAATTTACATGTGCAAACATGATTTATCTCGATTAAAGAGATGGAAACTAAAATGAAAGTGATAATTATATCATGAAATGAGCATACAAATGCCTAATGAGTTGAAGAAAATCAACAAGGACAAGAAACCAAGGCACAAGTCTTCAAATAGAAGCATTGGACTTCAAAAAGTAGACTTAATTTGAAGATATCTATCTATCCCTGAAGCCAATATGTTCTATTATATTCAATCATCATGATCATAATTAGTTTATTATCAACAAGCTTGGATTGAAGACCAAAAGATCAAAGACATATTAAGGAACTGATACCGCACCTTAGAAAGTGCACTTCATAGTAAGACGCCCTCTATTGAAAAAGGAGGGAAAATTTGAAATTCAAATTTAAAATTAAATCCAGCTACAACTGGCATGTCATTTCTTCTGCCAACTAGGTCAACCACTCATGCTTCTAGAAGGAAATGTCTAGAAACCACGTTCATAACATAAAAAGTAGTTTCTGAAGATAGTCTCAAAAATCTCTATCTTACAACGACTTCTGCAGAGATCTGACAAAAGACAAGCTACACTTTTAGACTACTTTTAAAGACATAAACAAATGGTCAACACATGTCACTTGGAGAGCTGATCAAGGGCAACGGTCACAAAGGCATATCATCTATAAATAGAGATGTTGAGCCTCCAAATGAAGCAGAGCTAAATGTTACACAATGCCAAAATACTGCAAGTTTTTCTCCTCCTATTTTTTGTGAAGTTCATTACTTCTTATAATAAGTTTCCTTGTCTGTAAAAATCTTATTTGTGTATCCTTAACAGATCTTATGTTCTTCCTAGGAAGAATTATTAGAGAGAAGTCATTTGAGTTTTCCAGATCCTTTTATTGTATATCTTTAGGAAACTTGAGTGTAGGTTTGTTTGAGTGGCAAACCCAAACACAAACCTCTTGTAACCTCGATCTAGTAGTGATCGATGTAAGATAGCTTGAAAAGGTTAAGGTAAAACTACTTGCAACGCGATAGTAAGGTACTCTTGCTTGTCATGATTTAACTTGGAGAGGCTATTACAAGACTACTAGGTTAGCTTGGAAGATTAGTACAATACTACTTGATTCAGCTTAGAGAGGCTCGTGAATAACTATTAGGTTTGTGATAGTAGGGGTTGTCTACTAGTCATGGTAGGAGCTTGGGTAAGGCTACTGCAAATACTATCATGTTTTTCTTTTTGTTGAGAATGGTTTAATGAAACTCAATGGTGGTTGAGAATTGGATGTAGGAAGGATTGGCCAAACAGGTATAAAAATATCTATGCATAATTCTCTTCTTCCCTATCTCTTTTACATACTCTACTCTGAGATTGTTATTTAATATTTGCTTAAAGTTTGTTTTTGTTCTTTTGTTATTAATGTTGTAGTTAAGAAAGTCACTTTCTGATGCATCTAACTGTATTTTTGCTATACTTAAAGCTCTTTGCTTCATAGCAACTTGTTTATGTTTTAGGAGCAAAAGAAAAGAAAAGAGAAGAAAAGCACGATTCAACCCCCTTCTCGTGCACTTTTCTACCTACAAGTGTCATCAGAGCTTGGCCTCTAAGAGGTTGAGCATTCTAACAAATGTAGAGGACAAAGATCTGAGGGATAAATGGCACAAAGTATTCATATAGCATAAGAACATTCCATCAATAGACCACCATTCTTTGATGGTGGGGACTATGCCTCCTGGAGAGATTGCATGGAGTTATTCATAAAATACACAAGCCTTAATTTGTGGGAAATAATTCAAGAAGGTGACTATGTTCCAATTGAAGAGGACCCTGGAACTAATGATGCACCTTCAACATCAAGAGATGTTCCCAAGAGCAAGTGGCCAGAGCATCGCAAAGCCAAAGTTCAGCTAAACTCTAAAGCTAAATACTTGCTCACGTGTGCAATTAGCAAAGTAGAATATGACAAAATTATTGGATGTGACACAGCAAAAGAAATTTGGGACAGATTGCATATGTTGCATGAAGGCACTAATCAAGTTAAAGAAACAAAGATTGGTTCATCAATATGAAATGTTTAAAATGGTAGATCAAGAAAGTATTGATGAAATAACCACGAAGTTTATGCATATCATAAACCAACTAAAGGGTCTTGGCAAAAAGTATTCTAACTCAAAAATGGTTAGAAAAATTCTGAGAAGCCTTCTGCTAAATGGCTGCCCAAGGTCATAGCCATTCCTGAAGCCAAAGATTTGCAAACTCTAGGCCTGGACGCTCTTATTGGATCCCTTAAAACCCATGAAGTCGTCTTATCTAAAATGCATGATGAATCCATAAAGAAGCATAAGTCTTTGGCCCTAAAGTCATCCCATCAGAAGCAGAATAAAGCTAAAGCAATAAAAGTTGCTGAAACCTCTAATGAAGAGGAAAAATTTGAGGATGAAAATAGAGATGGGATCTCCATGCTAGTGAGAAAAATGTCAAAAGCCTGGAGAGGTAAAACAAAGAGAAGAAGAGACATCAACCTTAGAAAGGGAAAATTAAGGCTAGAAAGCATCATCTGCTACAACTGGAGAGAGAAAGGACACCTTAAACCTAAATGTCACAAGCTTAAGAGCCCGCAAAAGAAGTTTACCACTAAAAAAGAGGTATGCTAGCAACCTGGAGTGATTTTGAAGAAGAAAAGGATAAGCAGGAAAATACTTCAAATCTATGTTTCATGGCTAGCTATACTTCAGAAGAAAAATGTGAGCTAAGTATATCTAAACCTGACCTCTCATATGATGAATTACTTGCCTTATATGATGAGTTGCTGAAGATTCTCAAACTCTTTCCTCTTACTATTTCAACCTGAAAAGCAAACATCAGAAGGGTGTCTTGGAACTTGAGATGGCCAAGTTTGAAGCTGAGAATCTTAGGCTTGAGAAAGAAGAAATATAGGGAGAAAACAAGGTTCTAAATATTAAGCTCAATGCCTTTGAAACTGGGTCTCTAAGAAAAATGAAAAATCTCAAAAGGTAATTTCTGAACTTGAGAAGACTTCACTGCTTCTAAAATCTAACCTCGAAAATATGGTAAAAGGTTCAAGAAACCTTGAACTAATGCATGGAGGTTAGAGGCCATATTTTCAAAAAATTTGGTTGGGATATGAAGAGGAAATAGATGAGAAAGGAAAGTCAACTCAGTTAAGTTTGTAAAGAACAAGGTTTCTTGTACCTTCTACTATAAGAAGGGACATCCATCTGATAAGTGCTTCATGAGAAAAAAGTCTATCAAAAAGATTGGAAAACCTCCCGCTACAAAAACTAACCCAAGAGGACCCAAGAAAGTTAGAGTACCAAAATCAAAAACCATTTTTATTGCTGGTGTGTCTGAGAAGACCTCTGATTGAGGTACCAGGAGACAATTGTCTGTGACCTCTCTAGTCACTCATCCATATCAGAGGATGGATCAGTATTCTTTGGTCAAATAACTCTAAAGGAATCATGATTCGATGATGAAAGGAGATTAAGAAATCTTTTATGAAAATTCAAAGGAGCTAAGTGGAGATTTTGAGAGCTGAGCCTCAAAGTTTATACAAAAAGTAAGCAAATCCTTCAAATAGTAAACTCAAAATGAAGAATCTTCAGAAAGCCTGCTTCCTAAATTTCCTTAAGAAGGAAATTTCTGAACATAAAGAAGAGCAATTTGAAGATTAAGGACACTGAAGATGAAGGAGATCCTGAAGATCTTCAAAGCTAGAAACTACAAGGGAGTTTCTATTTTGAAGTTAGTTTCTCATAACAAAGTTCTTGGAGATATTTCCAAGGGAGTAAACCGGATTTTTCCTTAAACACTTATCCAACTGTGCTTTCATCTCTACCATAGATCCTAAATGCATTAAAGAAGCTTTGAGTAATCAAAGTTGGATAGGCACTATGCTAGAAGAAATTAACCAATTTGAGAAAAGAAAGTCTGGACGCTCATTGAAAAACTAAAAAGGAAGACCATCATTGGGACAAAATGGGTGTTCAGAAATTAGCCAATGAAGTTGGCAAAGTCATCAGGAACAAAGCAAGATTGGTTACACAAGGTTATAATCAACAAGAGAGAATTGCTTATGATGAAACCTTTGCACCAATAGCTAAGCTAAAAGCTATTAGAATGCTACTTGCTTTTGCGCCTCAAGGGATTCATTCTTTACCAAATGGATGTTAAGTTTGTATTCCTAAATGAATTCCTCTCTAAGGAAGTATATGTGAAGCAGCCTCCTGGTTTTGAAAGTGAAGACCTTCCCAACCATGTCTTCAAGCTAACAAAGGCTCTCTATGGTTTGAAACAAGCTCCTCGAGCATGGTACGAAGACTGAGTACCTTTGCTGAAGAATAGGTTCAAGAGAGATAATGTTGACACTACTCTTTTTGCTCTTGATCACGATAATTACTTTTGATAGTTCAAATATATGTAGATAACATTATATTTGGCACTTCTGATCATTCTCTGTGGAAAGTTTTCAAAATTAATGTTGAGTAAGTTGGAGATGAGAATGATGGGTGAACGTTTTCCTTAGTTTGCACATAAAACAACAAAAAGAAGGAAACTTGATCCATCAAGAAAAATATATAAAAGAGCTTTTGAAAGAGTTCAGTATGGATTAAGCCAAATCCATGAGTACCCCCATGCATCCTTCTCAAATTATTGATGCTGATAAGAATAGCAAAAAGGTATCAAAAAGTAATTATAGAGGAATGATTGGTTCACTTCTGTACCTTAGGCTATAGACCAGACATTAAATTAAGTGTGGGAATTTGTGTTAGATTTCAATCTAACCCAAAGCAATCATACTTAATGTTGTTAAGAGAATCTTCAGATATTTATTAGGTATTACTAATCTTGGCTTGTGGTACAAGAAAGGTACATCTTGTGAGATTATAGGCTATTGTGATGTTGACTTCGCTAGAAATAAAGTAGAGAGAAAAAACACTAGTGGTTGCTACTACTTTTTTGGAAAAAGCTTGATCACTTGGTCATGCAAAAATCAGAATACCATCGCACTCTCTACGTTGAAGCTGAATATGTAGCTGTTACAGACTATTGTACCCAGAATGTTGTGGATAAGGAACCAGCAAGAAGATTAGCACCTGAGGATTTTAAAATCCTTATCTTCTATGATAATACTAGTGCTATTAATCTTGCTAAGAATCCTTCCAGCACTCTAGATCCAAGCACATCGATGTTAAATATCATTTCATTCGGGATCATGTTCAAAAAGGAGATGTTGAGTTAATGTTTGTGAATGCTAAGGACCAAGTGTCTGATGTATTCACAAAATCATTTAATGAAGATCGCTTCTGTGTTTTGAAAAAGCTTTTGAACTTAAAAGTTTTGAATTATGCATAAACATTCATCCACAAACATCTTTGGGTATTTCCCTACGCTGCTCTAAACTGAAGCCTTTATAAAGATATCCGTTTACAAGACCAGAATCATAATAAAGATAAGATTTTCAATGTGCAAGCTCAGAAAGAAGATGGGTTGATTAGAAAGAAAAGTTGAGGATTAGAATATGGAGTATATATGGTCTTATGAAGTTGAGAACATGAAGATGAGTTAATTATGAGAATATGGTGATGCTTTGAAGGGTTAGAAAGTGGAAAGCGAAACTAGAAAGTAACATCTTTAGAAAGTGATGCCAAGCTTCCAAAACCTCTCTTTCTAAAAGAATGAAAAAGGCGAGATAATTCTCACTCTTTTGTGTGTTCTCGCCCACATTATTTCACCTTTAGTCAATCACGTCCTATCACTTAAATAACTCCCCATAGCTCACATGTCACATCCTTGCCTTTATCTTATATTGCACGCCTTCTAAACCACTTTGTATTCCCTCACTTTCAAACCCTATTTGTAACTACACCTTCCCTCTCAAACCCTCATCTCTAAAATCCTTTCAAGTATTTTTTTAACCTCTCACATACTCAACCTAAAATAGTTGAAAGAAGAGAATTTGAAAAAGTTGATAAGAGAGCTCTTTTCATATGTACGATGATCCAAAGACGAGGATCACTATACAAAATACTTCTCTTTAAGGAAAATGGCACCTGAAAGTCTGAGAAAGGATCTTCATAAAGAAATATCTATGCTTGATGAAGTCTTTTCTTTTCAAAAATTGGAAGAATATCTAGAGATCAATGACCAAGTTTTTCTAGTGCTACTACCGCTTTCTCCTCCCATCTAGAATGAACCCAGAACTCATTTCTAAAGACTATGATCAGAGATTATGCAATCAAAATCATACCTACAGAACTTTCCAAGATCATTAAGGCACAAAATGTTGGAATCATTTGTAATTCCTCACCCAATTGGGCTCACTCCATGGGAATCAATGAAGGAGACGTGTCAAGGTATCTTGCTGATTTCATTCTTCACAAACCACCACCACTACCATGCTCAGTGCTAAGGCAAGGAAAGTATACACGGTGGTACAATTCTCCATTCTACCCTATATAGGGAGCACATATGCACTAGTTAGCATGGATTGCATGCTCCTGGATTGTTTGTTGGCAAAAAGAAAAGTGAATGTGCCAAGACTCATTTTAGAGTATATGATCAGGGCTACTACAAGAGAAAAGTGAAGGACTGCTAGTGTTCCATATGGGATGTTACTAACAAGGCTCATCCAACATATGTGTTTTCCACTTACTGAGGAATGGTATGAATACATAAAAGGTACTGGATTCTCATCCTCTTCTTTTAGAACTTCAAAGACAAAGTCCACTATCTCAAAGTCTAAACTAAAAGGAGAGCCATAGGACAAGGGGAGATAGAGCAAGAAAATCCTTACAAAAAGCCAAGTCTCAAGAAGAGATTGCTAAAGGAAAAAAGAAAGCTAATTGTCCTAGAGAGCGAGATTGAGAGCTCAGGGAAGAAGAATATAATCTACTTCCTCGGATAGAGAAAGGAGAACAAAGATGAGGCAAGAAAAAGAAACGCAAGAACCTCCAATGCCACCTCTTTCTTCAAAAACTATATATGTTGCCCCCTCTTCAGAAGGGACCACTAGAAAAATCAGAAAAGATGCCGAGTGAACCTGTTGGAATTATCAAAAGAAGAGATATTGGGTCCAAGCTCAAAAATGTACCTAAACATGAGACAAGGTTCTCTATGCTTCTAAAGAAGTCATATGATATGAATAGGCTGGTTATACAGTCATCTTCACTAATCTAAAGAAGAGGTGGAAGATGTAGAAGAAGAAGAGCAAGTAGAAGCATCCTCATCTAAAGAAGAGGAAAATTTGTTGAAAAGTAAGAAGGATAGGTTGAGTGTGATGTTCAGGCTTAACATCCTCCCAAGTACAACCCCATCCTTAAGTCATGACGTCATACTCGAGAGTTGTTACTTATTAATTAGCTGACCTTTCTTAAGTATCTATAGCAAGCTCGATTAATGTAGATAATAACAAAGCACAATTCTATTAAAACATATAACAAAAGAACACTACATTCATTGAGTACATAGCTGAGTACAAAAGGAAGCTCCTCTATGAGCTTTAGTATATATTTCTTCTCTAATATAGTTACATGCATATCCATTCCACTAAATATAGCATAATATAGACATTGACTACTAAACTATTGTCATTCCAAGTTCTTTATAGCAGTCATCATCCCTGACTTAACCTGGAGACGACATCGGAAACACAAACACATAGGGGTGAGAATTAAACAATTCTCAGGAGGGCAACTCCCAGTTACATCATCATAATGTCATCATCATCGCCCCAGCCACTTCGGTTTATTACGAAAATGTGAGCATGCAACATAAACTAAAGATACATTTGAAGGTTCTAAAATTGTCCTCCGAAGTGGGTAGCTTTTAATAATCAACCACTTAGAGCAAATATATCATAATGTTTCAATAAATAATAAATCATCCCAAGCAGCCAATCTAGAGTAAGATGAGTATGCATATAATACATGTGGTGAACTTATCTCAATGTGGCATGGTTCCACTTATGACCATAGAAATCAAGTCAGTGCATGGTTTTTGTAGTGGATTACACTACACAAGGGAAATAGACTACTTATCAGGACTGAGCTCATTCCTATACGTGATCATCGAACTTCATTTTTTTCCATTTCCGAATCATACACAGATCTATTCCTAGTGGATACATCTACCAACTATAAATTTGGGGAGTTTCACTTTTCTGTTTCCTTTCTCCCATTCAACCTAAGTCTTATTTCTATTTTGTCCATATGTCAGAACATGCACAATTTAAGTTTATATATTCTCTTTTCCTTTTCCAAATGCATGCATAAAGCACATGTAGGCATTTCATTCACCATGAAATCTCAATCATGCCTCATAAACCACTTTTTACTTCCTCTAGCATGCATTTATATGTCACAAGTCACATGGCCAAATAGGTAACATCAAGTATTCATGTCATACTAGAACCAAAAATGCCATTAGTTCATCAATTCACAACATCAATCCATTTCCAACACAATGGCAGATTTCATACCTTTGTAGCACAAATTTATTTACCCATCAAGCAATCAATTAAGAAGCTATAAAAACTCTCAAGGACACTTCAATCTGTCCACAAGGTTTCATAAAAATTTCAACACAAACAGAGCTCTCTAACTCCTTCAGTAAATTGTACAAATTTAGTGGTCAGGGGCCACTAATTCACAGCTCAACCAGAGTTCTCATAATTTTTAACCCTAGCAAATGATTGAATCAATGCACAATAAAATTTAAAGTGATATTTCAATATGTTATTAACTTCCTGTAAAAATTTCTAAGGCTAGTTAAATCATTTGCTATGGTAATAAAATCAGATAATTTTATTGTTTCAGTTTCAACATTTCAAGCAGCATCAGTCTCATTTCAGTTTCTGATTTTTTTGAGGTAGTAAACATTAAAATAAACACCCAATAAAATTCATATAATTAAATTAAGATGTTAAGTCCAACATATAATTTTTATAGCTCATAAAAACACCCACAAATATACCAGAAAATTCGTGCACCACTACTGCTTGCAGGAAAACCGAAAATCCAGCAGCTTAGTCCAAACTTTTTTTGATAAAAACCATTTTCTAACACCATCCAAACACACCACCAAAATTAATACATCAATATAAACATAATATCACTCAATAGAACTAGAAATTTTGGACCTAGCTCAAGCCAAAATAGACTAGAAAAATCTGACAAAGAAAGACAATAGAAACCCTACTTTGAGTGTCTTAATGGCTCCTTGGCCCAAGATGCTTTAAGATTATCTTCTTGCTCCCCAAAGCTCCCCAAATCAACTCAAACTCCTCCTTAACTCAGTGAGGGTGAAGTAGCAAGGTATTTTTGGTGAGGAATAGAGATTTTAATCGGTTAGTTTTGTAGGGTTTGAGGTGTAGAACAAGTTTTGTAAAGGAATTTTGGAGTTTTAGCAACTCTAGCTTAGGGTTTTTGGGATTAGAATTCAAAGTGAAGCTTAAGAGGATGAAAATGGTGGCTGGTTCATCTCCTTGAAGGCTGCACGAAATTTTGAAGAAGAAAGGAAGAAATTGTGATCTTAAGTCATTTATTATAACATGTGTTGGAATTGTTTTCTACAACAAAAATTGTTTCCTTAAGATAAATAGATAAAATTTTGTAAGATTCCTATTGGCTAATCATAAAGATGAAAAGTGTGGCACATCTTAACCCACACACTTGTCCTCCTTAGTTGGAAAACTTGCACTGCAAGTTTCATTAAATATAAAAATTTACACCAAAATCTCACGAACGGGTAAATATCGTATTCATTGAACCGATATTACCCAAAAATTAAATTTAGGTATAAAATCCTTATTTCTAACTATTTCTAACCTTAACCCTCTCTTTTCTCAATTCCGGGCATTTCCTGTTCCAGGATCTAGGGTTTAGTTGTCGGCGGCTGGGGCCCAAAGGTTACTATTCATTGGGTCAAAATTTTTTTTTGGAAGGTTGTTGGGCCACCTTCATCATTGCTATACTGCGATTTTTGAAATTACGAATAACAAAGCTCAAATTAATTTTTAAATAATTTTTACAGTGTTACACAGGCCAGAGGCCATTGTTGAAGAATAATTAATGGAGCCTATCATTGAAGAGCCAGCTAGAAGCACTTGAATCAGACAGCTATCATTTTGATGAGGCCTCAACTTCCTCCTTCCATTCATATCACTCCTATGGAAAAGGAAAACGATAGATCCTAGAAATCAACGCTTCTCATGTTAAGGATGCTGCCCCTCCTACCTCAAAGCTAATATCTATTCTTATTGTAACGCCCAGATTTTTCTGTTGAGTGCAAATAACCAAAATGCCCTGAGGTCATTTTTCAGGAATTTGAGGAAGTTGACCAGTCCTCAAATGGGTCAACTCAATGTTTGAAGGGGGTTATATATGTTATGTTTGATATCCAGGTGAAAATCTCATTTTCCGAACTTTGGCTCAAAATGACCAAAATACCCCTCCTGCGTTTTACGGGTAAAGGTGCCGTTTGAGCTCGGACTTTTCCAAGAAGTTTGAATGATGTTTATGAGTGGTTTTTGATGTTTAGTTGGGCTGGAAGGTCCAAGAAGTTTAGTGTAAAATTACCATTTTGCCCCTAGAACGTGTCCAGTGAGCCTAATGACGTAATTAAGCAAACCTAAGTAATATTATGCTCTAATCGAAGATTAATTTATTTCGATAATTAATCTAAATCAAAATAATTTATTAAGATTAATTAGAACCTAAGATTGCTTAGTTAAACTCTAATTGCATCTTTTAATTCAAGATTCCTAGTCATGGAATCTTGAATAGTATTTTCTCTCCAATTCCTTAAATTAAAGAATTGTGCCATACCTTCATTTGACTAAAAGAATGATTTTAAATTGTCAATTTAGTAAGATCACTCCCCTAATCAAGTCTTGACAACCTTAATTAACCATTACCTCACCTAAACACTTTCTTACAAACTCCTAATCAAAACTTTAATCAAAGAAACACCGAAACACATCACTAAACCACAATTACATGAACAAATTATCCTCCTCCCTAGGCTGAAAAGCTTGCCGAATGCATACCCTTGCATTTGTGTCACATGTTGATTTTATTTCACTACAAAGGCCATACCTCAAGCCATGCCTTGACCATACCTAGCTATGCTTTCAACCATGCCTTTGAATGACAAGTTTTTGAAGATATTTTCCTCCCCCTTGGCATGAAGAATCGTCGGCCACTCCTCCTCCAATCAGCCCCCATGTTTCAAAATTTCTATAAATACCAGGCCTTGAAGAACTTTGTTACACTTTAGAAGCCTAACCAAGTTTAAGCTTTCTTGCATTTTCTCTCGTTTGCTCTCAATTTCTCTTCATCTTACTCTTCTTCCTCCTCCCTCAAAGAAACCTTTCCACCACCACAAACAACCTTAAACCACCACTCGTCACCTCAAACCATCTTCAAACACTTAACCTTTCTATTTCCAAGCTTGCTTTCTCAAGGAAAAATCATCTTCCTTGAGTTCTTCCTTTGGCCGAATCCTCCTCCTCCTTCAAGAGAAGATTTTGTCTTCTCATTCCTTCAAGAACACAAACTTCTTCTCATTTCTTTCAAGACTTCTTTAGGTAGGGGTTTTATTTCAAAGTTTTACTTGTTTTCTCCAAGAAAGGTTCTAGTTTTCTCTTGGTTTTTTTTTAAGCCTTTCCTTCTCTTTTTTTGTTTCGGCCTTGGAGCCTTTTCATGAGAAAAACTTTGGCTTGATGATAAGGTTTCAAGATAATGGTCTTCTGATGCCATGTGAGAAACCTCTAAAGCTTGAAAAGCTTGGTCTTGGACCATATATGCTCTTGGTTTCTTTCCTTTTTCTTTGCTCAAGTTTTCGATTTTCCTTTCTTTTTCCTTCTCAAGGTTTCAGTTTTCTTTCCTTTCTTTGAACAAAGTTTTATAAAAATGTTAAGTGTAACATCCTAATAATTATTCCCATATGCTTAAGTCATAGCAGAATTTATTATTGAATTGTTACACTTTGACGTGATAATTTTGCAGTTTCAAGATATAATATAGGTAGAAAATAACGATAATAATTTTTATTTGTATTTAAATATCAAACTAGAAGCCTGACGCATACATAATTATATGTAATACTATTTTATAGCGGAACTAGCTAAGTAATAATAAACATATTCATTCAATCAAAAGTCTATAATAGTATATTGCAATAACAGGTAATTAACTCCAACACATATGCAATCGCTATAATATAAATAGTATGAGCAATAATAAACCTCCAGCTAACAATAGTCCAGCCACCAATAAACCAAAACATGAATAATCGAATAGGTCTAATGAACTAAAGTATCATAAGTGGAATTAAATCCTATCTATTCTTCAGACGTATCTCTTCGAGGACCTCACTAGCCTCTCACATCTAGAGATGACACGAAAAGGAAAAGGGTGAGAACTCAAAAGTTCCAAGTAAGGACAAATGCACATAGTCAATTAGTGTCATTGAAATCATCTCTAGCCACCTCGGTTTATTCTTGAAAAACATGAACATACATTAAAATCCAATTAATAAGTTCCAAAGATCTTTACCCAAGGTAGACGTGTCTTTTAATATGATCTTTCCTATTATGGATGCACTTCTAAAATTCATATGAATACATGACAATCCAGTTAATATCTATATATGCAAAATTCAACGTCACATAAGGAACTTAGTCCAGTTTTTCTTAATACATCTATTTCTTTATACATCCAATTTATCCAATCAGTGAGGTAATGAGCTCATACCAATAGTCGATCATCATCAACAAATAGTGGGGATAAATAGGGTGTTAGAACAATGGGGATCACCTTTTTATAGAGGATTATTTCCAAATCAGTATGGTCCAAGACCAACATCTTTAACATGTACATCATTATTAACTTAACAGTTTATGTACAACGTCATATTGTAAACTGTCAAAAGCTATTAAAGCAATGTCATCCAATATTGTAAGATATCAATGTTATACGAAGACACATCAAATAATTAAAATTAACCATTGATCCAACGCAAAATTGCACAAGATAATGATGTAATTAGAATACATGCATTAGATAAGATAAATGGTTCTCCCTATAATTAGAACTTACATAAGGAAAAAATAATAAAGCAAAATATTGGCTGTTAAAGTAATCAATCACAAAGTTTGCTGAAGCTTTCCAAACCAATTAAAGAATATAGACTTGGATAGCTAGACACATAGGAAAGAAATTGATCTCATATAACATGTTACTATTTTAATAGTTAGATAGATATATGAATTGCAATTCGATTAATTGAAAAGCATTAAAAACTAACAAGCTTAGCATCTTGAACTCGTTGAAAGTGTTAAGGAAGAAGTTTAAATGCAAGTAAGGCAACCAATAAAAAAATAATTGGACATGTAAAAGTGTCATATAAGAAGATAACTAGTATTGAGGCACAAAAGAAAAGATACCAATTGAAGATCATAACTTAAACGTAGATATAATAATAACTTCCTTTTTATATACGAACAAACATGAATACGTTCATAACATGCAATCTAGGACTCACAGACTCAACTTTCAATAATTAGGAAACCGTAGATCAATTGAGAGATTGAAGTTGCATAAAACCCTTATTTGATTTGAGGATTAACTGAAATTAAAACTCCTAAGATTTGTTGAAATGGGAAAAGGCAAACTCCTCCTTTATGCTTGGATGTGCCACTGCTTCAAGAGGGGGAATTGGGGATGAATCTTGTTCCCCCAAAAGTGACGATGATTGTGATGAGAGATTTTGGAAAGGATTAAAGAGATGAAGTGAAGAAAATTTTTATGGAGGGGAAAGGGTGTGTCACCATATGCTCTGCTAGGGCTTAGTGGTGGGAGTTAATAATAGAAGTGAGAAAATATGGGTAGTGGATAGTGGAAACTGTTTTTACTTTTAGGGATAGAGATAGTGGGACCCTTCCTTCCCTACTAATTACAGATAGACTCTCTTTTAAATAAATAAAAAGATCTCATCATATCTCATCTAATAATAATAATAATAATAATATTCCCTTAATACATATTATATATTTTATATTGGCTAAATTCCATTATTCCTATGCTATTCATATTGGACCAAATATTATTCTAACATATCAATTAATTCCACATACACAAATTAAAGGAACTAAGGATGAAATAAATTAGGGTCTTACATTAAGTAGATCACTAAAAGTTTTGTTAAGAAAATTAATCATATATTTTCAAAGAGCTCTAAGCTTACCCTTGCCAACCTTAAAGTTGATCGGCCGTTCTAAGAGTTTACTCTAGATTGAAGCCTATGAGCAATAAAATAAAGAACATGAGTAGTTTCCTTTTATGTTGCTTTGATAAAGTGTTGAAGTTTAAGTCTTAGTCCATTTTCTTGAGCTTAATGATGAAGTTCAAAACCAAAGACTTCTTTGAAGTCTTGGTGCTAAGAACTCTAAAGCTCACTTTATGTTGTTAAGATACATATTTGGGTTAAGGTTGTGATGTTCCTTTAAAGTCTTGTAAGAGCTCTAGTTAAGATAAAATGAAATTGCACTCATGTTTATGTTTATGCCTTGCATAGCATGTTTATTTTGATGCCATCACTAAGCTCTCAAGAATAACTAAATGACCTTGCATTATCATGTTTAAATTCCAAGCTTGCATTCCATGTTTATATTTCAAGTTATCACTTAATCTTTAAAGATAATAATGAGGTTGCATCTCATATTTATTTTATGCTCTCACTTTATTTTATAATGAAGAGTAAAACAAGTGCATAGCATATTTAAGTTTATGTCATCACTTAAATATCCTAGAGCTCAAAGACTTGCCCAAGTATCCTACATAAAGTTTAGAAAATGGAGGCATCAAGGAAGCCATTTCGGCTTGTGATGATGATGATGGACTTGAGATGAGTTCATCTAATCATAAGTGCCCATAGCCTATGTCTTGGAATTTTTCTAAGCTTAGGTGTACTCAAAGAATGTTATGAGCAAGATTTTGTGTTTTAAAACTATTTTTATAGCTAAATAATTTAGCTACTGACCTCACTTGTATTTTCATGACATTGATGAGATAAATCAATTTTTAAAAGAGTTTTGAGTTCCTAAAATGATTCCAAGAGAAAACTAGCAACTTATATGCATGTAAATCATGAATCTATGTGATTATATGATGCTTGTATTTTGGATTCTGCCTTGTGCAATTGGCCACTGTATAAATTCTGTTTTATGGTGTTAAAATGTGTAAAATTATGTTTGAGTGATGTAAGGAACGATTTAGGGAAGTTAGGAAAGAACAAGTAACTAGAAAGGACTTAAAGTGAGAATTCTAGAACATTTAGATGCACAAATTGTAAATTCTGTTCCAGCATAATTGGACTTAAGAAAAATGGTTTATAATTAGTGGATATGTGTAGGAATCCCTCATAATTGGTTTAGGAGTTGAATATGTAGCCTTAGGCGAAGACGAAACTTAGAAAGGGTCAAAGACGGAGATTCTAGAACCCGTAGAGTATAAACATTAGAGGAAATTATAGGCAATGATCCCTTAGGTGAAATAAAGATCCATAATGAAAGTTAGGATAATTAGAACACAAGTTTAAGACCCGTAAGGGCCAAAGCATAAGACGCCATGAGATAGGAGGTGTGAAGTGAGAATGAGTTCGAGTGAGTATATTTATGATGTATGGGAATGTATTACATGCCATGAGTATGAGGATATGTGGATGTATGACTCGATATTTTGATAAAGTGGAATGCTGATTAAGATGCATGAGTATATGAGATATGAATGACATAGGAAAATGAGTGTCTGTGAAGAGATTTTGCTTGGTTGAGAAATGGCATGAGGATAACATGTGTTATTGAGTTATGTGGCATGACTTAAATTTGAGGAAATTCGGGCAAGTCGTTATGCTGCCGAATTTCCGTCAAATTTAAGGGAACTTAAGAAAGTTTTTGAAAAGAAAGATTTATATGTGACATGCCGAGATGCATTTTTCTGCTATGGTGAGGAGAAAGGAAACCCATGGGGGGTATGGTCGTGGAGCCATACCGAGCGGACAATGTCACTGGTCTTAACCAATGATGCGTTTCGGCGAGACGTACTTCTCCTGCTATGGTAAGGAGAAGGTAAAATCGTGAGGGCATCGACATTAGCCTGCCAAAGCGGACAAAGTCACTGGTCTTAACTAGTTGATGCATTTCAGGAAAAAGTCCCATGATGGGTGATTCCTTAGGTCCCCTGCCGTACTTTGGGAGTCGGGATTATTTTTATGATTATGATACGCTTATCAAGAGGATAAGTAAGAACTAGTGACGACTAGTTAAGGTATAAGCTCATAGCCTATTATCAAGGGTCGGTTACTATTTTTAATACCATGATGTCACAAGTTTGAGAAACGAGAAAAGATGTGAAGCATCTTGCTTATGAAAGCGAAAGGTTGATTATGAGAGATTACATGCCACTTATATGAGAATTAATTTGTGATGATATGTTTTATTGGTTTGTTGCATAAAGTATTGCCATGCATTCATGTTTCGCTATGCTGCACACATGCATTAAGATTCATCGTAAAAGACATGGACCTTGGATAACTATCTTTTATAAAACATCATAATGAACCCTTGCATGTTTAACCTTTTCATAATAAACCCAAGGTTCTTGGGGACGTTAACGATGACACTAGGATAGGAGGATTCCCTACTAAGTTTCTTTAGCAAGATTCTCACCCTCTATCTTCTTTTCCCGTTATGTCTTCAGATTCTGATGGCGTCGTTCGTGATTTTTGTTGATACGCCCGTTGGGAGGTGCACTATGAACCGGAGCACCAATCATATCATTTCCAGGGTCGTTGTACTATTTGTATTTTTGCATACATGGGATGCCCGTTTGCATTTTCAGTTCCAGTTTTCATTTTACCCGACCTCTCCCTACGGCGATGATTTGATTTTCGAGGGGACGCAACCCCATGATGAGCAAAATCGCCATGCTCGACCTTTATCTTCAGCGTGTGTGCCTATCCGGAGTACGTTCCCTCATACCTCGTTGTGGGAGGGACCTATCCGAGGATTCCCCTTACCCCTATTCGAAGGGCTCCACTCCCTCGATGCCTATGGACATCGGTAGGGTAGAGAGGATTCGGTCTCTAGCCGAGGCTTATGAGGCATGTATGTCAGCCGAGAGGCATCTTCGCCGAGGAGGCCACGTTGCTCCACCGATCCGCATGCCCACGCCCCGCTTCGTTGGGCCATATCCGAGGAGCTTGGCAGTTTGCGGGCTATATCTCCCTCGAGGATTAGCGTCATAGGTAGGCTTTAGATGGGAGGGTTTGCTTTTAGCCGGTGGTATCTTTTGGGGCACTCATGTATTTGCTATTTATGTTTCTTGCTTCTTTCCTATATTTTCTTTTTGTCCTCAAGCTCTCCCATTTATATAAGGGTATGACTTTATGTTTTTATGTTCTCATCAATGTATCAAACTATGCTACTTAATATATTGTGATGTTTGTCTTTATGAATGGATGTTTCCTTTATTGCTTTCAATTGTATGTTTATTTCCTTTTGCTGCTTTACATTTCGCTCGTGTTAATGGTACAACGCTCGCATCTTGATTTACATAATTTCAAAAAAAAAAATTTACCTGTATTTCCGCTAAGTAATTTTACAAATGAGTTTCAAAGGGAAGTAATAATTAATAATTAATCTTAACACGTCCTAGGCGTGTTGGGTTAAATATTAGGGTGTTACATCCCACACTCTGGAGTCGGGAATTTAGCTTATCAATAGGATAAGTATAAACTAGTGACGACTAGTCAAGTATGAGCTCATAACCTAGAACTCTCAAGAGGAGAGAAGATAGGGCGGCCCCCAAGAAAAGAGAATAAGTAATTTAAGTCACTTAAAAGAATAATGAGGACAAACCATGTTAGAAACATTTATGTTCTTTATGTCATGTACATTGGTTCTGATGTCTATGATAATTGGCATATGGCATTGACATGTATTCATGATATAGTATGATGCATCCATGACATTAAGATTCATGCTAAAATATACGGTCAGCTAATGGTATTTAGAACTTAATAAAAAAAAAAGACCTCATATATGCTCCCATTTTCATAATGAATCCGTGGTTCTTGGGGACGATGATGATGACACACATATTAGGAGGCAAAAGCCCTCCTGAGATTCTTTATAAGTTTCTCATTCCCTCTTCTTTTCTTTCCATCTTGTCTTCAGAGGTAGATGGCGACGTTCGTGATCTATGTTGATGCCCCCATGTGGGAAATACACTTTGACCCAACTGATCGTATCATTTTGTAGGTCGTTGTGTAGTTCGTTTGTACATTTTTATGGATCATCCCTTCGCATACCCTTTCCAATTAGTTCTCCCCTATTGCCCCATTTTCAGATGACCTTGTCTTCGAGCATACACTTTGCATACTCGGTCATTTCCATATGCTCACTCTGTTGCATCGTCTATTCAGTTTTTCCTGTTACATACCCTCACCACCTTGCTCACCTGGATCATGGTCGGACCATCAGAAGATTCACCCTCCCGTCACTCTCAGGTAGTTCTACCCCGTATCCTATAGAGGTGGGAGGTGATAGTGATGGAGAGACTACTGTCATGCAACTGATAAAGGAGCTGAGCCTGTGCATAGAAGGGCTACCCGTCCTCATTGAGGTGCCCATGCTTTACCACAGGACTTCGTACCACATGAAATGAGTTGATCAGTTGATTTTAATCTAGGCACTTTGAGCAGGAGTAGTGAGAGGAGGGATCTTATGCTAGTTTATTTTGCATTTGTTTGCACATTGTTTGTCTTGGATTACTATACTTGATTTAACCTTTGTTGGTAGTGTGATGTTTGTATGTTTTGGTGTATGATGTGGAACGATCAGTATTTACATTCGTAATATTATAATATTTATGTGTTGTAATTTATAGGTACCGTGATTTGTTTTTATCCTCTCTCTTTCATATTCGAGGTGAATAGCATTAACTATTTAGTATGCACGGCTCACATTTTGTATATATATTAAAAAAAATTCCCTATTTTTATTAAAGTATTTTCAAGAATTTAAAATTAAAGACCAGAACAAAAGAGTAATGACTAATAACCAAATGCGTCCTAGGTGAGTTAGATTAAATATTAGGGTGTTATAGATGAGACTGAAAAGAAGATGGTAAAAGGAAAAAGGAAGCTAATCCTTATCAAGAGTAAGTTTGAGAACTCAGAAGAAGAAGAATCTACTGGAATTTCTAAAAGAGAAAGAAGAACTAAGCAAAGGTAAGAGAGCCTCCAAAAATAAGAGCTTTGTTCAGGAACTAGAACCTCAGAAATCTCAAAAAATCTTCTGAATCTAATGATAGGAAGAAGAGGATCATCTAAAATCATTAGAAGAAGGGATATTGCACACAAAGTCAAAGAAGTTTCCTCAACCACTGGACTTTTTATGGAGATTGCAAGGTATCAAACTGAAGGTTATGAAATTATTGACACCTCAGATGAAGAAGAAGAGGAAGAAGAAACAATTGAAGCAAAAATCTTTCCCACCTTGGAGCCCATTGTAGAAGAACCTGAGGATGCTACTGAACCCAACTGGTCATTCTGATGGTACCTCAAACTCTTCCATCCATAAAAATACCTCCAATAGAAGAGGAAGAAGACAAAGCCTCAGAAACTTATGCTCCTTATGTTGAAGAAACTACTGCTATTGTTGTTTTTCTTCCTAGTTCTATTTCTGATCCTATTGTTGCTCCCGTTTCCGCTTTTATTCCTACTTCTGACATGCCTCCACTACTCCTGAAGTTCCATCCTTCACCTCACCCATCATACCACCACAAGATGAACAACCATCCACTTCGCTACTTGCTGCCCAAATGGCCGATGTTATGCTGACTCACCTAAGTCAGGGGACACTATTCCCCTTGACATGCCAGAACCTACACCCAAGGCTGCCCACCAACACTAACCACAATCCACCTTGCCTTCATTTGAACCTTCACTAAGTCTTCCAGAGGTCTAACTTCTTTTGCACAATCAAAAGGATATGACCTCAAGGTTGGATAAGGTTGAAGCCTCCATAGGGAGACGGGTGCCCAAGAAAACATGAAGAGTTGTTAATTTAGATTCTTTGTAAGCTTCAGAGAAAGGGCTAATGATGGTGTTGACTATGTTCCAGCACACCCTTTTTTTTTGTCGATGACAAAAGGGAGATAAGAAAAGAAGATGAAGAAAATATTGTGCTAAGGAATTCAGGAGGAGCTCAGAGATATTTTTATCATTAGCATTTTTTTACATTGTTTATTGAACTTGTTTATGTTTTTACTATTGCTCTGATGTCATGAAATCTTATCCTTTTGGTACATATGCATTAACAGTTGTTTTTGGTCCAGGTATTAAGTTCTGGTATATATTGCTTGAGTAGCTAATCATATGTTTTGATCGTGTGTATGTTTTATAAGTCTTAGGCATATGACCTTTTTGGCACGCTGATACTTAGTTACATCTAATATACACTTAGTTTCTTTTAAATGATTAGCTTTGATACATATCTGATAATGCTCTGATATACATAGCTCTGATACACATCTTTGTTAATGCTCTAATATGTATGCAATGTTACACGATCTTGAAGTTTCTCTGATAAAAACATATATGCTTTGACACATAAATATGAAGTTTTCTCATATACATCACAAGCTCTGATACACATGCTCTAACAATACGTTTCTTTGATCTTTAGAAACTTCCTTTGTCTACAAAGTTTATATGTTGCATGTTTTCATGCACAAAAATTGCATCGTATTTCAAAAAAAAATTTAGAAAGATGTGCTGAGTATGAATTCAAGATCAAAAGTAAAATATCACGAGTATTATTCTCTTTATCCAAAAATGCTTATTTTCAGAAAAGTCAACATGACTAAAAATTAAGTTGCTTTTATTCAGAACGCTTATATGCTCATATCTTTCTCAAAACTTACTTTGATACTTCTCAAAAAGCATTCTGATTAACTTCAGAAACCTTATTTGAAATAAAATAGTTCTATTTCAGTCACTTAAAGTAATGAAACGTTTTGATTCTATCTATATCATACCTTAAGAATGAGACTTTCCAAAAATCATAATGTCTATTTTTTTTTTTTTTGAAAGAAATTTGGTATATCAAATGTAACATCCTAACTCTTAACCTCATACGCTCAAGTCGCATTCCGGTTATTTATTAGTTGTTATGCCTTTGTCTTAGATCTTGACTTACTTTTAAAATACGAGTAATAAAAATATAACTAAATTTTTCTTTTTGAACTCAAGACTTAAAATGCGAGCCGCGTGTGCATAGATACCGACTATTGAACGTAAGACATAACAAACAGGTATACGTCATTATAATAACCATGAATAAACCATAGAGTAATCACAACATAAATTATAGTAATATATCATAATCATAACATAGCAACGATGTCCTTATAAGTATAAGGACACCTAGGGGTATCAATTACACCAAACAATTTTAACTAACGCAAAACCAAAATGTTAACAAGGCGAGATTTTCCTTCATGCTTCCACTTGCGCCTTTACTCAACTAGATGATGTGATTCCTATGCCCGCGCCTTAAGGAAGATTATGAACATTCACATCAATCCGTCTGGAAACGACACGGGAGGGAAAACAAAAGGGGTGAGAATACTTATACAAGATTCTCAGGTGGTTCCCGACTTTAACACAAGTGTCATCGTCGTCGCCCCAGCCACTTTGGGTTTCATTATGAAAGGAGTGTACATGCAGAGGTTCAGTTTTATTTTCTCAAATCTTATTATCCAAAGTGAGTTTCTTTTAGCATGCGTCTTCATGACATGAATGCAGCAGATATTATATATATGCATGGCAATGACAGTTCACACACTCAACATATATCACTTAATCACAAGCACCAACGAAACATTCACGCAACATATGCATGTGTGTCTTTTACTTTATCATAAGTGAACTCTTCGAGTTCCTTTCTTAACTTTTTCCACTTTTTCACCCTCATCGTAGCCACCAAAATCCACCCAACATGCCACTCCTGATTTTCACATAGCCAGAAACTCCAAATACACTCATCGCCTAGGAATGAGCTCATCCTAACTAGCCATCGCTAGATTTTCATACGGGGAAAAATAAAGAGAGGGAATAATATTTTTTTTTCTTGGATCACCCCATACAACCCTTCACTCGGAAGTCATAATGGGATCATTTCCACTTTATCATATCTCTTTTCTTGGATCACCCCGTACAACCCTTCACTCGGGAAGTCATAATGGGATTATTTCCACTTTATCATATCTTGTATGGATGCAACATGAGCATACAACTATCATATAACATATTCCTCTATTCATGTCTCATGCATTTCAAACATAGCATACCACATCATCATAGCAACATGTTACACATCCATACATTCTCATACTCAAGGCATTTACAACATTCACATACATCAAGCAATCGCTCACTTAATCTCATCCTTACATCACATCTCCTTATCTTAAGATATCTTATGCTTTACCTTACGGGTCTTAAACTTATGCTCTAATTATTCTAATACCCATATTACATCTTTATTACACCCAAGAGATCATCACTTATAATTCTCACTAAGATTTAGGCTCACTAACAATTCCAAACAACATTACGCATTTTGGGCAGAAAATTATTATATGATTACGGGGTTCCAGAATTCCCGTTTTAGACCCTTTTTAAGATTCTGTCTTCTCTACGGCTTTATATTTAACTCCTAAACCAATTATGAGGGATTCCCACACATATCCACTAATTGTAAACCATTTTCCTTAAGTCCAATTATGCTGGAACAGAATTACAAGTTTGTGCATTCTAAGTGTTATAGAATTCACATTTTAAGTCTTTTCTAGTTACTTGTTCTCTAAACTTCCCTAAATCATTCCTTGCTTCACTCAAACATAATTTTACACATTTTAACACCATGAAATAGAATTTATACAGTGGCCAAACACCAAGGGCAGAACCAAAAACATAAGCACCAAATCATTACATAATCTCATGATTTAAAAGCATATAAGTTGCTAGTTTCTCTTGGAATCATTTTAGGAACTCAAAACTCTTTTAGAAACCAATTAATCTCATTGAAATCACATAAATATGTGCTAGGTCAGTAGCTAAATTATTTAGCTCAAGAAATAGATTTGAAACATAAAACTTTGTTCATAAAGTTCCTTGAGTACATCTAAGCTTAGAAAAATTCCAAAACTTAGACTATGGGCACTTATGATTAGATGAACTCATCCAAGTCCATCATCATCACCACAAGGTCGAAATGGCATCCTTGAAATGCCTCCATTTTCTAAAACTTTATGCTAGATACTTGGGCAAGTCTTCAAGCTATAGGATATTTGAGTGATGGCATAAATTTAAACATGATATGCACTCATTTTATTCTTCATTAGAAAGTAAAGTGAGAGCATAAAATAAATATGAGATGCAACCTTATTATTATCTTTAAAGATTAAGTGATGACTTGAAATATAAACATGAAATGCAAGCTTGAAATTTAAACATGATAATGCAAGTCCATTTAATTATTCTTGAGAATTTAGTGATGGCATCAAAATAAACATGTTATGCAAGGCATAAACTTAAACATGTGTGCAACTCATTTTATTCTTAACTAGAGCTCTTTCAAGACTTTAAAGGGACATTTCAACCTTAACCCATTATGCATCTTAACAACATAAAGTGAGCCTTAGAGTTCTTGGCATCAAGACTTCAAGGAAGCCTTTGATTTTGAACTTCATCATCAAGCTCAAGAAAATAGACACAAAGCTCAACACTTTGTCTAAACAAAATACAAAGAACTAAGCCATATTCTTTATTTTATTGCTCATGGGCTTCAATCTAGAGTAAAACTCTTAGAACGGCCGACCAACTTTAAGGTTGGCAAGGGTAAGCTTAGAGCTCTTTGAAAACTTAGGATTAATTTTCTTTAACAAAACTTTTGTGATCCACTTAACAATTTTAGCAAACTTTGTTCAAACAAAGGGAAGGGAAACCAGATCTCTAAAAGAAAAGGAGAAGGAAACCGAAATCATTCAAGGGAAAAAGAAGAAGGAACCGAAAAATAAAACCAAGGAAAAGAAAGAAACACAAGCATGTATGGTCCAAGACCAAGTTGTTTCAAGCTTTAGAGGTTCCTCACAAGACATCAACAAGTCATTATCTTGAAACCTCATCATCAAGCTAAAGTTTTTCTCAAGAATAGGCCTCATGGTCGAAAAGGAAAAAGGAAGAAAGAAAGAGTTTTGATCCAAGAGGAAACTAGAACTTTTCTTGAAGAAAACAAGTAAAAACTTGAAAACAAAACCCCTACCTAAGGAAGTCTTGAAAGAAATGAAAGAAAGCTTGGATCCTTGATGAAATGAGAAGGCAAAATCTTCTCTTGGATGGCAATGAGGATTCGTCCAAGGGGAGAACACAAGGAAGATGATTTTCCTTGAAAAAGTAAGCTTGGAAATGGAAAGGTTTGGTGTTTGAGAGGTGGTTTGAGGTGAGGGAATGGTGGTTCAAGGTTGTTTGTGGTGGTTTGTGGTGGTGGAAAGGTTTCTTTGATGGTGGAGGAAGAAGAACAAGATGAAGAGAAATTGAGAGAAAAAGAGAGAAAATGCAAGAAAGCTAAACTTGGCAAATGATCTAAAGTGTAACCAAGTTCTCTAAGGCTTGGTATTTATAGAAAAATGAAACTTTGTGGCTGATTTAGGGAGGAAAGGCTGACGATTTTCAAGGCCAAGGGAGGAGGAAAATATCTCTTGATTGGTATGGTTGTGAGTATGGGCAAGGCATGGTGAGGTATGGCTAAGTATGGTCCAAAGCATGGCTCAAGGTATGGTCTTTGGAGTGAAACAAAATCAACATGTGACATAAGCCAAGGGTATGCATTTCAGCTAGATTTAAGCCAAAGGGGGAGGAGAAGTTGGTCATGTAATTGTGGTTTAGTGATGTGTTTAGGTGTTTCTTTGATTAAGGTTTTGATTAGGAGTTTGTAAGAAAGTGTTTAGGTGAGGTAATTGGCTAATTAAGGTTGTCAAGACTTGATTAGGAGAGTGATCTTGCTAGATTAACAATTTAAAATCATTCTTTTGGTCAAATGAGGTATGGGCACAATTCCTTAATTTAAGGAATTGAAGAGAGAAAATACTATTCAAGATTCCATGACTAGGAATCTTGAATCAAATAATGTAATTAGAGTTTAACCAAGCAATCTTAGGTTCTAATTAACCTTAATAAATCATTTTGACTCTAGATTAATTATTGAAATAAATTAATCTTCGATTAGAGCCTAATATTGCTTAGGTTTGCTTAATTACGTCATTAGGCTCACTGTACACTATTCTAGGGGCAAAATGGTAATTTCGCACTAAAATGCTTGGGACTACCGGGCTTAACCTATTGTTATACTTCACTTAAAATCATCATTTGAAACCTTTTGGTAAAGCTCAGCGGCACGTAAACGATGACAAACAGCCACAGGGCGTTTTGGTAATTTCGCGCGCGAAACTCAAAAATGAGATTCTTCTACTCCATTACCACACATAACATATATAATCCCCTATCAATATTAAGACATCCCCTTGAGGATGGCCGGGGTGATCCTCATTTTCTAGGTAAAATGACCTCAGGGCATTTCCGTCATTTATATACGGGAAAATCCTGGCGTTACATCAAGCTATAGGTATAAAAGTACATGAGAATAGGGGGTTGAATCATGTATTTCTCTTTTTTCTTCTTTCCGATACTAAAACATAAAATAAAAATTACTATCAAACATTAAGCTTGAAGTGTAATGGAAATGAGATTAGTCGTTTCAGAAAGTAGATCTCTAAAGCATAGGATAAGTAATAGAACAGCTAAAATGTTATTCAGCAAATATTAAACTATAAACCGTAACAGAGAAAATAAAGGAGATTAGGGAGAAGATGTGACACAAATATTTTTATACTAGTTTGGCCAAACCTACCTACATTCAATACTCAACGCACATTGAGGTTTCATTAAATATCTTTCTTAACCTGAGAAGAAAAATAGGATAGTTTTTACATTAGCCTTCCTAAGCTCTCACTTGGGATAAGTGGACAACCCCTACTATCACAAGTTGAGTAGTTATTCACTAGCCTCTCCAAGCTAAAGCCTGACCACAAACAACCCTTACTGTCACAAATCAAGTAGTTATTCCCCAGCCTCTAGTCTGAACCAAGTAGTTATTCACTATCCTCTTCAGCTGAACTTTGAGTAGTTTTGTACTAGCCTTTCCAAGCTAACACCTATGACCAGGATACAAGCCTACTATAACAAACCTGAGTAGTTATTTACCAGCCTCTCCAAGCTAAACCTTGAGTAGTCTTGTACTAGCCTCTCCAAGCTAAACCCATGACAAGTAGATAACCCCTGTCTCGTTGAAAGTAGTTATTCATTAGCCTCTCCAAGCTGAATCTTGAGTAGTCTTGTACTAGCGTCTCTAAGCTAAAACTAAGACTAGTAAAACACCTTTACTGTCACATTGCAAGTAGTTTTACATTAGCTTCTCCAAACTATTTCACGTTGATCACTCCTGGATCAAGGATATAAAGGTTTGTATTTGGGTTGCCACTCAAACTAAGCTACACTCAAGTTTTCTTAAAATATACATGAATAACCTAGGATAACTTGAATGAATTTTTTCAATCATTTCTTCCTAGGAGAACATAGAAAGAAGAATTTTTACAAGTAAAGAATCTAATTACATGAAGTGATGAACCTTATAGGATGTGAGGAAAGATTTTCACAAAGTTTCCACTCTTTTGTAGTGTCAGTTTATTTCGTTTGAGCAAGCATCTTATCTATAGATGGTCTTCCTTGTGATCGTTTCCTTTGATCAGATCTCCAAGTGACATGTGTTGATCATCCATTTGTATCTTGGAAAAGCAGTCCAGAATAGTAGCCTGTATTTGTCAAGCTATTGCAAAAGTCTTTGCAAGATTGAGGTTTAATGTGCTTCAAATATTACTTTTACTTTCTAAACATGGTTTTTGAACTCTTTCTTCTATAAGCTGAGATTGTTGACTAAGTTGGTAGAAAAGATGACTCACGTCTGAACCGGGTTTGACTTTAAATTTAAATTTCAAAAAATTCAAATTTCCCTTCTTTTCTAGTAATGTTCAGCGTTCCTTATTAAAGTGAGCTTTCTACGTGCGTATCAGTTCTTTGATGAATCTTTAGACTTTTGATCTTTAATCCGAGCTTTATGATGATGAAAGATTTGCAATCATGATGATTGAAGATTGTGTAACACGTTGTTATCAGAGTTTGCTTGATATCTTCATTTTGAGCATACTTTATGATGTCTAGTGCTATCTTCTAAAATCCCATGCCTTGGTTTCTTGCCCTTGTTTTGATTTTCGTTCATTATGTAAGGCATGTATGTATACTTTGCACGATATAATATTCACTTCTATTAAGTTCAGTCTCTTTATATAAGATAAATCATGTTTGCACATGCAAAGTAAAATTATTCTCGCTTCAAGTCCATGTTGTACAATCTGGAAATACCTATATGCTATGTCAAGAAACTCATGGTAGACATTAGTTGTTCTTCCAAATGTTTTCTTTAAATTGGTTTTTTTGTCATTCAAAACATATTGCCTTAAATCTTTCCTGAAGGGTTCTAGAGCTAACAAAAGCTCTACATTTTGTCATATATTTCTTTCAAAGTCTCTTCAAAAGATTTTCTAAAAATTGGTTTGTCATCATCAAAAAGGGGAGATTATTAGCTCTAGAACCCTTCAGAAAGCATAAGTGCTAAACGTTTTGAATGATAACATACTAATTTCATGAAAATATTTTGAAGACAGACTAATCTTTTCCTTGAGTTTCTGAAGCAATAAAGAGATCTTTTTTACATTAGCATACGCATTTCTTAAAACGAGAATATTTTCACAATGACATATGCAAACATGTTTAATCTTATTTGAAGAGATTGAGACTTAATGAAAGTGAAAAATATATTGTGAAAAGAAAGTATATATACTCAATGAATGAAAGACAATTCTCAAGCACACGAAACTAAGACTTAGATCTTAGAAGAAACACATGACTTCAGAAAGTGCAATTTAAGTGAAGATTTCAATCAACACTGAAGCAAGTGTGTTCTACCATCTTTAATCATTATGATCGTAATCATATCATTAACAACAAGCTCTGATTGAAGAGTAGAAGATTAAAGAGAAGTCTAGAAACTGAGACGGCTCCTAGAAAAGTGTGTTTCACTGTAAACGGTGCACTTTATAGAATAGGCGGTAAATTTGAAATTCAAATTTAAAGTCAAAACCAATCAAGAACTGATGTGACATCTCTTCTACCAACTTGGTCAACTGCCCTAGCTTCTAGAAGGAAAAGTTCAAAAATATTGTTCAGAAAGTAAAAAGTAGTTTTTGAAGGTGGACTCAGAAACCTCTATTACACAACCTTCTAACCGCTTTGACACATCGAACTACTCCACTAGATTGTATTTCCAAGACACAAAAATAAAATCAACATGTGTCACTTGGAAATAGATCAAGGACAACTGTCATAAATGAATATCAAGTATAAAAGGAGATGTTGTGCTTACAACGAAGTGAATTTTGTGAAAATACTATGTCGAAACGAAGAATTTTCCCTTCATCCTCTGTAAAGATATTATAGCTTGTAGTTAGTTTTATCTTTGTAAAAATCTTCTTTCTATGTTCTTATTAAATAACATCATTCTTCCTAGGAAGAATAGGTAGAAAGAAGTCATTCAAATTCTCCAACTCTAATACTATTTATCCAACGAAAACTTGAGTGTTGGTTAGTTTGAGTGATACAACCCAAAGACAAACCTTTGTAACCCTCATCCGATAGTGATTGTTGTGAGTTATCCTGAAGAAGCTAGTCAAAGACTACTTGAGTGTGACAGGAAGTGAGCGTCACTGAGTTAGCTTGGAGAAGCTAAGCAAAGACTACTTGTATGTGACAGTAGTGAGCTACTCGTCACTAGATAGCTTGAGAAGGCTACTGGAAAGACTATCTAACTTTCTCGGTTAGAAAGGTTTTAGTGGAACTCAATGATGGTTCAACGGATGTAGGTAGGTTGGCCAAACCAGTATACAAATCCATGTGCTTGACTTTCTTTTATTTACGTTTTGTGCCTTCATACTATGTTTTATAGAAAACCTTTTTCTTATTAATGCATTTAATAGTTCAGAAAGTTACTTTTTGAAGTATACTAACATTTTTTTTCGCTGCACTTCAAGTTCATACTTGATAGTTTCTGTTTTAGTTTTTCAAACGAAAAACGAAAAGAAAAGGTAAGCACGATTCAACCCCCTCTCGTGCACTTTTTAAGCTCTTATAAGTTGGCAGCGTTCAACTTCCTAACTTGCACAAAAATGTACATTAAAATCATAATAACAAAATACAAAATAAAATTCAAATTTAATAAGTTAATAATATATTAAATTCATAAAGATTAAAGTTACCATTCATCATTTGGTCCTATCCTGGTCTTGAGCCACCAATGTGGAGTGACTCCTTCAATGAGGCATGGTTTGGCTTGGCTTTGTGGAATCTATGTTGGAGGCCCTCATCAGAAGCCTAATTAGCCTACAATTCGAATGAGGTTGCATCATTGAGCTAAGAGCTACTGGCATGTCCTTGTGGATGTCATGAAACATGTCCCACAAATGCTTGGAGGACCTAATCCACCAAGATTTCTTATTGGCCTCATCCACTAGAAAATTATCAAAGAACCTTTTGTTCAATTTATATGCAATCTTACGGTACGGAATTGTGCAAAATCCAAAACTGGATCCATACGAATCGATCAATTTGAAAGTAGAGATTGAATTATGTACCTGGGAGCATGCTTTACAGAACCTAATCCTCGTGCTTGGATTGTAGGCACTGCTCAATAAACGACCACCCTCTATCAGGATCCATACATGAATGGTTATGAATGGTTGTCAAGTGCTAGCTCAGTGCGATCTCAAATTGTGGGTGTAGGGTTTCTTTCAATTTGTTTTCCTTTGGTGTTGTCCTACATGCAAATGAGATCCTTATATCTTCTATTTATTGAGAGATATGAACCTACCAATTAGGAAATAGATATTCAGTTTAGAAAAAAATCTTTCATAATTTGAAAACAAATCTTTTTGAATCTGATTTTGATAATATACAATATACTTATCATCAGAATTCAAATTTATATTATCTAATAATATAAAATTGAATCACGATTTTAATATATAAATAATATATCTCATATATATCCATATATTTAAAATTCAAATTCTTAAACAATCCCAATATGATCGCTACATTCTTAGTGTGTGACTCAATAGGTTTATATTATGTTGGTAGTAGGCCCAATACACTTATCACGCCTACAAGTCATAAGTGGCCTCTAGCAATGTATTATGATTAACCCAAGTAATAATAAATTAATTAAAGTCCATATTAACTTAACCAATAGAATATGTCATAATCCTTTTGTCGCATGATATCTAATTTAAACATAAGGCATGGGCAATGTCATCCTTATATTGTTCAAATATAATTTCTCGATCTCCAGTAGAACTGATAAATCAAATGATAGTGATGATTTCTTTAGTTCATTTGAGTAATCATGCATTTCTCAATTTCACTTATTGAGGGGCCCAATAGATATCACTCTAAAAAAAGAGGGACAAATCTCATATTGTTTAATTACTATTCTCTACATAAATTACACTATATTCAACCACAATCTTTATAATTATCCAGTTAAAGATAATGTTTGATTATGTCAAAAATAATGTTCTTTTTGTAGGAAATTGTGTAAACTCAATATAAGGATTTACTGACATAACTATTTTGAGAATAACTTATGACAGTAATCCATGAAGTGATCTTACAACAAGTCTATCCAGGATCTTATTCTCTAACAAATACCCATAAGCTTAATTTTGTATCATACTTATAATTATCTCATGATTATCAATTAAGCTTATATTAGTCTTATATCATAATATTAATGATTAACTAGGGATATATTTATTATTATATGTAGCATGCAAATATACCAATGAAGAAAATGAATAAAACATCTTTCATCCATAAAAATATAACTAATAATAAAGGTCCAATAAATGGCCTGGGACACAATGACTAGCACTTTTGAATATACAAAACTAACAATATGACATTAATCACAAACATACAAATTATATAAACATGAGTTAAGACAAACAAATTATAGCATTACCTTCCACTCTTACTACCACATCTCCTTAACTTTTTGGATGTCCATCTAGGTTGGCCACAGGTAGTTATACTTACTCTATATAACCTTTGTAATCTTGTAGAGGCCTCAAAAATACTCGAGCTATTACATAGATGAACCAAATTAAATACAATGACAATATTTGAATCAACATACACAATCTAAAATTACACCATGTAATAGAAAATATGCATAAACTTGCCGGTCTTTCCCATCACGCCTATGCTAGCGAGCCTTGACCTTCGGGTGCCCATGTCTGTGACCTACAAGAAGCAAGGGTCTACATAGAGTTGGGGCTAAGAGTTGGGCCAATGGTAGATCTAGAGCTTGGGTGACCGTTGGAGATGTAGTGTTACTGAACTGGGCTAGGAATAATGAGGCTGTGTCTAATGGGCTTTAGGGCCAAATACCCAAGGTTGGATATCATTATAGAGGGAGGGTGGTGGTGGAGGTAATGGTAAGGGAAGTGGTGGGGATGGTAGTGGATATACTAACCTTCTTAGGTCGTCTCTATCTACCAGCCATAGGTGAATTAAGCAAATTAAATTTGCATTAACAATTACACAATTCACAAAAGACATAATTACATATATGTATTTGTAGTTAATTCGAAATATTGTTGCACATAATATTTAACACCTCAGTTAATTTAAAATTTTTGCATGAAGATCGAAATTGCGTTACAATTGCTTTCATGTTTTGGGATCAAAGCGGATTGTGTTCATGACATCATTTACTCATTAGACTAAGGTGAATAAAAAATACACGAACTTTGATGGCTTTACGGTATTATTACACAGGTACATAAACTTTGATTACAAATCACACGAGAACTTATACATGAACTTTGATGACTTAACCGTATTCTTAAGTAAAAATAAGTAAAAATTGCAGGCACACTGTTCTGAAAATAAAAGCAACGAAATTGGTGGTGTAGATGTAGTATTAATCCAACAGCAGCTCTTGAACTACAAAGCGGCCAACATATAGAAATTTTAGGGCGTCAATCTCTCAAATGCTTATACGCGAAACGAAGGCAATGTTGTGCTGAATACTCCGGGATAGTGTTAGTTGGCGAGCATGCGGTGTCTTCTGGTATGTGGAGCCTTCTTCATACTTGACGTAGAGACGGATGACGCCCGGTATTTTTGTGCTGACGCTGGAACGCAGGGGGGTAGTGAATATCATCGGGATTAAAGTGCCCGCAGACACTTTTGGAGATGTGTGACATCTTTTCAACCTTGTGACAAGCGTCACCCCCAAATGCATTTTTATAAAGGGCCGGGGTCGTCGTCGGAACAGTGAGGGACTGATGGTTTCATATTTGTCAAAACAATTTAAAAAAACTTAACCACGTGGGGTATGATTAACCTTTAAAATGTGAACTATTAGTATTCATGATTTAGGTTCTTAATTATTGTATAGTGGAAAATCTCAAATAAAACAAAATGGAGAAGGAAATTAAATCTACATGCCGTAGAAAAGGACATATTATATATTCTATTTATACTTGCTCGGTCCCATGCTGTGGCAAAAATGAAGAGGAAGAAAATCTTTGACTCAGATGTTTCACACAGATATGAACGCAGTAGTTTACCAAAAAAGGATATTGAAGCCGTTAATTACTTTTGTATATTGTTGACCGCAGCTATAGGAAGCAGAGATGTTCCCCTTCCCTATGTAGTTGTTGTGATCAGTCTTCTAAATTTAACTAATTTATTTGATTTGTGTGAGAGAAATTAAAGAGGTAGGAATGAAACATCATATCATATAATATCATATATAATTCAAAAATCATATTAAAAATGAAAATGGATGACGTGTCATTCAGTTTTACATTTGACTTTCCGCCCATGAAAAGTCAATTCTATCAACTTATCTACTCAATAATAATTGTCAATTAAATATTTTGAATTAATCTAACTTGATTTTATAATTTATTATACTAGATTTATTGTCAAGTATTCTTAATTAGATTTCTTAAAATATTATAACTTAGATTTCTTATTATCATTAAGATCATTCAACGTGAATGATAAACATCAAGGCCAAGATTTGGTTTGATATCAATGTTGATATGCCTATAACAAAGCCAATATTTGTTTTTGATAATTGATGCATTAAATTTTATTTAATAGGAATTTAATTTTCAAATAAATCAGATTTTTTTATATGAATAGGATTCATATTTTTTAATAAAAACATCATGAACTAAATATTCAAATTTAATTGGAACATAATTTGCAAATAAATCAGATCTTTTTTTTTTTAGAAATAGGATTCAAACTTTTTAGTATCACATGCCATATTTGTTTAATTCCTCTCTTATATAATTGCATGATAGTAAATGAATTTAGTTTGAAATTAGAAGAAGGTGGAATGGAAAGATTGTAAAACTCCTCGAGCAAGTTGCAAGCATTGTATATATATTTAATAATTGCTAGTAGATGAATGTGTGATCTTTAATTGACTCAAACATTACAAATTAAGGTTTCTTTTTGTGCTTAGAATGTTATTTTATGCTACGTCCATATCGTGTTATTATTATTATTATTCACATTCGATTTGTTGCTTGGTTTTGTTTTCAGATATAGTCGTTTAGGTCTTTGACCACCTCCTCTCAGTAGTAGAAATGTCAGTTGGGAGCCTTACTTTGGAGTAAAGCACCCTTTTTTTGTGCTTTAGTGCACAAGTGTCAATGCCAGCAGAGTCTTAACCATAGAGTTAATTGCGTGTTTTGCATCATGATTTAGACTTATATTGTATTTATATGAATATAGTTTATTTTATATAGAGAGTAAGTCATTATGTTTTGTATTATACAGACTGATTCAAAGTTGGCTTATGAAATTATTATTAATGATAATCTGGTTTTCAAGAGAAAGAGTTATTTTAGAAATGAAATGATGTTTTTATTAAATGGATTTTATTATTAAACTTTTCATATAGAGACTAAAATTTATGAGACTTACGTTAAAGGATTTCTCACATGTCGATCATTAAGTTTAATTGTGACAGTTACTAACTTCCTTTAAAAATATCTGTACACTTTCTAACAACTTTATATTTCAATACAGTGTTTTTATCAATAGTAGCCCTAAGTAATTTCACATTAACTATTAGTTTTCCAAAAATATTTCATTTAACAAGATATATCAGTTTATTCACTTTATTTTACTTTATTCTCAATATATTTATTATATATTTCTTAATATTTATATTTATCTGGAAGTGAGAGAATATTTTAAAAATGACGAAGTATTTCTCTTAGGTGCTCACTTCGGTAGCCAATAAATTTCGAGGGTACCAAAACCTTTCATAATTGGGACCACTATAAAGAAGACGTGTTATTGTTAAATGCTATGTCATAGTTTGTTGGTCAAACTTTATTCCAGTCCAAACACCTTTTTTTTTTACACTTTCACCCCAAATGTTATTTAAATTAACTTTTTAAATTTTATGCATGAACCCTAAGTCTAATCTCTTCATTCTTCGTATCCCACACCCTTCCCCTGTAACCTCAACAACCTCCATTGCCACCTCCATAGCTCCATTGCATCATCACCCTGCTATGGCGTCCAACTGCACCGCTCGCTATCGTTGCCACTGTGAGCTTGTCGCCGCCATCAACCTCATCCATGGGTTTGCCGCCGCCACGGACAACCACCTCTCTCCACGAAACCGCGATTTGTGCTGTCGCACCACGCAAGGGTCACCTTACCGGAGCGGTACTAGGATTGCCCCTCGTCTTATGTTCTATTTTGTATCCGAAAACCTAACCGCTCTCCCTTTCTTATCCTAAAGTCACAGCCATCAATTTTATCTTAGTTTTCGTTTTTTTTTTTTGTAAACATTTTGGGTGGGGAATTTCTGTCCTCATGAGTTGTTGTGGTCATCGTTTGTTTGTCTGCTGTAAATTTGAACTAAAGTTTCTGCATTTGTTCTTGGTACAAGGGTATTGCAGTTGTAATGACGTTCAAACGTTCAGGGTTTGTGATTTTATTATTTGAGAATGTATGTATAAAATTTTAATAATTTTTTAGGTGAAAGTGTAGAAAAAATATATGTTGGGACTTAAAAGAGGTTTGATCAACCATTAATGAAATGAGATTGAAATTGACACATGATTCATTAACAATGGAGCCACCTAAGAAGGGTATTGGTACCCTTTAATGTCAATGGGCACAGAAGCATTCAGCTTTCTTTTAATCCTTTCTTTACACTTTTTATATTCTATTGTTCCGTATTGTTTCTCATTAAGTGAGTGCAATATCAAAGAAGCATTTCAGTGAGTTTTACCGGTAAAACTATAAAGTTGTTATTGACGTTAATTTCTGCAATAACTGATACACGAACTTTGATGGCTTTACGGGATTATTACACAGGTACATAAACTTTGATTACAAATCACACGAGAACTTACATGAACTTTGATGACTTTACCGTATTTAAAGTTGCAGGCACACTGTTCTGAAAATAAAAGCAACGAAGTTGGTGGTGTAGATGTAGTATTAATCCAACAGCTCTTGAACTACAAAGCGGCACACATATAGAAATGTTAGGGCCTCGATCTCTCTAATTCTTATACGTGAAACGAAGGTAATGTTGTGCTGAATACTTCGGGATAGTGTTAGTTGGCGACCATGAGGTATCTTCTGGTATGTGGAGCCTTCTTCATACTTGACGTAGGGACGGGCGGGGAACGATATTTTTGTGTTGACGGCGGTATGCAGGGTGCGTTGTGTCCTGTGGGTGTACAGTGCCCGCAGACACATGATAAAGCGCTCGCAGGGTGGGTAGTGGCGAACGCCATAAGAGTGAGGAACAAAACTAGCAACGACATGGATATGTGTGACATCTTGTCAACCTTGTGACAAGCGTCAACCCCAAAATGCAATTTTATAGAGGCACGGGGTGGTCGTCGAAACAGTGAGGGACTGAGGGTTTCATATTTGTCAAAATAATTTAAAATAACTTAACCACGTGAAGTATAATTAACCTTTAAAATGAGAACTATTTGTATTCATGATTTGGGGTCTTAATTATTGTCTAGTGGAAAATTTCAAATAAAACAAAATGGAGAAGGACATTAAATCTACATGCCGGAGAAAAGGGTATGTTATATATTCTATTTATACTTGCTCGGTCCCATGCTGTGGAAAAAATGAAGGGAAGAAAGTCTTTCACACAGATATGAACGCTGTAGTTTACCAAAAAAGGATATTGACGCAGTAATGACTTTTGTATATTGTTGACCGCTAGCCATAGGAAGCACAGATGTTCCCTTTTACTATGTGGTTGTTGTGAACAGTCTTCTAAATTCAACAAATTTATTTGATTCGTGTGAGAGAAATTAAAGAGGCAGGAATTAAAGATCATATCATATATCATATCATACTATATATATATATATATATAAAATTCAAAAATTGGATTTTGTAAGAAAATGGTTGGTATGCCATTGTGATATACATTTGGTTTCCTGTCCATAAAAAGTTAATGATTAAGTCAATTATATCAAGTCATTTATTCAGTAGTAATTGTCAATCAAATAATTTGAACTAATTTAACTCGATTTTATAATTTATATTAATAAGATTTATTGTCTATTTATATAATATTAGATTTATTGTCAAGTATTCTTATTTAGATTTCTTAAAATATTCTGATTCAGATTTTTGATTGTGATTAAGATCATTCAACGTGAATGATAAATAGCTAGACCAATATTTGATTTTGATATCAATGCTGATATGCCAATAACAAGGCCAATATTTATTTTCGATAATTGATACATTAATTTTTATAATCTAATTTTCAAATAAATTACATTTTTTTTATAGGAATAGGATTTATATTTTTTTTAATAAAAACACCATGTACTAAATATTTAAAATTATTAGGAATATGATTTTCAAATAAATTAGAACTTTTTTTTATAGAAGTGGGATTCAAACTTTTTAGTATCAAGTGTCATATTTGTTTGATTCCTCTCTTTATATAATTGGATGACAATGAATGAATTTGGATTGAAACTAAAAGAAGCCGGTAATGGAAAAATGTAAAACTCCCCGAGTGAGTTGTTGCAAGTGTTGTATATATCTCTGGTAATTGCTAGCAGATGAATCTATAATCTTTAATTGACTCAAGCATTTCAAATTAAGGTATTTTTTTGTGCTTAGAATGTTATTTTCTTCTGCGTCCATATGATGTTATTATTATTCTTGACTTTCGATTTGTTGTTGCTTCCACAGGTTTCCATTGATTCAATTCTTTTTTTTCACTTTTCTCTATTCATGATTATTCATCCAAAAATAGCATTTGTACTCTTTATAATGATTGTTATACATATTTTGAATAATATACGACGTATTTATTAAGATCAACCACTGAGTTAAAGCACTGTCGAATTTTTCACATGTTGTTTGATCCAATTTTGATTTCATGTCTTTTCTTTCATCTTCCCCTTCCTATTTTAGACGATCAAGGCCTAGGATGGAGACAATGTTTGATTTGTTGCTACTACGCTGCATCTATGATGTTAAAGTTTTTTGTTGATTTTTTTTTATTTTTAGTTTATTTTATTATTTAGGAAGTTACTTTTCTTTCTTTTTTTTTTTTTGAATTGATGAATTTAGCCTCTTGTAGGCTATTGACAGGTAAGTTCAAATTTTGATGTAATATTTTAATAAAAAAATTCTAATTTTAATGCAATGTTTTGATGAACAAGTTTTTTTTTCTTTTACCATAGCTATAGATTATTTAATTTCTATTTCATAAGGTTGATTATTGTTATCTATATTCAAGGCTCCTATTTCATGCGATTGATTACACACAGGTAATGATTTTTTTTTTTTACATAATAATGTTTGAAATGTAATTAGATAAATTTGATCCGATTCTTTTGCTTGAGTTATTTATTTAGAGAACGTATCAATTATAATTGTTGTAATAAGTATAGTGTAACACCCTAATTATTAACCTCTTATGCGCACGTCATAATTGACCAATCATTAGATTTCTTACATTTTGAGCTCGTATGTTTAGTTTACTTGAAAATACTTTAGCGGAAAATAGAGAATAAATTTTCTTTTGAAAACTTGAAAAGACAGCCTTATTCGTCCAAGTGTAACTAGAACTAATGCAACCTACAAGCGAAATAACAATTCCATAATAATAAATACATAACAGAATAAATCTTGGATATCATAAACATTTAACAACACATGTCATCACATCAATACATAAATAAGGTACTAATATATCATAAAGGAGTGTGAGTTCGACCAACCACACCCAATATATGTCATAGGAATCATAACATAAATAAATTCTAGCTAAGAGCTTAATAAGGCCCGATCTTAAATATAGTCATCCATACGTTATAGAAATCTAAAAGTAATGGAAAACATAAATAAGGATCAATAGTGTACATGCTCAAGAGACAAATACAGAATATATGAAGATAATGATAAAGCCTCTAAGCATGGGCTATCTCCAATTTCAGAACTCAAAGGACTTCCATCTGTCATCGGCTTATTAAAGATGACATAGAAAAAAATAGGCGAGGATCCAAAGGAATCTAGGAATTAAATAAAAACGGTTAAGTGTCATCATTGTTGTCTAATTTTGGTTTAACTTTAAAATAGGTGAGCATACTTTATTTCATTTAATTAGTTCGTAAACTAGAATTCCAAAGTGACACATATTTTAAGACTTGGGAACATCTATTGGTTAAAGAATAGTAACAGAGAATGACACACCACCATAGTTAGAAACATATAAAATGAGGCATGTATGGAAATGCAATGAGACAAGTCATCTTGCATCTTTAGGACTTTACTTTACTTGAACTTTAGTTCTTTAAACATGCTACCATCTCTCGTGTCACCTAGACCAACTACGTCCTCGACGATTTAATTGTCGCTTACACTTCAAATCACCTATTGGCAGGTAAAAAAGTGCATGAGAGAAATTGAATCGTGCTTTACTTCTCAAAAAAAAAAAATCTTTTGCTTTTGAAAACTTAAACCAAGATACTATACAACTTTGAGCTTCAAGTGCAATGGAAAAACTCTTAGGTACGTTAGAAGTGACTTTCTAAACTACAATGTTAGTAACAGAATAGTTACAGAAGAGCAAATAAGATAGACTTTAAGCATATATATAAAAAAAAAAAAACTTAGAATGAAAAAGAGATAGGGAAGAGAATCCTATATAGATTTATACTAGTTCAACCAACTTGCCTACATTCAGTTCTCAACCGCCGTTGAGTTTCACTAAACCTTTAACCCGAAGAAAGAATAGTCTTGTAGTAGCCTTCCCAGCTCTCACCAATAGACAACCCCTACTATCACAAATCAATTAGTTATTTACGAGCCTTTTCAAGCTAAACTGAGAGTCTTTAACCAACCTTTCTAAGCTAAACCGTGACTAGCAAGAACACCTTAATGTCATGTTGCAAGTAGTTTTATCTTAGCCTCTCCAAGCTATCTCACACCGATCACTACTGGATCGAGGTTACAAGAGGTTTGTGTTTAGGTTTTCTACTCAAACTAACCTATATTTAAGTTTCCTGAAGATATACAATAAATAGATTTGGAAAAATTCTAATGACTTCTTTCTAATAATTGTTCCTAGGAAGAACTTAAGATCTATTAAGGATGTAGAAAGAAGATTTTACAAGCAAGGAAACTGATTACAAGATGTAATGAATCTTAATAGAAAAAATAAGGAGAAAATTTTGCAGTTATCAGCATTGTGTAACATTCATCTCTTCTTTTTTAGGCTCAACATCTCTATTTATAGATGATCTGCCTTTGTGATCGTTACCCTTGATCAGTTCTCCAATTGACATGTGTTGATCATCTGTTTGTGTCTTGAAAAGCAGCCTAGAAGTGTAGCTTGTCTTTTGTCAGATCTATTGCAGAAACCGTTGTGAGATAGAGGTTTTGAGACTACCTTCAAGAAACTACTTTTTACTTTCTGAATGTGGTTCCTGAACATTTCCTTCTAGAAGCTAGAGTGGTTGACCAATTTGGCAAAAGAGATGACATGCTAGTCTGTAACTGGATATGATTTAAAATTTGAATTTCAAATTTTCTCTCCTTTTTCAATAAAGTGCAACATCTTATTGTGAAGTGCACTTTTTGAGGTGCGGTATTTCCTTGATATGTCCTTGGTCTTCAATCCAAGCTTGTTTATGATAAACTATTTACGATCATGATGATTGTGTAGATAAGAAAGTGCATGAGAAGGGGGTTGAATCGTGTTTCGCTTTTTCTTTTCCTATTTAGCTTCTGAAAACTTAAACAGGATACTATCAAGCTATGAGCTTGAAGTGTAGCGAAAACAACATTAGCGACTTCAGAAAGTGAACTATCTAAACTAAGAATGTGAAATAAACGCGTTAAGGAAAGCTTTTCAAAAGAGGCACAATAAATAAACTAAAAGAGAAATAAAATAAGAGATGAAGGAGAAGAAAGATACTACACAAGAGTTTTTATACTTGGTTCAACCAACCTAGCTACATCCAATCCTCAACAACAGTTGAGTTTCACTAAACCTTTCTCAAACCAGAAAGAACAAGGATAATCTTTACAATAGCCTTCCTAAGCTCTCAAGATGATCAGGAGACAACCTTTACTATCACAAACCAAGTAGTTGTTAACCAGCCTTTTCAAGCTTGAACTGAGTAGTCTTTGACTAGGCTCTCCAAGCTAAACTGAGTAGTCTTTGACTAGCTTCTCCAAGCTAAACCGTGACCAGGAAAACACTTTTACCTTTGCGTTGCAAGTAGTTTTTGACTAGCCTCGCCAAACTAAACTCACACGATCACTATTGGATCGAGGTTACAAAGGTTTGTGTTTGGGTTTGCAACTTAAATTAACGTACACTCAAGTTTCCTTAAGATATACAAAGAAGAACCTGGGATAACTTGAATGACTTCTTTCTAATAATTTTTCCTTGGAAGAACATATGAACAATGAAGGAACGTAGAAAGAATTATTTTATGATCAAAGGAAATGATTACAAGATGTAATGAGCTTTACAAGAAGATGAGGAGAAATTTTCATGAAGTTTTTGCTCTTTGTGAGCATCTCACTTCTTCGTTTGAGCACAACATCTCTATTCATAAAGGTCTTCCTTTATGATTGTTGCTCTGATCAGTTCTCCAAGTGACACATGTTAATCATCCATTTGTGTCTTGGAAAAACTAGAAGAGTAGGTTGACAATTTGTCAAATCTGTTATAGAAGCTATTGGAGTTGAGGTTTTTCATGTCCCTTTAGAAACTACTTTTTCACTTTTGATCATGGTTTCTAAACTCATCTTCTAGAAGCTGAGTTAGTTGACTAAGTTAGTAGAAGAGATGACTCACCAATTTGAAACTGGGTTTGACTTTAAATTTGAATTTCAAAACATCAAATTTCCCTCATTTTCCAGGAACGTTCAACGCTCCACAATGAAGTGAGCTTTCTAAAGTATGAAAACAGTTCCTTGATAATTCTTCGGTCTTCTTTTTCAATCCAAGCTTTATGATGATGAAAGATTTGCAATCATGATGATTGAATATTGTAACGCCTCGAATTTTTCTTGCACAAATGACCAAAATGCCCCTGAGGTCATTTTACCAGGAAAATGAGGATCGCCACCTCTATCCTCCAGGGGATGTTTTGATATTGAAAAGGGATTATGTGTGCTAATAGAGCATAATAATTTCATTTTTGTGTTTGATTCGCAAAATGACCAAAATGCCCCTATGGCTAAGTAACACCAAATTAAGTGCCGATTAGCCGAACCTTCACCTAAAGGTTTGAAATGATGTTTTTAAGCAATGTTTAACATCGAGTTGAGCTCGGGTAGCCCGGAGGTTTTTATGAAAAATTACCGTTTTACCCCAGCTAAGAGCATTTTGGGCCTAATGATATGATTAACGAAACCTAAGCAATATTAGGCTCTAATTAAAGATTAGTAAATTCTAATTACTAATCTAGAGTCAAAATAATTAATTGAGGTTAATTAGAACCTAAGATTGCTTAGAGAAACTCAATCCTTTTCTTGATTTAAGACTTTATGTCATATTTTCATAAATAGTAAAATCCCTATTCCAATTTCCTTGAATAATGGAAATGGTCACATGATGAGATTCCTCCCTAATAAAGGTGGATTTGCATTAATTAAGCAAGAGTACTCTTTAATCTTGTCTTGAGCCACCTTAATTACTCATTTTCTCACCTAAAACACTAAATTACAACCCCTAATCCATGACCTAACCAAATCAACTTCTAAACATACCCATAAACCAACATTAAAATGAGATTTTCACCTCCCCATTTTTCCTAAACAAATCAGCCACCCTCCTTCATTTTCATCCATCACATGTTGAAATTAAATTAAAATATACTTGAAGAACCATACTTAGCCATACCTTGAGCCATGCCTTGAACCATACTTAGCCATACCTTAAGCCATGCCTTGAACCATACCTAGCCATACCCAAAGCCATCCCATGCAAAGAGATATTTTTCTCTTCCTTGCCATTTCACCTCCCTTGTGTTTCATTTTCTATAAATAGGCATAAAGAGAACTTGCAAAAAGACTTGCTCATACTTACAACTTCAAGTTTTCTTTCTTTAAGCTCAAAGAGTTCTTCTTCATTCTTCCAAGAGCCACCATCCTCCACCATATCCTAACCTCAAACCACCACACAACCACCATACAAATTCTTTTAAACACATAACCTCTCCACCTCTAAGATAAAAAACCCAAGACAAACCTTTCTTCCTTTTCTTTTCTTCTTGGCTGAAACCATCTTGGCTCCAAGGAGGATTTGTTCTTCTCATCACATTTCTAAGACCAAGCTTTTCTCTTTTCAAAAGAAAAACACCTTTGGTAGGGAGTTGTTTTAAAGATTGCTATTCTTTTCTCTTGTATTACTCTTGGTTTAAGATGTTCTTCTTTTCTCATTACACCATTTTCGATTCTTTGTTTTCCTTTCCTTCTCTTTTTGTTTTCGGCCTTATGGCCTACATCATGAAGAAACCATGGCTTGATGATGAGGATCTTGGATGTTGGTTGCAAAATCATCATTTATTTGACCTCTAAAGCTTGAAAGTTTCACTTTTAAGAGTGTTTAGCAAATGAAGATATTATGTTATTAAATGGTAATTTTGAGCCTAGGACTCAAAGAAATAATAAATGGAGTGCATTCATATTTATATTTCAAGTCCTTGCATTGCATATTTATATTTAAGCCTTGCATTTCATGTTTACATTTATGTTATCACCTAAATAATTAATCTCAAGCCTACCTATTTCAACCTTAAAGTTGAAATGTGATTTAGAGTGAATACTCTAAAGGGCCTAGAGCACTAAAATAAAGAATTGAACTTGCATTCATGTTTTCATTTCTTGCCTAGCATATTTATTTTTCAAGTCATCACTTAAACTTAAAGATTAAAACGAGAACTTGCATTTTCATATCACCTAAATAAGTAATCTCAGCCTACCTATTTCAACCTTAAAGTTGAAATGTGATTTAGAGTGAATACTCTAAGGGGCCTAGAGCACTAAAATAAAGAATTGAACTTGCATTCATGTTTACATTTCTTGTCTAGCATATTTATTTTTCTAGTCATCACCTAAACATAACGATTTAAAACTAAAGTTTGCATTCTTATATTTAAATTCAAAGCTTTGCATAGCTTATGCTTTTCTTGCCATCACCCTATAATGCCAACATTAAAAATGAAGCTTGCATTGCATGTTTAAAATTATGCCATCACTTGATTAACTTAGTGCTCAAGACTCACCATTTCAACTCACATGAGAACTTTGACTCATGAAATATACAACTTATTAAAAGTAGACATCCTTTTATTGAACTCTCTAATTTTTGCTACTAATCTAAAAGTTACTTATTGTGTTGCCATAAAGATACAAATTTATTTATAAGAACAATCTAGAATTAAATTTAAGAAAGATTAGTTAATGTTGTGATTTTCCATATGCATGAGGAATTATGTGAAATTGAGGTCTTATATGTTTAGTTATTTGATTATGAATGGATATGGCATGATATAATTTCACTTGGAATATTGTAAAGTTGCATATGTTCAAAAGAGCATGAGAAAAGCATATGATATGGTTATAGCTTTGCATCTTAATATAATATGCTAAGAATTAAAGGTGACATTATACAAATGGAAGTGATTCTCTAGACTGAATTAAAGATTATGAGACGTGATCCAAGAAAGTTGCATACTCATGACAAGAAAGTGATGTGTTTCCCCTCTATTACCCCATATTAAATCCAGCGACGACTAGTTAGGATTGAGCTCATCCTAGGCGATCGATGAGGTGGAGTTTTGGTGATGACTTAAAATCGCCAGGGAAAGTGAGATGGTTGGTTTATGGTGATGATGTACGAGGGTGGTCATTAAGAAAGGAACTTGAAAGTTCAATCATGATAAAGTAAAGATGCATATGCATACGTTACATTATTGTTTTATTGGTTAATTTAATCATGTGATATGTACTATTTACATGTGTTAATTATGCTCATTGAGGTATTGCCATGCATATATGAGATACCTGTTGCATTCATGTCATTAAGACCCATGCTAAAAGACACCCACTTCGGATAAAGGGATTTTGAGAAGTTTAAAATTGAACCTTATGCATGCACATTTCCTTCATAATGAAAACCAAAGTGGTTGGGTGATGACAATGACACTTGTATTAGAGTCGGGAGCCCTGAGAATCTTGAATAAGTTTCTCATCCCTTTCTTTCTCCCTGTCATCTCCAGACATGAATGGTGTAGTTGTTCGTGATCTTCCTTGAGGCGCGGGCATAGGAGTCACGTTACCTACCAATGAGATCAACGGAAACATGGAGACTTGTCTAGTTTTGTTATAGTTATGTTTAAACATTGGACTGGTGTATGTTCAACCTTATTGTTGAGTTTAGTATCTTAGGATGTCTTGACATATACAGGACATCACTATTATGTTATGGTTATGGCATGTTAATATGATTTGTGTATGTTATACTATGGTTTACATATGTATGCTATGATGAAAGTTTATATGATTGCTATGACATACGTGTATTAATCGGATCTATGCGCACACGCGGCTTGCATTTTAGTTTTAAAGTTAAAAAAAAAAACCCATATTTTTATTACTCGTATTTTAAAGAAGAATAAGTTAAGTTCTAGACAAAGGCGTAACAACTAATAATTAATCAGAAATGCAACTCGAGCGTATTAGGTTAAAAATTAGGGTGTTACAAATATTGTGTAACACGTTGTTCTAGAGTTTGCTTGATATCTTCATTTTAACCACTCTTTCTAATGTCTAGTGTTGCTTTCTAAAGTCCCAAATCTTGGTTTCTTGTACTGGTTGCTTTTCTTCAAATCGTTAGGCATTTTAACCTTGTATTTGGATATAATTATCACTTTCATTTAGTTCATATCTCTTAAAACAAAATAAAACATGTTTGCATATGTAAAGTGAAATTATTCTCGTTTAAATAAGCCTTGTTATGCTAACGATAGATCATGTTTGCTAACACAAGAAACAAAAGTAGCCATTAATCATTCTTCAAAAACATTTTCTTTAAATTGGCTTTGTTATCACTCAATCTTGAAGCTTTCTAAAGGGTTCTGGAGCTAATAATCTCCACCTTTCTTGATGATAACAAACTAATTTGAAGTAAATCTTTTGAAGAGATATTGAAAGAATTACTATCTGAAAGTATAGTATGATAATTGATATTCTTTCAACTTATCACAGAAAGTGATTTTAGGAAGTTCTTAAGGCATGATATGAAAAAGTTCAAAAATGTTTTATAGCCTTAAGTGACTTAAATCATAGCTTTTGGTATTTTTCATGAAGTTTTGAACCAACTCAAAATACTTTTTGAAAGGTATCAGAGGATGTGAAAGGAAATAATGTTTAAGCTTTGTTTACACAAGCAGCTTGATTTTTAGTCATAAAAAAGCTTTCTAAAATTCACGTGATTGAAAAACTAACAAGTAATACTTGTGATATTTTATCTTGATTAATCCTTTTATTCATCACTTCTTTATCCAAACTTATTTTTCAAAAATGGATGCTCATGTTTATATATATATATATATATATATATATATATATATATAATGAGAGCATTTTGAGCAAACAAAACAAAAGATTGATACTTATGCAATTTCTAATGCTCAAAGAAACCTTAAGAAGAAACAATATGTACTATTCTAGGTTTTTGAAGCTCAATAGGGATTAATCCCAATTAAGTTAGAGCAAGAGCAATATTGAGCATATATTAAAAGCGTAGAAAACTCTTCACATAGGTATCAGAGCATGGATTTTTCTAAATCAATGCTTAAAACATAAGTCATGCTTTTCAAATAAGTTTGCACACTATTATATATATATATATATATATATATATAGCATAACATGTAACAAAGCATCAATGAAACATGTATAAGAGCATTAGTATATCATGTACCAAAACAGTCACATATATCAGAGCATTAAGCACATTGTGTTTCATAGCATGAGCATAGCGTGTATCATATTAATGATGTAATGAGATATCAGATCAAGCAAGAGGAAGATCACTCATGCATCAGCATAGATGCTTGATTAAATAGAAGTTAAAACTTGAATTAAATCAATAGAAACGTCTAACCAAAATCAACAACAACAACAAAAACAGAGGAAAGAAAAAATGCAGATGCACAAAAAATGGAAAAAAATGATCTCTTAATTTGCTCCCTTTAGCATACTCCCCATGTTATTCACAGCACAAGATTTTCTTCTATTTCTTCTCCCCTTTTTGTCATCAACAAAAAGAGGTGTGCTGAATCCAAGAACACCATCATCAATCCTTATGCCTTACCTTACGAAGAATATCTTGAGAAGTCACCAGTTCTTCATGATGTCAGAGTTTGGCACCCTACTCAATATTTGTTGCTTTAACTTTATCTACCCCTGCAGGATCTCTCTAAGATATGTAACGACCTGGTTTTTTTTTGTATTGTTGTGATAAAATAATTAATTGTGAATAATCTAGGGATTTTGAAAATTCTGAGACAAGTTATGACCAGAATAATATGAGAAGTTTGTTAAAAAATAAATAAATAAATAAATAATGAAAATTAATTTAGTATTATTAAAAATTAATATAATAATAATTTAATCGGATATAGAATAAGACCCTATAATTGGTGTAATGACATAAATAAAATAAGGATAATGGTAAATAAATATTTTAACCCTAAAATTTATTTTATGGCAATCGGGTACCGAAATGGTAATAATTGGTACACAAAATGGTAATAACGATACACCAAAACACTTAGTGTAACACCCTAATATTTAACCCAACACGCCCAGGACTTATTAAGATTAATTATTAGTTATTACTTCCTTTTAAAACTAGTTTGTAAAATTACTTAGTGGAAAATATGGGTAAAATTTTTTTTTTTGAAATGGCACATACGTAAAACAAAGTGCGAGCCATTGCATGCAACATAAGCGAAACGTAAAGTAGAAGAAAAATAAATCATGCAAAGCAAAAGCAATAAGGAACACCTCAATCATAAAAACATCCATCATAATATTAATCATAATAGTTTAGTACATCATCTAAAATATAAAAGAAAGCATAAAGTCTTACCCATATACGTGGGAGAGCTTGAGTATGGAAACATAAAATACAAGAAAACATAGAAAGTTAATACATGTAAAAACCCTCAAAAGATACTACTAGCTAACAGGACCCTCCCTCTAAGAGCCTATAGAAAATGCTACTCCTTGGATGGGGATGTAGCCCCGAACTTGAAGCTCCTCATGTGGCCCAACGAAGAGGGGGCGTCGGCATGCGGATCGACGAGCGACGTGGCCTCCTCGCGAGGGCGCCTCTCGGGCTGACGTACACGCCTCACAGGCCTCCCTAGAAACCGTGTCCTCGCCCCTACTCGGCCAAAGGCACCAAGGGCGGAGTCCTCCAATAGGGATCGGCCGATGAGTCCTCAGACAAGTCCCTTCTGCATTGACGTATGAGGGCACATACTCCAGGTAGTCACGCACCGTTGAAGATGATGGTCGGACGCCGTTCTGCTCTGTCATGAGGTCGCATCCTCTCGAAGATCATATCGTCGCCATAGGGAGAGGTCGGGTGAAGCAAAAGCTGGAGACCGGAAAAGCAAACGGGCATCCCATGTATGCAAAAATGCACATGGCACACCAACCCTCGAAGTGGTAGGATTGATGATCCGGGTCGTAGTGCACCTCCCATACGGGTGTCAATGAAGATCACGAACATCATCGTATCTGGAGACGTAACGGAAAGAGAAACAAAGAAAAGAGGCTGAGAATCTTGCTAAAGAATCTCAGGAGGGAAGCCTCCTATCCTAATGTCATTGTTTACGTCTCAGGAACCTTGGGTTTGTTATAAAAAGGTTAGACATGCAAAGGTTCATTATGAGGTTTTCTTAAAAATAATTATCCAAGGTCCATGTCTTTTATGATGAATCTTAATGCATGTACACAGCATAGCAGAACATGAATGCATGGCAATGCTTAACAACATTAAAGCATATCATCATCAAATAGTTCACATATAAGTGGCATGTAACTTCTCATGATCAAACTTCCACTTTCATAAGCAAGATACTTCTCATCTTTTCTCATTTCTCAAACTTGTGACATCATGATTTTTAAAACAATAGTAACCGACCCCTGAACTAGGCTATGAGCTCATACCTTAACTAGTCGTCACTAGTTCTTACTTATCCTCTTGATAAGCGAATCATAATCATAATCATAAAAATAACCCCGACTCCTAGAGTACGGGCAGGGGACCTAAGGAATCACCCATCATGGGACTTTCTTCCTTCTCTGAAACGCATCAACTAGTTAAGACTAGTGACTTTGTCCGCTTTGGAGGCTGATGTCGATGCCCTCAGTTTTACCTTCTCCTCACCGTAGCAGGAGAAGTACGTCTCAGTTTGCGAAACGCATCATCTGGTTAAGACTAGTGACATTGTTCGCTTCGGTATGGCCCCCACGACCATACCCTCCACGGGTTTCCTTTCTCCTCACTAGCAGGAGAAATGCGTCTCGGCATGTCACATATAAAATCTTTCTTTTCAAAACTTTCTCAAGTCCCTCAAATTTGACGGAAATTCGGCAACATAACCACTATACTCCGAATTTCCTCAAATTTGAGTCATGCCACATAACTCAACCACACATATCATCCTCATGAAACTTTCTCAATTAAATAAATCTCTAATTCACAAGAGCATATTCTACTAACTCATTCATACTTCGCATTCTCATGCATTTCAAACATGGCATAACATATCATCATATCAACATGCCACAAATACACATAAAGTCTCATGCTCATGATATTAACATATTCACATCATTGTGAGTATACCCTCTCTATCTCATGCTTACATCACACCTCCTATCTCATGGTGTCTTATGCTTTGGCCCTTACAAGTCTTAAACTTGTGTTCCAATTATCCTAACCTTCAATATGGATTTTTATAACACCTAAGGGATCATTACCTATAATTCTCTCTAATGTTTATGAATTATAACATAACCAAACAGCTCTATGTCTCTTTGGGCAGAATTTTACCTTATGATTACGGGTCCTAGAATCTTTGTTTTTAACCCTTTCTAAGTTCTATCTTCGCCTAAGGCTCTATAATTAACTCCTAAACCAATTATGAGAGATTCCTACACATATCCACTAATTATAAACCATTTTCCTTAAGTCCAATTATGCTGGAACAAAATTACAAGTTTGTGCATTCTAAGTGTTCTAGAATTCACATTTTAAGTGCTTTTTAGTCACTTGTTCTTTCCTAACTTCCCTAAATCGTTTCTTGCTTCACTCAAGCATAATTTTACACATTTTAACACCTTAGAACATCATTCATACAGTAGCCAAACTCCAAGGGCAGAACCGAAATCATAGTCATCATATAATCACATGATCACATGATTTAAATGCATTTAAGTTGCTAGTTTCTCTTAGATTCATTTTAGAACTTCAAAACTCTTTTAGAAACCAATTAATCTCATTGAAATCACATAAATATGTGCTAGGTCAGTAGCTAAATTATTTGGCTCAAGGAATAGATTTAAAACATAAAACCTTGTTCATAAAGTTCCTTGAGTACACTTAAGCTTAGAAAAATTCCAAGACTTAGACTATGGGCACTTGTGATTAGATGAACTCATCCAAGTCCATCATCATCATCACAAGGCCAAATGGCATCTTGAATGCCTCCATTTTCTAAAACTTTATGCAAGATACTTGGGCAAGTCTTTGAGCTCTAGGAGGCTTAAGTGATGGCATAAACTTAAACATGATATGCACTTATTTTATTCTTCATTAGAATGTAAAGTGAGAGCATAAAATAAATATGAGATGCAACCACATTATTATCTTTAAAGATTAAGTGATGACTTGAAATATAGACATGAAATGCAAGCTTGGAATATAAACATGATAATGCAAGTCCATTTAGTTATTCTTGAGAGTTTAGTGATGACATTAAAATAAACATGCTATGCAAGGCATAAATATAAACATGTGTGCAACTCATTTTATCTTAGCTAGAGCTCTTACAAGACTTTAAAGGAACATCACAACCTTAACCCAATATGCATCTTAACAACATAAAGTAAGCTTTAGAGTTCTTAGCACCAAGACTTCAAAGAAGCCTTTGGTTTTGAACTTCATCATCAAGCTCAAGAAAATAGACACAAAGCCCAACACTTTGTCTAAACAAAATACAAAGAACTAAGTCATATTCTTTATTTTATTGCTCATGGGCTTCAATCTAGAGTAAAACTCTTAGAACGGCTAACCAACTTTAAGGTTGGCAAGGGTAAGCTTAGAGCTCTTTGAAAACATGTGATTAATTTTCTTTACAAAACTTTTGTGATCTACTTAACAATTTTAGCAAACTTTGTTCAAACAAAGGAAAAGGAAACCAAAATCTTTAAAGGAAAAGGAAAAGGAAACCCAAACCATTCAAGAGAAAAGAGAAAGGAACCGAAAAATATAAACAAGAAAAAGAAAGAAACACAAGCATGTATGGTCCAAGACCAAGTTGTTTCAAGATTTAGAGGTTTCTCACATGACAATAACAAGTCATTATCTTGAAACCTCATCATCAAGCTAAAGTTTCCTTCATGAAAAGGCCTTATGGCCAAAAAGAAGAAAAGGAAAGGAAAGCTTAGAAAAACTAAGAGAAAACTAGAACTTTTCTTAAGAAAACAAGTAAAAACTTCAAAATAAAACCCCTACCTAAGAAAGTCTTTGAAGAAATGAAAGAAAGCTTGAGTTCTTGAAGAGTTGAGAAGATAAAATCTTCCCTTGAATGTGAGGATGGATTTGGCCAAGGAGAAAGCTCAAGGAAGATGATTTTTCCTTGAGTTTCTAAGCTTGGAAATGGAAAATTTGAGTGTTTAAGGGATGGTTTAAGATGAAGGAGTGGTGGTTTATGGTTGTTTTTGGTGGTTTGTGATGGTGCAAAGGTTCTTTGAGAGGAAGAAGAAGATGAGCAAGATGAAGAGAATTTGAGAGAAAATGAGAGAAAGAGCAAGAAAGCTAAACTTAGCAAATGATCTAAAGTGTAGCAAGGTTCTTCAAGGCTTGGTATTTATAGAAAATTTTGCACAATGGTGGCTGCCAAGGGGGAGAAGGCCGATGGCCTTGCTTGGTCTTTGGGGAGGAAAATATCTCTTACAAGGTATGGCTTTGTGTATGGGCTCAAGCATGGTTGAGTATGGGCACAAGTATGGGCAAGGCATGGTCTTTGGAGTGAGATAAAATTCAACATGTGACACTCCTTGGAGGCCATGCATTTGGCCAAAATTTTACAGCCAAGGGGAAGAGAAGTTTGTTCATGTAATTGTGTTTTAGTGGTGTGTTTAGGTGTTTCTTTGATTAAGGTTTTGTTTAGGAGTTGTAAGAAAGTGTTTAGGTGAGGTAATTGGTTAATTAAGGTTGTCAAGACTTGATTAGGAGGGTAATCTTGCTAGATTAATAATTTAAAATCATTCTTTTGGTCAAATGAGATATGGCACAATTCCTTAATTTAAGGAATTGGAGAGAAAATACTATTTAAGATTCCATGACTAGGAATCTTGAATTAAAAAATGCAATTAGAGTTTAACTAAGCAATCTTAGGTTCTAATTAACCTTAATAAATTATTTTGACTTTAGATTAATTATCGAAACAAATTAATCTTCGATTAGAGCCTAATATTGCTTAGGTTTGCTTAATTGCGTTGTTAGGCTCACTATACACGTTCTAGGGGCAAAATGGTAATTTTACACTAAACTGCCCGGACCTCCTGCTCAATAGGCATCAAATACCACTCAAAAACATCATTCCAAACTTTCTGGAAAATTTTGGGCTCAAACGACCTTTTACCCGTGTAGAACATAACAGGGTATTTTGGTCATTTTGAGCCGAAAGTTCAGAAACGAGCTTTTCACCTCTGATATCAAACATAACAGATATAATCCCCTTCAAACATTGAGTTGACCCATTTGAGGACTCTGGTGACTGTCCTTGAATTTGGGTAAAAATGACCTCAGGGGCATTTTGGTCATTTGTACTCTAATAAAAAATCGGGCGTTACACTTAGTCTAGTAAAATAATTTATATTATCAGATCCCAGAATTTTTACTTCTGAGAATTAAATAAATATAAATATTTCTAATACTGATACAAGCAAATTGATTCAGAAATAATAATTCTCTTACTTTCTCTCCAAGTAGTCCAATTATAAAAAGGAAAAAGCCAAAAGAATTTCATTTCCTTCTCTTAAGCGCACAACATCACATTTTTCATCCTTCCTTCTTTGTTACTTTCTTCCTTCTCCATTTTCTAAGCTTTCTTCTTGGAAAAACTCCATCACAACACCATAACCTCAAAGGATACTCATAGGTAATCATCTAAACTTATTCAAGAACATCTTTTATACACCAAAATCAATTGAAAACTTTGTTTTTCCTTACTCTTGGTCCCCTTGGCAAAATAAGGGCTGGAAAAAAAGGGGATTTGAGGCTTGATAAACTAAGGAAAAGCTTGAGGAAGGTAGGAAAATTATTCTAGTCTTTTGCTTCATGATGTTTGGCTATTTTGCTAAGATAAGTGCTTGAATTTTTTATGTTATGATACTGAAAATCTAAAACCCAATTTTAGAATTTATGATTGCTTGAGTTGTGATGGAATTATGCATATTGGAACCAGAATTTTTTTCAGCAACTACATGTATTGAATTTGATAGATATGGAAGAATACATCAAGTACAATTGTTGTGAACTTGCTGAAAATCTGAAACCAAATCTTCAAACCTATGGTGAAATAAGTTGTGATGAGATTATGTATACAAACAATCTGAAATTTTATTTCAGAATTTTAGAATTTATAAGTGCTTGGATGATTATGAAATCTTGTGTATTGGATTACATATGCTGGAATTTTGATGTGCTGAAATTTTACAACATTAATCCTTGGTTTGTATGACATAAAAGGTGTTCTAAGTGGGTATGTGTTGAAACTCTTAGGTGCTGGAATTTTTTCAGCATTAATTCTTGAGTTGTATGATCTTGCTATACATGATAATCAAAGCTCAAAAGTGGTAGCAAGTCTTAGCTTGTATCTTCAAAAATTTGGAGCAATTATTGTCCAAGAAACTTGGTTTCTTTCCCTTGAAATTTATAAGAATTTCATCTTGAAGAACTTTACAAGTTATGATGATGTAAAATCTCATAAAAGGTCTCATAAAGATTAGTAGATATTACAGAAATATTGTAACAATCTAACATATTCTATAGAAAATTCTCATAGAAGTTTAGTAGATTTTATGGAAAAATCTCATAAATGTTGAACTATTTTCTTTAAGAAAACTCTCATAAAAGATTACTAGACTTTGCAGAAAATCTCATAACAAGTTATTCCAGCAAAATCTCAAAAAGTTTAATAGATTTTACATATATCTCATAAGACGCAAGAGATTTTGAACAAAAAATCTCATAAGAATTCAGAAGATCTAAGAGAATATCTCATAAGAATTCAAAGATTCTGAAGAATATCTTATAAGAAATTCAAGAGATTTTCAAGAGAAAAGTCTCATAGTAACTCAGGAGACTTACAGAGAACATCTCATAAGAATTAAGGAGATTTCAAGGAATTCTCAAAGCAAGAGTATGAGATATAGAGCTATTAAGAGAGATTTCTCTTGAGAATCATAAGATTTTCCTAAACCAATATTAAAGATCCTTATGAAAAGAGAAAAATTAAGAAATACTTTATGTAATGTTAATTACTTAGTGGTAAGCTCATGGATTCACGAGTAGTAGTAGACGTGCTACGCCCTTAAAACTATATCAGGTTGTAATCGCGATGGTGTTACATCATTATGAGAAAAGGGATGTACTGAGAAAGAATAGCTAGGCTATTCAGATTAGATGTAGACGTACTCCATCTAGTGAACTATATCAAGTTGTACGCGACGACGTTACATCGTTGACAGTGCGATCCAGAGAAGTATATCAGAAGAGTCCTATGAGTTTTACCATTAAGTTTAACATTATCTAATAAGAAATTAAATCATAAGAAATAATGACACTAATTAATGAGACCATTACATAAACAACTACATATTACATTGCTTATTTTGCATTAAGTTGAATATCATTGAGTAATGGACTGGGTTTTCCTACTGGAATCTTTGATTCTCATTCTGCGTTATTATATTTTTACATATATGGCTATGATGGTGATTATTTGTGGAGATTCTCAACTGATATCGGCCTCACGATCTAGAGTTTCTAATGAATGAGAATAGAGAATTTAGTCAGTGTTTTATTTTCTTTTAATGAGTTTTTAAGTAGTACCCTACCTAGACTAGAGAGTTCATGCATGAACCAAGGTACGGGTTGACATAGCTTTGTATATGACTATTTGCCATTGTATAATACAATTATATGGTATTGCTATTTTATTACGACTTAGAACTTATGTTCAAACTTAGTAATGCTTAGAGAAACGCGGTTTATGTTTGTCACGAAAAACAGGCTCATATTCCATATTGTATATACAACTCTAAGGTCAAGTAGAGATAACAAGTAACAACTGCAAATTATAAGGTTATGGCTTAAGCATAGCCTTATAGTATGAAGGGTGTTACAAGATGTCTCAAAATAAGTTTATCAAATTGAGAGCTTGCTGGAGGCTTGGTTGAGGCATGATAGGGAGGTTGATGGGTATAGATGTTGATAGAGTAGCTCTAAGAGATGACTCAGGAATGTCTAGGGGTATAGTCTCCCCAGACTTAGGCCATTTGAGTTGTGTTTCAAATTGTGCATCAGCAGAAGGTAAAGAGGATGGCATGTTAGTATTAGAGGTGACGGGAGTAAGTAGGCTCAAGGATAGGAGCAACAATAATTTCAAGCATCTAAGCTGAGGTAGAAGCAGTAGCTTATTCACCAAGAGGAGCACCAACTTCTAATGTTCTATCCTCTTCTTCTTCCATCTGAGTGATGCGAATGGAAAGAGAAGGTTGAGGCACTATTAGGATGATAACAGGATCTGGTTCATGGTCCTCTTTGTTAGGCTCTTCAATGATGGGCTCTATTAGACTCTTCAGCCATGAATCTAGGTTTGATCGTAGCACTCAGTCTAGCCTTCTCACTACTGAGCAGGCTTTCTTCTTCTTTATGAGGATGCTCCTACTTGTTCTTCTTCTTATACCTCTTCCTTTTCATCTTCAAGAGTAAGTAGAATAACTCAATGCCCAGCCTTTTCATATTTTGTGATTTCCTTCCTTAGTATGGAGATTCTTGATTAATGTATAAGCATCTATTTGCACTTGAGTCAAACATCTTTGCTACTGATGACTTTACTGGTTTGACTACCATATGAATTTCTTATGGTATAGACTTCGTTTTCTTTTTGACCTCCTTTCATTGGTCTAAGAGGCATAGTGGATTCTTCCTCCTTCGAGTTCTCAATCTCACTCTTTATGAGAATTAGCTTTCTTTTTCCTTTAGCTTTCTCCTATTAAGACTTAGCCTTCTGGGAGGCTTCTTTGGCTTGATCTCCTCTCTTATTCTACTTGGTTAGTCAAAAGCTAGGATGGTGAACCTTTTTCTTAAAGTTCTGAAAGAAAAGGATGTGAATGTGGTTCCTTCCAAGTACTCATACATTTCAGTGATAAGTGGAAAGCGCATATGCTGAGAAGCCTTTTTAATAGCATTCCATATGGAACATTGGAGTCCTCCATTTTTCTTTCATGGTTGTACTTATCATATAATCCAGAATGAGCATTGGGTGCACTCTTCTTTTTCCATTCAGGCAATATAGGAGCATGTAGTCCATGCTAACAAGGGCATCTGTTCTTCCTATACAAGGTAAAATAGAAAATTGTACCATCATATATACCTTTCTAGCCTTAGCACTTAACATAGTAGTAGTGATTTCATTTGGCTTGTGAAGAATGGAATCTGATACTTGGACATATCCCCTTCATTTATCTCTAAAGAGTGAGCTAAGTTTGGTGAAGAATAATAGATGATTCCTACGTTTGGTGCCTTGATGATCTTAGAGAGTCATAAGGCAATAAGCTTAATGGCACAATCTCTGATTATAGTTTTAACAAATGAGGGTGAGGGTCTCTCCAAATGAGTAGAAGGCAGGTAACTAATCTTAGGAAGACTCGTTCATTATCTTATATTCATCCCATTTTGTAAAGTAAAACTTCATCAGGAATAGTTATTTCTTCATGAAGATTTTTTCTCAACGACTTTGCAAGTGCCATCTTTCTTGAGGAGAAGAATTTTTCATAGTGATCCTACATGCTAGGATCATTGTACATGTAGAAAGAAGCTTTTCAAGTAGTGGATTAATCATTTCTTTTGCCTTCAGCCATTGATAGGTTATAAGAGAAGAGTAAAAAGGTTGAAGCTTGAAAGGATTTTGGGTAAAGATGAGAGGAAGGTAGAAGTTTCGTTGCTGAAGAAGGGTTAAGAGAAAGGTTGAGGTTGCAGAGATGAGAGGTATGGGAGGAGAGGAAATGGTTGAGGTGATGTGTTTGAGGTTGAAGACGAAGGTAAAGAGGTGATGTCTGAGGAGTGGGGGTTATTTAAGTGATGTGACGTGACGACTGAGGTGAAGCGATGTGCGAGAGAGAAACTCAAAAAAGTAGGAATTATCCCGCCTTTTCATCTTTCTTCAAGAGTGGTTTGACCCTTGAGAGCACTTTTGGAAGGGCTTTCTTCTTTAGCTTCACTATTTACTTTCTAACCCATCAAAGACTCACCACATACTCATCATAAGCTCTTGTTCATATACTAAATCATATGACCCCATATATTCTTCATTTTCTGATCCTCATATCTTCTTTCTAGCTATTCATCTTCTTTCTATCAACCCATCTTTTTTCTAAACTTGCAAACTGGAATTTTGATCTTCAATTCAATACTTGGTCTTGCAAATGATTTCTTCTTTTGGGCTTCAGCTTTGGAGATATGGAGAAAGAGTATCCAGAGATGGTTTATGCATGAATGCTTATGCAGATTTAAAAACAATTAAGTTTAAAAGTTTTTTCAAGACAAAAACGATCTTCAGCTAATGGCTTTGTGAATATATCTGACACTTGGTCTTCGATTTCACAAGCATTAACTCAACATCTCCTTTTTGAACATGATCATGAATAAAATGATGTTTAACATCTATGTGCTTGGATCTAGAGTGCTAGATAGGATTCTTAGTAAGATTAATAGCACTAGTATTATCACAATAGATAGGGATTTTGGAATACCTCAAGTGATAATCTTCCAACTAGTTCCTTATCCACAGGATTTGGGTGCAACAATTTCCAGGACTACATATTCAACCTCAGGAGAGAGAGCAATTGTATTTGCTTTTGCATGACCCATGTGATCAGGCATTTTCCAAAGAAACAACAGGAACCACTGGTGTTTTTTCTCTCAACTCTATCTCCAATGAAGTCAGCATCACAATAACTTATAATTTCACAAGAAGTACCTTTCTCATACCATAAGCTAGATTAGTAGTATGTGATAAATATCAAAGGATTCTCTTAACAGTATTTAAGTGTGATTGCTTTAGGTTAGATTGAAATCTAGCACAAATTCCCACATTTAATTGAATGCCTGGTCTACTAGTTGTAAGGTAGTAGTGAACAAATCATTCCACGATAATTACTTTCTAAAACTTTTTCACCATTCACATTAGCATCAATGATTTGAGATGGATGCATGGGGGTGCTCATTGGTTTAGCTTGATCCATACTAAATTTATTCAAAAGCTCCTTTGTATATTTTTCTTGATGGATCAAGGTTCCTTCCTTTTGCTGTTTTATTTGCAAACCAAGGAAGAATTTTAGGTCACCCATCATACTCATCTCAAATTCACTGCGCATTAATTTTGAAAACTTTTTACAAAGAGAATGATTAGGAGCGCCAAATATGATGTTATCAATATATATTTGAACAATTGAAAGTTATTATCTTGTTCAAGAGTAACAGAGTTGTATCAACTTTACCTTTCTTGAACCCATTCTTTAGCAAAAAGTTACTCAGTTATCATACCAAGCTTGAGGAGCTTGTATCAGACTATAGAAAGCCTTGGTTAGCTTGAAAACTTGGTTGGGAAGTCTTCATTCTCAAAACTAGGAGGCTGCTTCATATAAACTTTCTCAAGAGGAATCCATTTAGAAATGCAGACTTAACATCCATTTGGTAGAGAATGAATCCCTTGAAGGAGCAAAATAAGTAGCATTCTAATGGCTTCAAGCATAGTTACTAGTGCAAAGGTTTCATCATAATCAATTCCCTTTTATTGATTATAGCTTTATGCAACCAATCTTGCTTTATTCTTGATGACTTTGCCAGCTTCATCGAGCTTATTCCTGAACACCCACTTTGTACCAATGATGGTCTTTCCCTTCGGTCTTTTAACAAATGTCCACTTTGCTTTCTCGAACTAGTCCAGTTCTTCTTGCATAGCATCCACCCAATTTTGATCACTCAAAGCTTCATCAATGCATTCAGGTTCAATGGTGGAAATGAAAGCATAGTTTGACATATTTCTAAGGATGATCTAATTCTTACACCTTTGGAAATGTCTCCAAGAACTCTATTTTAAGAAATTGCTTTAAATCAGAAAATCCCTTGTAGTTTTTATAGCTTTGAGGTTTTCAGCTTCTCCTTCATCTTCAGATTGCTCTTCTTCATGTTCAAAAATGTTACTTTCTAATTGCTTTGGAGTTTTGAGCAAGCTTTCTGAAGTGCTTATGTTTTGGGCTTACTTTCTAAAGGTTTGTTTTTCATCTTCCTTATTAGAAGTTTCCTGTAGATTTATTCTTTCAAGAGTCTCTTCTAGTTCTTTGAGATCATCAGCAAGGTCCTTCATGAGCTCCTTAAACTTGATGTAAATAGTCTTTTCAATGCATAGCATTCTCTTATTGTACACTTGGAAGCTCTAAGATAAATGAGTATCCTAGGAAAATACCATCATCAAATTTATGATGAACTTTGCAAGTTTGTCCTGGTGTTAAGGATAAAACATAATGAGCCAAAGATGTGAAAATATGAAATGATGGGTTTCCAACCCTTTCATAGCTCATGTCACGACCGACCTGGGCACATGACCCACGAGAAATCTCATTCTCACGTCAGCCTTCTTCTACCTTTATATGCATGCTCTGTTCATAAAAGTCTATTTAAAACATAATTTCACTTTCTCTAGATAAATTTTTTATTCTTCTAAATTGAAATAATCATGTCTAGAACCTCATAATGTCTTCAATCCAAAATTACAATTTTATCCATATCATTGAAATATTATCAAAATACACTTCAAAGATTTATCATGGTATGCTGAATGCAATAACCCATACCCTAGGTCCGAAACCTTCCACTATCAATTGGAGCACTCTAACAGAATCAGAATGCTTCACTCTAGTGAAGCTTGCCATTTGGCATTGTATCTCTGTGTAGGATTTGATGTCTTGTTCTTATCTATAAAAATGAGATAAATGAGAGAGGTGAGTTTTGATATCAAAACTTAATGAGTGATGTAACACCCTAATATTTAACCCAACATGCCTATGACATGTTAAGATTAATTATTAGTTATTACTTCCCTTTTAAAACTTGTTTGTAAAATTACTTAGCGAAAAATACCGGTAAATTTTTTTTTTTTGAAACATATGTAAAAAAAGATGCAAGCCGTCGCGTACTACATAAGCGAAATGCAAAGCAACAAAAGGAAATAAACATATAATTGAAAGCAATAAAGGAAACATCCATTCATAAAGACAACCATCATAATCTATTAAGTAGCATAGTTTAATACATGTTAATACATTAAAATAAAAACATAGAGTCATACCCACATAAGGATGCAAGAGCTTGCAGGACAGGAAACAGTAAAATACAGGAAGAAGTAAGAAGCATAAATAGCAAATACATGAGTGCTCTAAAAGATACCACCGGCTAAAAGCAAACCTTTCCCTCTAAAGTCTATGGATGACGCTAATCCTCGGATGGGGATATAGCCCACAATGTCGAGCTCTCGGATGTGGCCCAATGAAGTGGGGGCATGGGCATGCGTCGGAGAGCGACGTGGCCTCCTCAGCGAGGATGCCTCTCAGGCTATATACACGCTTCACAAGCCTCGGCTGAGAGACCGGATCCTCGCTACCCCACGACGTCCATAGGCACCAAGGTGGAGCCCTCCGAATAGGGGTCCAAGGGAATCCTTGGATAGGTCCCTCCCACAACGAGGTATGAGGGGAACGTACTCCAAGAGGCGCGCACTACTGAAGATGAAGGTCAGGCATGTGATTCTGCTCGTCATAGGGTCATGTCCTTTCGAAGATCAAATCGTCACCATAAGGAGAGGTCGGGTAAACGAAGCTGGAACTGGAAATGCAAAGGGCGTCCCATGTAGGCAAAAATACAAACATCGCAACGACCCTCAAAATGATATGACTGATGCTCTGGGTCGTAATACACCTCCTAAACCAGCGTATCAATGAAGATCACGAATGACGCCATTGGATCTGAAGACGTAATGGGAAAAGAAGATAAAGGGGGTGAGAATCTTGCTAAAGAGTCTCAGTAGGGAATCCTTCTATCCTAGTGTCATCGTTAACGTCCAGGAACCTTGGGTTTATTATGGGTTAAACATGCAAGGGTTTATTATGAAGTTTTATAAAAGATAATTATCCAAGGTCTGTGTCTTTTACGATGAATCTTAATGCATGTATGCAGCATAGCGTAATATGGATGCATGGCAATACTTTATGCAGCAAACCAATAAAACATGTAATCACTAATTAATTCTCATATAAGTGGCATGTAATCTTCATAATCAACCTTTTGCTTTCATAAGCAAGATACTTCACATCTTTTCTCATTTCTCAAACTTGTGACATTATGGTATTAAAAACAGGTAACCGACCCCTGATACTAGGCTATGAGCTCATACCTTAACTAGTCATCACTAGTTCTTACTTATCCTTTTGATAAGTGTATCATAATCATAAAAATAATCCCGACTCCCAGAGTCGGCAGGGGACCTAAGGAATCACCCATCATGTGACTTTCTTCCTTCTCGAAACACATCAACTAGTTAAGACCAGTGACTTTGTCTTTCTGGGAGGCTAATGTCGATGCCCTCACGGTTTTACCTTCTCCTCATCATAGCATGAGAAGTACGTCTCGTCTGCGAAATGCATTATCTGGTTAAGACCAAGTGACATTGTCCACTTCGATATGGCTCCACGACCATACCCCCCATGGGTTTCCTTTCTCCTCACCGTAGTAGAAGAAATGCGTCTCGGCATGTCACATATAAATCTTTCTTTTCAAACTTTCTTTAAGTCCCTCAAATTTGATGGAAATTCGGTAGCATAACAACTACACCCGAATTTCCTCAAATTGAGTCATGCCACATAACTCAATAACACATGTTGTTCTCATGAAATTTCTCAATCAAATAAATCTCTTAATCATAGGAGCATACCCTCCTAATTCATTCATATTTCTCATTCTCATGCATCTTAAGCATAGCATACCACATCATCACAACAACATGTCACAAATACACATATAGTCTCATATTCATGGTATTAACACATTCACATTTATCACGAGTATACCCACTTGGTTTTATTCTCACATCACACCTCCTATCTCATGATATCTTATGCTTTGGCCCTTACGGGTCTTAAACTTGTGTTCCAATTATCCTAACATTCATTATGGATCTTTATATCACCTAAGGGATCATTACCTATAATTTCCTCTAATGTTTATGCTTACTAACATAGCCAAACAGCATTGCATAATTTGGGCAGAAAATTATCATATGATTATGAGGTCCTAGAATCTCCGTCTTTAACCCTTTCTAAGTTCCGTCTTCCTAAGGCTCCATATTCAACTCCTAAACCAATTATGAGGGATTCCTACACATATCCACTAATTATAAACCATTTTTATTAAGTCCAATTATGCTGGAATAGAATTTACAATTTGTGCATCTAAGTGTTCTAGAATTCTCATTTTAAGTCCTTTCTAGTTACTTGTTCTTTCCTAACTTCCCTAAATCGTTCCTTGCTTCACTCAAACATAATTTTACACATTTTAACACCATAAAACAGAATTTATACAGTGGCCAAGTACACAAGGCAGAACCGAAATACAAGCATCATATAATCACATAATTCATGATTTAAATGCATATAGTTACTAGTTTTCTCTTGAAATCATTTTAGGAACTCAAAACTCTTTTAGAAACCAATTTATCTCATCAATATCATGAAAATACAAGTGAGGTCAGTAGCTAAATTATTTAGCTCATGAAATAGTTTTAAAACACAAAATCTTGCTCATAACATTCTTTAAGTACACCTAAGCTTAGAAAAATTCCAAGACATAGGCTATGGGCACTTGTGATTAGATGAACTCATCTCAAGTCCATCATCATCATCACTAGGCTGAAATGGCTTCCTTGATGCCTCCATTTTCTAAAACTTTATGTAAGATACTTGGGCAAGTCTTTGAGCTCTAGGATATTTAAGTGATGACATAAACTTAAACATGTTATGCATTTGTTTTACTCTTCATTATAAAATAAAGTGAGAGCATAAAATAAATATGAGATGCAACCTCATTATTATCTTTAAAGATTAAGTGATAACTTAAAATATAAACATGAAATGCAAGCTTGGAAATTTAAACATGATAATGCAAGTTCATTTAGTTATTCTTGAGAGCTTAGTGATGGCATCAAAATAAACATGCTATGCAAGGCATAAACATAAACATGAGTGCAATTGCATTTTATCTTAACTAGAGCTCTTACAAGACTTTAAAGGAACAACACAACCTTAACCCAAATATGTATCTTAACAACATAAAGTGAGCTTTAGAGTTCTTAACACCAAGTCTTCAAAGAAGCCTTTGGTTTTGAACTTCATCATCAAGCTCAAGAAAATGGACGAAGACATAAACTTCAACACTTTATTAAAGCAAACATAAAGGAAACTACTCATATTCTTTATTTTATTGCTCATAGGCTTCAATCTAGAGTAAACACTTAGAATAGCCGACCAACTTTAAGGTTGGCAAGGGTAAGCTTAGAGCTCTTTGAAAACATATGGTTAATTTTCTTAACAAAACTTTTAGTGATCTACTTAACATTTTTATCAAACTTTGTTCAAAAAAGGAAAGAAAACCGAAACCTTGAGAAGGAAAAAGAAAGGAAAACGAAAACTTGAGCAAAGAGAAAGGAAAGAAACCAAGAGCATATATGGTCAAAGACCAAGCTTTCAAGCTTTAGAGGTGGCATCACAAGACCATTATCTTGAAACCTTATCATCAAGCCAAAGTGTTTCTCATGAAAAGGCTTCAAGGCCGAAAAAGAAAAAGAAGGAAAGGCTTGAAAAACCAAGAGAAAACTAGAACCTTTTTTGAAGAAAACAAGTAAAACTTTGAAATAAAACCCCTACCTAAAGAAGTCTTGAAAGAAATGAAGGAAAGCTTGAGTCTTAAAAGAAATGAGAAGAAAAAAATCTTCTCTTGGATGTGGATATAGGTTCGGCCAAGTGAAGAACTCAAGGAGGATAATTTTTCCTTGAGAAAGCAAGCTTGGAAATGGAAAGGTTAAGTGTTTAGAGGTGGTTTAAGGTGAGGGAGTAGTGGTTTAAGGTTGTTTGTGGTGGTGGAAAGGTTTCTTTGAGGGAGGATGAAGAAGAACAAGATGAAGAGAACTTTGAGAGAAAATGAGAGAAAATGCAAGAAAGCTAAACTTGGCAAAGCTTCTAAAGTGTAACCAAGTTCTTCAAAGCTTGGTATTTATAGAAAAATGAAACAATGGAGGCTGATTTGGGAAGAGGAGGCCGACGGTTTCTCTGGCCAAAGGGGAGGAAAATATCTCTTGATTGGTATGGTTGTGAGTATGGGCAAGGCATGGTGAGGTATGGCTTCAAGTATGGTCCAAAGTATGGCTCAAGGTATGGTCTTTGGAGTGAAACAAAATCAACATGTGATTAATTATGGAGGGGGAGATTCGGCCAGCTTTGTGCAGCCAAGGGGGTGGATGATTTGTTCATGTAATTGTGGTTTAGTGATGTGTTTAGGTGTTTCTTTGATTAAGGTTTTGATTAGGAGTTTGTAAGAAAGTGTTTAGGTGAGGTAATGACTAATTAAGGTTGTCAAGACTTGATTAGGGGAGTGATCTTGCTAGATTAACAATTTAAAATCATTCTTTTAGTCAAATGAAGGTATGGGCACAATTCCTTAATTTAAGGAATTGGAGAGAAAAATACTATTCAAGATTCCATGACTAGGAATCTTGAATCAAAGATGTAATTAGAGTTTAACCAAGCAATCTTAGGTTCTAATTAACCTTAATAAATTATTTTGACTCTAGATTAATTATCGAAATAAATTAATCTTCGATTAGAGCCTAATATTGCTTAGGTTTGCTTAATTACGTCATTAGGCTCGCTTACACTGTTTTAGGGGCAAAATAGTAATTTTGCACTAAACCCTGAACCTTCTAGGCCTAACTAAACATCAAAAACCACTCATAAACATTATTCTCAACTTCTTGGAAAGTTCGGGCTCAAACGACCTTTACCGCGTAAAACGTAGGGTTATTTTGGTCATTTTGAGCCGAAAATTCAAAAATGAGATTTTCACCTCGGATACCAAACATAACAGTTATAATCCCCTTCAAACATTGAGTTGACCCATTCAGGACTCGGGCTTCTTCCTCGAATTCTGGAAAATTAACCTTAGAGGCATTTTGGTCATTTACACTCAAAAAAAATCCTGTTACAAGTGAGCCCTCACCTTAAACCCTCTTCATGGACATCAAAGAAACAATGCATGAACTCATAATAATGTCAATAGTATTCAAAAGTCATACATAATAAAGTATTCATACATTTTATATATCCATATTCAAATTATCATTTTATAAACTCAAAACTATTTTTTCAATTCACTTTTATACCTGAAATCATATAAGTTCATAATGTAATAGCTTCTAGAGAAATAGTAATGTATAGTCTGAAATATCATAACAATAAACAACAATAAAAGTGGGTGCTCAATTCCTCATGAACAAGAGCCCCTAACTGAGCTTTTAATGGTTCCTTGTAAACCATGCCCCTCGTGGGCTCATTTATCTCTGGATAAATTGCCCCTCATGGGCTTGTTTATTCTCTGAATGGATTACCCCTCATCGGCTTATAATTTTTTGAATAGATTGCCCCTCGTGGGCTTACAATTCTCTGAATAAATTGCCCCTTGTGGGCTTATAATCTACTGAGAGCTTGAATCTCTATAACTCTAAAGTTTACCTTAGCATAACTTGACTATGAAACCATACTTAATGATTTCAAGTCCCAGAATATGTATCCACCAACTGCGAGTCATATGAAGATTCATGCTCTAAAATCATTTTATGTCTGAATTTCTATATAATTTCTTATCAACAATAAACTCGTTATATTGAAAACTTGAATCCATTTGATTCTAAAGTCTGAACCTTAGCATAACTGTGTGGAACCATGTCCAAGGGATCACCCTTTGTAGACATTGAGATTCCAAACCTCCACAGAGTATGTAGCCGCCAAGTGTTCTGAATCCCATGGAGATTCAAGCTCTAAAATCCTTTTAGTGATTAATCTTCCAAAAACACATTTCCCACGTCAAACTTTTCATAATCTAGAAAACTCAATATCTTATTTCAAAATATCAAAGTTTGCACTCTTAATTCCATTTCTTCTCTAACTTCATATTTGGTCATAAATCTAAAACGTATACATACTTATCAAGCTTTAAAATGTAACACCCTAAAATTTAATTAAAAATTAATTTGAGCTTTATTAATCATAATTTCAAAAATCTAAGAGTTTAGCAATGATGAGGGCGACTCAACAGAAAAAAAATTTCGGGCCATGAATAGTGACCTTGCGAACCATCTGCTTGCTTAAACCTGATTTGGCTTCTAAGGTGCCCAAAATTAGGAAAACATGGGAATAAGGTTAGAAATAGGTGGGAATGACAATTTTATGCTTAGAATTAATTTTTGGGCAATATCGATTTTATCGGGTAAGGTGTTTACCCATTCGGTGAGATTTCGGTATACGTTTCTAACACGAAAGATATTTCCATCATAACCAATGGATAATATCCACCTCTTTAAGACATGTGGAAGGCCAAGATTTAATCTTGGAATCCAAGATTAAATCTTAACCATCCATTATTGCCTTGTCACCTAAATAATGATCACTTTGTAAAATATCTCCATTTCATTTATTAAAGCAAGCCAAGTCACAACTTCTTCTCCAAGTTTGATGAGCATTTCGTGGTCAGCAAGATGAAGAAGAGAGCACCACCATTGTTGTCCTCAAGAGCTTGTTCTTGAGTTCCAAGCCCAAAAACTCCAAGCTAGAGTTGTTGGATCATCAAAAGTTCTTCACTAAGCTTGTTGAATTGGGAGCTTTGGAGGAGAGGGAAGAAAGTTTGGTTAATCTTGAAGCCAAGGAGTTAATAGGTTACTACAGGTAGGGTTTCTGCCTTTCTTTGTAAAATTTTTCTGATCTGTTTTGGCATAACCTAGGTTCGAAATTTCAGGTTGTATTGATGGATAATATGTTGATATTGATGTGTGAATTTTTGTTGTGTGTTTGGGTGGTGTTGGAAAAGAGTTTTTATCAAAGGAAATTGGGACTAGGTTGCTGGATTCCTAGTTGTCCTACCAGCAGTCATTATGCATGAATTTTCTGGTATATTTGTGGTTGTTTTTAGCAGCTACAAAAATTATATGTTGAAGATAACATCTTAAAATAACTACATGAATTTTCTTGGGTGTTAGTTTTAAGGTTTGATGCCTCAAAAAAATCAAGAACCCAAATGTTCCTAATGCGGTCTTGGTTGTTGAAACTGAAGCAGGAACTTGTCCGAATTTATTATCATAGCAATTGATTGAATGACCCTTTGAAATTTTTACACGAAGTTAAGGACATATTGAAGTATCACTGTTTTATTGTTCATTGATTCAATCATTTGCTAGGGTTAAATATTATGAGAATTCTGGTCTAAGCTGTGAATTGGTGGTCACGCCATAAATTTGTACAATTTATTGAGGGAGTTAGAGACCTCCGTTGGTGTTGAAATTTTTATGGGACCTCACACATTGAAGTGTCCTTGAGAATTTTTATAGCTCCTGAATTGATTGTTTTATGTGTAAATAAATTGTGCTATAATGTTGTGAAATCTATCATTATGCTGGAAATGCAACAATGCTTTGAATTAATGAAATAATGGTATTTTGGGCTCTAGTATGACATGGATACTTGATGTTGATTGTTTGGCTATGTGACTTGTGACATATGATTGCATATTGGACAGTTTAGAGATTGATGTATTGGACACAAATGAGAAGTCCGTTGTGAATAGATGCCTGCATGTGTTTTACGCATGCAATGAATGATGTACTGAATTAAATTCTATAGTCAAAAGAAACTTGGGATCCTTTTTTACTTGTCAAGGGCAAATAATGAAACATTAGAGATCCTTTTGACTTGTCGAAGGCAAGTAGAGTGAGTTGAGATCCTTTTGACTTGTCGAAGGCAAATAGAGTGAGTTGAGGTCCTTTCAACTTTTAGGAAAATAGAGAGGATGTGATCCCCTTTGATTCATCAAGGGCAATCAAAGATAATTTCATTACATTGGGCATATACATATTTATACATATTGGTTCTTTTTGTTTGCCATTACTTACTATGAGTATGAGTTGATGGTAAAGGTGTACTAAGTGATTGATTTTTTTTTTAAAAGCAACCCACTTCGGAAAGATTGACTTTGAACTTTAAAAATGAATAGTTATTATGTAATGCATGATCACCTTTTGTTAAGTAAACCAAAGTGGTTGGGCGGTGACGATGACATGAATTTTAGTATATGTTTTGGGGGACGCCCTCTGAGAATTTAGGATTCTCACCCCTATATATTTGTTTTTCGTGTCGCCCCAAGTTGACCTAGAAGACGATGAGGCCGCTGAGGAAAAAAGATCAAGTGGATTTTGCAGTAGTTAGTAGTAGGACTTGTGTTTGTTGTACTTAAGTGTATGCATATGTCTGTAAAACATAAAAGATAACATATGTACTGTAAAGCTCTTATAAGAGCTCCCTTTTGTACTTGACTTGTATGAAATAAATACGTTGTTTTCTTGCAATATATTTTGATAGAACCACGAGTTAATTGATACACGATTCGATCGATTCTCGCTATAGACAACAAAGAAAGGTACGCTAATTTATAAGTAACAACTCCTAGGCATAGTGTCATGACTTAAGGATGACGTTGTACTTGGGAGGATGTTACATAAAACATTTTGATCAACCTTCCAAACATAGTTCAAATTATTAACTTTTCATAAACTAGGAAAAACTCAATATCATATTTGAAATTACAAAAAGGCTAAAACCATAATTCCAATCTTTCTCTAAACTTCATATCTTGGTGTAAAACCATAACATAAACATAAATCAATTCCAAAATCCAGTAAACAATTATAAAACCCTCTAACAGTTACATATATCATCAATTCCATATAAAACCATTATAAAAAACATGGTCCCATGAGTTTTATCAAAAATACATTTCATGCTCTAAAACTAGTAGTTCAAAACATATAAACTAAATGTAATCTCAATCCTTATATAGTATTTTCTCTCAAATCAAGCAATAAATCATAGTTTTCATGAAATAACTCTAATGCATAACATAGAAGTTAGATGTGAACCCACTCACCTGGAGGGATAGAATATGCAGAAAATCATATAACCGACCTCTGGGAGTAGAAATGACTCCACTATTGATATAAATAAATGCTAGATTAACCTCTAAAATCTCAAAAATCCAACTCTAACAAGGTAAAAAGCTTCTCTCCCTTAAGAAGCTTAAGAGCCACCCATAACCCAAGAAAATTTGAAGGAAAGGAAGTAGAACCAAGAGAACAACGTACCTTTAAGCCTTAGGAATGAAGATTTCAGGTAAACTTGAAAATAGAAGAATGGAGTTTTAGGAGTGAAAATAGGTTGGAATCCGAAACTTTGTGAGGGTGGAAGAAGTGTGTTGGAATGGAAGAGAGGGGCATTTATATTTCAGGCGACATTGCATTTCTACTAGAAATTTCAAAATATTTCCCTTACACCGCCTTAAATTCTGCTAATTTCTATTCTTTAAATTCTTAATGCCTATCACTTATTTACATTAATCATTTGTTTTATTTCTATTAACTTTAAAACATAAATGTAAATAAGAAAATACCCCATTTGGATTTAAATAAAATATTAGAAAAATCAAAATCCCAACAAATCAAAATCTAATTTTTGGGTTTTAGTTCAAATTCAAAAAATCTTATGATTTCGTAAACTTGTAAGCTAAAAACGGAGTACTTAAGGATTTCATAAAATTCATTAAAAGTCATTCTTCAACTTATTTTTCTCTAGGGAATAATTATCGGGACTTTTGGTCACAAGAATATTGCTCTATCATATAGCCCTCCAAGGGCATGTAGGTCCAAGACTTAGTGAAATTCAGGACCTAAATAGATAAGGGTAACGGCACCTTCCTAATTCGAAAAAATTTCCTAACATTTTTATTTAAAACCGGGTATTACAGCTCATAGGGTGTTTTCTTGAGAATAGGCCTTAGAAAAATCCTATTTTGTATATAGCATGAGGTGTTTATAGCCTTCTGCCCAAAAACCTTTTGATAAACCACTTTCTAAAAGCATTATTCTGGCCATTTCTGCAAGCTTCTATTTTTCCTTTCAGCAACCCTATTTTGTTAGGGAGTTTTAGGTGCAAAAAACTCATGGAGAATGCCATGGTTTTCACAAAACTCTTCGAAAATATGATTCTCAAATTCTCCTCCATGATCAGATCTGAGAGCTGATTTGGGAATTTTTCTATGCAAATACATTTTGCAAAAACTTTGAATCTTTCAACTACCTCATCCTTAGAAGCTAGAAAGATAACCCATGTGAATCTAGAGTAGTCATTCACAATGACAAGACAATATCACTTTCCAGGAAGGCTTGCAGTTGGTTGGTCCAAAAATATCCATGTAAAATCTCAAGCGGATAGTGGTTGAAACCGCATGGTTATTATGGAAAAAAGCTTTGGTTTGCTTACCTTTTTCATAGAAATCACAAGTTAAGTCCTTGTCAAATTTGATCTTTGGTAGGCCTTGAAGAAGTTCTTTTGAGAGAGCTCAGAAATGAGCTTCATGTGAGCATGCTCAAGCTTCTTATGCCATAACCACTTATCATCCGTGAAAGATGCAAGACATTTTACATCTTGCTCTCTTAGATTATCCAAGAATAACAAATATGTGTTATCTTGCCTCTTACCAACAGAATGACTTGTCCAAAAGTGGGACTAACTATTTTGCATGCATGAGCATTAAAAACAACATTAAAGCCTTGGTCACAGAACTTGGCTAATACTTAATAAGTTACGAGCTAGACCATTAACAAGCAAGACATTAGAAATTTGGTAGGAATCATCCTTACCAATATTTTCTATGCCTATGACCTTAGTCTTACCCCTCCATCAGCAAACTTTACTGACCGAGGTTTTGGGTCAGAATTTCTTAACCACCTTTTGGATCTGGACACGTGCTTGAGCAGCCACTGTCCATGTACCACTTGTTGTTAGGTTCCACGTGTGTTCTCAAATAGACCTACAACAAATATAGTTTTTATTTTAGGTACCTAGATTTTCTTGGGTCCTCTTGAGTTAGTCTTTTGAGAATGAGGTCTTCTAACCTTTTTGACAGACTTCTTTTCATAAAGCATTTGTTAGGTGGATGTCCCTTCTTAAAATAGAAAGTACAAGAAGCCTTGTTCTTGACTTTCTTGAGGGAATTAGTTTTCCTTTCTCATCCAAATCTTCTTCATATCTAAACCCAATCTTTTTAAAATATGGCCACTGACCTCTAAGCTTCAGATCAAGATTTTTTGATCCTTTCAACATTTTTCTAGGTCAAATTTAAGAAACTTCGAAGTTTTTCCAAGCTCAAATATAACCTTCTAAATGTTTTAATTTTTACATGCAACTTTAGATTCTAAGACATTGAATTTTATATTTAGAATCTTGTTTTCTCCCTTTAGTTCTTCTTTTTCAAGCCTTAAATTCTCAACTTATGTCTTGGCCATTTTAAGTTCTAAGATAGTCTTTTTATGTTCCTTTTTCAGTTGAGATAATGAGAAGAAAGAGTTTGAGAATCTTCAAGCAACTCTTCATATGAAGATAAAAGTTCATCATAGTAAAGATTAGAATTGCTTACCTCAGGTTTACTTTCTGATGAACAGCCTCATGAAGCATAGGTTTGCAAAATCAATCTCCTTTTGATTTTCTGATCCTTTATTTTCTTCCTCAAATTCAATCAAGGTGGCCAGCCCCTTTCTTTCTGGGTACAAACTTCTTCTGTTGGCCTTTGAGTTTAGGACATTCTGGTTTGAAGTGTCCTTTCTCTCCATAGTTGTAAGGTGACACTTTTAGGCTTCACCTTGCCTTTTCTGTCCTTCCTAAGGTTGATGTCCCTTCTTCTCTTCATCTTGCCTCTTTAAGCCTTGGACATTTTCCTCACCAATATGGAAAGCTCGTTTCCATCTTCTTCTGTTTCATCATCAGTTTTTCCTCTTCATCAGAGGTTTTAGCAACTTTCATTGCTTTACCTTTGTTTGCCTTTTGATGAAACGGCTTTAAGGTCATGGACTTGCTCTTCTTGGTGGATTCACCATGCATTTCGGAGAGCACTACCTCATGAGTTTTAAGTGACCTAATAAGTGTATCCAGGCCAAGAGTTTGAAGGTATTTTGCCTCAGGAATGGCTATGACCTTAGGCAGTCATTTGGCAGGGAGGCTTCGTAAGATTTTTCTAATCATTTCAGAGTTAGAGTATCTTTTGCCTAACCCCTTTAGTTAGTTTATGATATGCATAAACCTTGTGGTCATTTCATCAATATTTTCTTGATCGGTCATTTTGAACATCTCGCATTAATGAACCAGCATGTTGATTTTAGTTTCTTTCACTTGATCAGTGCCTTCATGCAGGATATACAGCTTGTCCCATATTTCCTTTGCTATGTCACAAGCAATGATTTTTTCATATTCAGCCTTGCTTAGTGCATACATGAGTAGGTACTTAACTTTTGAGTTCAATTGAACTCTGGCCTTGTGTTGCTTTGTCCGCCTACTCTGGAGGACTTCTCTTGATGTTGAGGGTGCATCATTTGTTCCTGAACTTCTTGCATTAGAACATAGTCTCCTTCTTGTATGATCACCCATAAATCAAGACTTGTGTATTTTATGAACAATTCTATTTTATCTCTCCAATAGGCCTAATCTCCACCATCAAAGAATTACCTGTTGATGGAGTGTTATTCAGCTATGTAAATATTATGTGTCATTTATCCCTAGGATCTTTGTCCTCTACAGACGTTGGAGTGCTCAACCCCTTAGAGGCCAAGCTCTGATGCCACTCGTAAGTAAGAAGGTACATGAGAAGGGCGTTGAAACGTGCTTTGCTTTTTCTTTCGCTATTTAGCTTCTAAAAAACTAAAACAGGATACTATCAAGCTATAAGCTTGAAGTGCAGCGGAAACAGCATTAGTGACTTTAGAAAGTGAACTTTCTGAACTAAGAATGTGAAATAAAGGCGTTAAGGAAAGGTTTTCAAAAGAGACAGAAATAAACTAAAAGTAGAAGTAAAATAAGAAATGAAGGAGAATAGAGATCCTGCTAAGAGTTTATATTTCACCATCCTTATTTCTCAACAATAGTTTAATTTCACTAAACCTTTCTCAAACTAGAGAAAGAACAAGGATAGTTTTTGCAATAGCCTTCCCAAGCTCTCACCAATGATCAGGAGACAACCCCTATTGTCATAAACCAAGTAGTTATTCACCAACCTCTTCAAGCTGATTCGAGTAGTCTTTGGCCAGCCTGTCCAACCTAAATGAGTAGTCTTTGACCAGCCTCTCCAAGCTAAATTGTGACTAGTAAAACACTTAGTTGTTCTTCAAAATATTTTCCTTAAATTGGTTCTGTTGTCATTCAAAACATACTGCATTAATACTTTTTGAAGGGTTTTGGAGCTTACAATCTCCTCTTTTTTATGATGACAAACCAATTTGAAAAAAAATCTTTTGAAGAGATGTTGAAAGAAATATATTGAAATATATCAAGATAAATAAAATTCTTTCAAAAACATCATCACATGTGCTTTTCAAGAAATCCTTTTCTTAAGGCATAATATGGATATAGTAAAAAACGCTTTAGCCTTAAGCTATTTTTATTTTTCATGAGGTTTCTAAAGTTACTCGATTACATTCTGAGAAGTATCAGAGTACTATTAAAAGGAATGTGATCGTTTAAGCTTTTTGATACAAAAACAACTTGATTTTTTGTCAATAGAGATCTTTTCTAAAAAAACACGAGCATGAATAAAAACAAGTAATACTTGTCATATTTTCTCTTGATGAGATTTCTTATATAGTACAATTTATCCAAGCATATTTTCGAAACACGATGCGATTTTGTGCATGAACTCATATCTAACATATAAGCTTTCTACACATAGAGATTTATCAGGCTTACAAATTGATCTCAGTTGTATCAGATCATGTAAGGACAAGTTTATGAAAATCAATAGAAACTAATCATAACTATATTTTGATCAAGTCATACATAGGTCATGAAATCATTGCATATGTGTGTTAGAGTATATATGTTTCATGAAAACCATTTTAAGTGTGAAAACAAGACATATATATCGAAGCACAATAGATAAGCATATCAGAGCAAAGAGGATCCTTGTGCTTAATCTATACTTATTGGAGCTAATCAAAGATACACAGATGAGCTAAGTATCATAGTGTGCTAATGAATAAACAAATCAATGAGAATGCTAAGAGATAAGAAGCATATATCTCAAGCATGATTCAAGATTAGCTAAGCATGATAAACAGGCATCGATATGTACCAAGGCTCAAAATAGATATGTATCAGAGCTAAAGAAAACCATAAAAACATGATATCTTGAACAACTATAATGAAATCGATATATATCATGCACATAAGGAAATTGTTCATGAACAAAAAGGAATATATATCAGAGCATAAAAATAACTGATAGTTTTAAAAATAGTTTTAAAATAACAACAACAAAAATGCATGTAAAAAAAAAATCTCTAAGTTCCCCCAATATAGGCTCCCCTTGAGTTCCACCACTAGATTTTTTTCATCTCTTTCTTTTCTTTTCTTTCCCCCTTTGACATCAAAAGAGGTGTCCTGGAAACTAGGAATGCCGTCATCAGCCCAATGCCTCAGTTCTTTGAGAATCTCCATAAGAAGAGCTTCTTGTCTTCGTGATAGTGCTTCCATATGATCCAGCTTGTTGGTGATGAAACATTATTCACGCAGGAGTAATTGAACCTCTGTGTAGCTTAACTGGGCTACTAGTTAAGGTTAGCTTGAAGAGGGAATAATATTCTAAGCCGGAGAAAGATTAGGTACATTTGGAGCGAGAAGAGAACTAGGTGCTTCAATAGGAGTAGGAATTAAGTTTGCAGCCAAAGCTAAGCCAATTGCAGGGATTGCACTTGTCTCTTCATGTCCTGAGGATTCTGACCTAGAATCTAAAGACTCAAATGAAGATGCAGATTCTTTCATGTAAGAGCCTAAGGGTTCAGAGGTAAAAGATGATCTTTGTTCTTCCCCATCTAACCCTTGTCTTCGGCAACATCTTCCACCTCCATAGAATACGGATGCCATGCCAAGACTTGGAAAAGTTTAACTTTTCCTAAGATTCTTTGGATCTTTCTGAGCTGTTTTCAATCTCAATTATTTTCCTTTCTGTTTTCTTTTTTGTGTCCTCTCAGACGAGCTAAAATTTAAGTAGTGCATCTTTGATCATTTGGCTCTAGCTTCTAACACTTGTTGTGGCTGAACTGTGGTTTCGTTAGGGTCCTAAAGGAGTTGAAAGAGTACTCAATGCCTTCCATATACTCATACCACTCATTTGCCAAAGAGTAGTTTAAGTATTCAAAAAACTTGGTTAGCAGAATCTCATAAGGACAGTAGCATTTCTTCTTTTCTCTAGGGAGATGGCACTTAGCATGTAATCAAAGATTAGTTTAGGTAAGTTTGCTTTTCTTTTTGCCAGGAGAGAGAATAGTAACATGTAGTCCATTCCTACCAGTAGGTGAATGCTTCCAGCCTTGGGAGCATAGAGAACTGGATGAGGGTGAAAACTTGGCGTGCCCTGGAGTTTAACATGGCATTAGTTATTTTGCCAGGTTAATGTCTGGGAAAGTTTGTGAGACATCTAGAGACTTCTTCTCCTGAGACTCCAAGATTCAAGAACCAATTCTCATTTATTGAGCATATGAGTCATTCATCAGGGCATGGATGATGTTGAGAGATCAGATATGTTAAGCACCAAGTCAATTCCTCTTATGTAAAAGGTTAGCACGACTTTAACACTTGCACCAATTGAGAATAGAAGGTGTAACATCTTCTGCTGCTTTATGGATTAACAATTGTGCCCACAAACTAACACGGGTCTTTTCAGTGTGCTTTGTCCTCACTCACACGCTTTCTAGGAAAACTTCCCAGGAGGTCACCCATCCCAAAATTACCCCAAGTCAAGCATGCTTAACTATGGAGTTCTTTGATGGGCTACCAAAGAAAGATGCCTCTTTGTGGCATAGGTAGTACCAATCAATTCGTATAAGCCCTCCTTAAATGTATAATCCTATACCTATACAGACTCAGGATCCCTCTTATTCGGGTGTGTAATCAGTCCATTCATATACCCTTCTACTTGGAGGCAGGAGCCGCTCCTTGTCTGTGCCTCGCACCGATCACTCTCCGCCTCCTCCCTTACATGCCCACCAGCTTCCGCTTGGTTCGTCCCCGAACTACACCGTACTAGGAGAGGTGCAGGCTTTGATACTATTTGTGACATCTCCTGCGCTTTATGGATTAATGACTGCCCCAAACTAACACGAGTCTTTCAGTATGTTTTGTCCTCACTCACACGCTTCTTGGGAAAACTTCCAGGAGGTCACCCATCCCAAAATTACCCCAAGTCAAGCATGCTTAACTATGGAGTTCTTTCGTGATGGGCTACCGAAAAGAAAGATGCATCTGTAGGAGGACGTGAGGCTTGCAGGGACCTTTGGCTTGTATTCAGTAGTGTAGTATTAGGACTTTCCCAGCCTGCAAAGTGATGTATTATTAGATGTTTGGGTCCATTTGTATTTGTATGTGATTCTGTTCGACCGAATATTTGAGCAGGCTAGGTTCTTAGGCGATAGTGAGTCCTTTTGATATTGAGTCCTGACTTTCTTAGGAGCTAACTAACCGGTTTGCTAGCCTGATGTACATATTATACACTCAGAGATTATGTCCATATATGTGAATACGCATTTTGCAACATGCATGTCTAAATTGTTTTATTCCATTGTTTTTCGCCTAGTTTAAATTATGAACACAAGTAATACTCTTTTAATTACTCTATTAAAACTCAAGTAAAATATGGTAATTAGGAGGAAAAAACTTTCCGGCCAGGGTGAATAATAACCTTGTAGGCTACACTGCCTGTTGGAACCAAACAGATAACGAGGAAATGCCCGAGACTAAGAAAAGAGAGGGTTGAGGTTAGAAATATTTAGAAAGAGGATTTTATACCTGATATTAATTTTCAGGCAATGTTTGATTACTCGGTACGTGTTTACCCGTTCGGTAAAATTTCAGTGTGCGATTTCTAAAACTAAAAGATAGTTTAATATTTATAAAAGGATAATGCTTATCCTTTCTATCCAAGTGTAAGGCTAAGATTTAATCTTGGAAAGCAAGATTAAATCCTAGCCATCCATATCTTTTATTATTAGAAAGAATTAGATTTTATGTTACATTATTCTTGCAACCTAATATAATATCATTAAAAGCCACCAAATCTTACCTTTGAAGCTACATATTCTTGGCTAAGAAGGAGACCAAAACAGCCACCATTCTTTCATCCTCAAAGAGCTTCAAACTTTGTTTCAATCTCCCAAAATCATGGCCTAGATTTGCTAAAACATCAAACATCCTTCACAAAACTTACTCCACTCATCAATACCTACTAAACTAACCAATTGAAATTTTAACTCCTCACCATTTCTTACTTTGATACCTCATCTATTGCTGCCTAAGGAAGGGTTTGTTGTTGGTTTGGAGGCCTTGAAGTCAGCAAGATCAAGCTTGGATCACCTTGGAGCCAAGGACCCACTAAGTTACTACAAGTAGGGCTTTTAAACCTCTCTTGCTTTCAAATCCGTTTTGTATTAACTACTAATTTAAGTTGATGTTTTTAGTTGTTTTGGTTGATGATACATAGATATTGATGTATTTGTATGGGTGGTGTGGTTTGTTGTTGTGGAAAATTCATTTTTGTGAAAAGAGATTTTGAGTCATGTTGCTGGATTTTTGGTTTGTACATAGGCAGTCAATAAACTAGAATTTTCTAATACTATTGTGGAATTTTCATGAGCTAGAAAAAATATATGTTGAAGCTAACATCCTAGGCTAGTTCCATCAATTTTATTGAGCCTTGCTTTGGACTCTAACTTCCAGAAAAAATCATGAACCGAGACTATATATGTGTTGTCTGAATTTCCTGGTCTTGAAGCTATGAATTTTGCTAATTTTTTTAATATAGCAAATGATTGATTTTTCTTTTGAAATTTTTAGAAGTGTGAACACCCAATTTTGTCCGGCTCATAAAATTAAAATCCAAAAATTTGCAATGAATTTCCTTTATAGTTTCTTTTTTTTCTCTCATTTAGTTCTTTTGAAAAAAGTTTTGTTCAACTCATTTCCATGAAAAAATCCATATCAACCCATTTCAAATTGTCCAAAAAAATAAATAAAATAAAAATGTATCCAGCCTATTTTTAACTTTCAGCCCACTTTAGTCAGCCTAGTCTAGTTTTCAACCCATGCTCTTATTGAATCTGTTAACCATTGTTAGAAATAATAATAATAACAATAATAAATTAAAAAGAACAAACAAACAAGCCACCGAGTTAATGATTGTCATATCTATTTGTAAAGCAACAAAAGAATGAAAAAGGAAGAACAAAAAAAGACAAAAGGCTGTCACGGGCTCATTCCATGCCAAGACCCGTGAAGCCACAACAAAATGGTGATGATGAGGACGCCGAACACGATGATGAGTTCTTCCCCACTCTTAGCAAGAAGTTAAGCTTCCTTTCTGATTGAGCTTAACCGTTACTAGAAGCTAGTAATTCTTACCAGCTCATCTGCAAAATGGGATCAATGGATTTTAAAAACGGCTATAATAAATACATCATCAACAAGGAAAAAGAAAAAAATTTTCAAACAAGGAAATTTTCAATTAGGAAAAATCTCAAACACATACCAAGAATCTCAACAATACAACCCAGGCAACAATAGAGAGGTATATGTTTTGAAATAAAATATATAAAATTTAAAAAATAATAGCGAGGCCGCGGCCTCCCCTGTCACAGCGGCCTCCTCTTCCTTCTCATCTCATCCATTCCTCCTCCTTGGCCATTTCATCTTTTTCCTTCCCAAACACCACCAAGCCACCTACCTGAAATTTTGTTCCCAAACTTGAACCAAACACACATCTCAAATTGTCAGAATACAAAATGAAAAAGGAAAACACAACCTGGAAAGGGAGGAGCCGCCGTGCCTAATCCCGCCTCCCTGCCTCTCGCGCCGCTCGCGTCTTCCCGCGAAGCTCCGGTCTTGCCGCATCACATGCACGTGGCCTTCCTCTTCACCTCCCACCACCCAACCTGAAACCCAACCCAGCCGCAAACCACCTTCTTCCCTTCCATGACCATCGCGGCCTCTTCCTCAAACCCCCTCCTCCGAACATCCCTTCCCTTCTCCCATAGTCAAGCTCTCTGGGTTGCCGAGACGCATTGGGCCTCATCACCTCCGCCTTGCGAACGGCGAAGCCATCGTGGTCTCCCTTCGCATCTTCATCATCTCGCCACCGCAGCCCGCCGCTGCCACCGCCTGACGGCCATCAAGGTCTGATTCACTCTTCCTCCTCAACGGGAGATTTATCCTCACCACCTCGTTTGTCGTCACCACCGCCTTCAGCCGCAGTCCGCCTACTTCACCGCGCCTTCATCCATGGCCGCTGCACAAAGCCACGACCTCCTCCCAAGTCGATCGTGAATCATACCTCCTCCTCACCCTTCCACCGGTTATCTAGCCGCGCCACCCTCCTTTGCCACACCACCATGCATCGGCCGCCGGCACCCTCACCGCGGCCTCCTTCCCTCTCTTCCCCATCCTCTCTCGATCTTTTTCTCAGCCTTTCCAGCTCTCTCCCTTTCTTTATTTTTCTCTCTTGGCCCCTTTTTCCCTTAGTAAGTGTATGTTAGTGAGAGAGTTGGTGAGAGTGGATAGTGATTTGTGTTGGTGCTTTGTGTGTGTGTGTGTGTGGGGACGTGAGTGAGTTAATTTTAGTGTGTGGGTGCGTGTGTTAACATCAGTGATAGTGAGAGTGTATATGTGATAGGGACTTAAATTTAGATTAAGAGTTTATTTTTGTTTTATTATTATCATTATATATATTTTTAGTTAGTATTGTTTTATTTTTGTTGGATCATATTTGGGCTGTGTTTTACTTTTATAAGCTTAAGTTTAGTAAGAGTTTTTGTTGAGTACTTTTAATGGTTGTTTGGATTTTTATTCTAGTTTAATTTAAATTGGTGCTGAATTTGATTAAAGATTTTTTTAAGTCAAATTTTATTTTTATTTATTTATCTTTTAGATTTTTACTTTATGATTAGAGATTTTTCAATACTCTTCCATCGTAATTAGTACTTATAATTTCTTTTTTATAGTTTTAATGTTATTTTCAAAAATAAAATAAAATAAAATAAAAGGTTATAAATTCTTGTGTTAACCTTACTGCTTTATTTTTTTTTCTTTTTTTTTAAAAAGTGAAGATCTGTGAAATAAGGATTTGAGTTAATTTGGGTTTTAAAAATAAATTATTTTTTTTTGGGAATTTTACTTTTGATAAAAATAAAAATAAAAAAAGATAACAATAATTAGAGTACCTTTTAAAACAGGAATTAATTAGCCGTGACGGCTTGTTAATCCTATACTTCGGAATATTTTAGTTGTGATAGCTTGATATTCTGAAACCCCTTTTAAAAATAAAATTAATCAACTCACAAAATATGTTACAGAACTACGTGACTTTGAATTCCCCATCAGGAGGAAACGTAGGAGTAGGCGATTCAAATCCCTGTCAAGTCAGAATTAAATTTTCATAATTTTTGTCTTATTTGTAAATTTTTTTATGAGATATTTTATTTAATTTAAATAATCATTTCTTTAGGAAATATTTTATTTCAAATAAAAAAGTTAATTTAGTCGGAACGCTTGTTAACTTATTTTGGACATTGATTGTGACAGCTTGATGTTCCAAATTTTCTTTAAAAGTATGTTCTCTTTTATATTTTATTTTACTTTCGTAAAAAATATCAAAATAAATTTTTATCTTATTTGTAAATATTTATAATTCATAAGAGATTTTCATTTTCATATATTTAGTTTAAATTTGTTACTTATTTGTGAAATATTGTATTTTGAATAAAAATGTTAATTTAACCGTGATGGTTTGTTAACACAGTATTTTGAACACCTAGTTGTGACAGCTTGGTGTTCCTCAATTTATTTTTTTAAATTTTGTTGTAAATAAAAATATAAAAATGAATATTTTGAAAGGTTATTAATAATTTGCACAAATCAATTAAGGTACCGTCTAAGGACGGTGTATTAGGGTGCGTAGGATTAAATCTCTACCCTTCCCTATGCATAACCGACTCCGAACTTAAATCTGGTTTTAAAGACCACTTTTTAATAAAACGAGTTTTTCCATGTTTTTCCAATTTAAATAAACTTGGTGGCGACTCCAATTTTAACAAACAAAACTCTTTTTTCCGTCCCGCGTGATCCGGTAACAGAGAGTGTTGATAATATCTTGAGGTTCAACCGTGAGTTTTCTTTTGATTTGATTCAATCATTTGCTAGGGCTAAAAATTATGCATTTTGGGTTTTAAGTGAGGTTAAGGGGTTTCTAGCATGAAATTGTCTAATTTGTTTAGCATAGTTAGAGAACTTTTTTGCTCTGAAATTTTTATGGAACCTTATGGACACATTGAAGTGTCCTTGAGAATTTTTATAGTCTCTGAATTGATTGTTTAATATGCAAATAAATTGTGCTATGAATATGTGAAATATGCCATTATGCTGGAAATGAAACAATGCTTTGAATTGATAAAGTAATGGCATTTTGGTTCTAGTATGATGTGAATACTTGATGTTATATATTTGGCCATGTGACTTGTGACATATAAATGCATACTAGAGGGAGTGAAGAGTGGTTTATGAGGCATGATTGAAATTCCATTGTGAATGAAATGCCTACATATGCTTTATGCATACATTTGGAAAAGGAAAAGAGAATGTATAAACTTAAATTGTGCATGTTCTGACATATAGACAAAACAGAAACAAGACTTAGATTGAATTGGGGAAGGAAAAAATAGGAAATTTCCCAAATTTATTTTGAGTCGATAGACGTATTGGCTAGGAATAGTCTGTGTGTGATTCGGAAATGGAAAAAATGAAGTTCGATGATCACGTATAGGACTAAGCTCGTCCCAAGCTATTTCCCTTGTGTGGTGTGATCCACTACAAATACCATTTGGTATAAACTATCTATTGTGGAATTGTCCACAGGAAATACCCGTTGGGTATAAACTAAGTCTTTCCTATGTCGATGAAAAGAGAAAATGCACTGATTTGATTCCTATGGCCATAAGTGAAAACATGTCACTTTGAGATAATTTCACTGAACTTGGCATATGCATAATCATATCATATATAATCTCTTGATCAGGGTTATTTATTATGTGTTTAGGCTTCATGATATATGTGCATTAAGTGAATGAATGCTAAAAGGAATCCACTTCAAACATGGTTTTTGAACTTTAAAATGAACCTTTGATATATGTTGCATGCTCACATTTTTTAATAAACTGAAGTAGCTAGAACGATGATGATGACATGGCTTTTTAGTATATGTTTGGGGAGTTGCCCTACTGAGGATTGTATAATTCTCACCCCTATATGTTTGTGATCCTGTGTCATCTAGGTTAAGCCAAAGGACTATGATGCTGCTACGCAAAAGAACTCGAAATTGCAATAGTGTAGTTAACTCTTTTATTATGTTGTATTTAGTGGAATGGATATGTATGTAACTATATTAGAGAAAGAGGAGTATTCAAGCTCATAGAAGAGCTTCCCTTTTTATACTTAACTATGTATTCAACAAATGCTGTGTTTCTTTGTTATATATATATTTCAATAAAATTATGCTTAGTTATTACACACGTTAATCGAGCTTGATTAGATATTTAAGAAAGGTCCGCTAATTAATAAGTAACAACTCTGGAGTATGATGTCATGACTTAAGAATGACGTTGTATTTGGGAGGATGTTACAGAAGGTGGTAACCATCCCTGAATACCTGTCAGTGAGGTTGAGAAACCCTTCCCATCCCTAAAAGGAGATAACCTCCAGGAGGGTGAGGACCTTAACCAAGTTCTTGTTTCAGTCTCTTCCTTGGAAGCATTGGCCATCGAGAAAAGTTCTCATAGTGCTACTGATGTATAGGTTCATCAAACATGTGAAGATTTTTTATTTTAGCAATGTGACCATCACATGTTTTCCTTCAGCCATTGGTTGATTTGTTAGAAGAGAAATGTTGAATCTTGAAAGGATATGAGAGATGAGGGTTTGAGAGTGAGGGAATACGAAACGATTTAGAAGGCATGCTATATAAGATGAAGGTAAAGGTGTCACGTGTGAGGCACAAGGAGTTATTTAAGTGATGAGACATGACTGACTGAAGGTGAAACAACGTGGAAAGGAGAAAATTCATAGTAGAGGGAATTTTCCGCCTTTCCCATTTTTTAGAAAAAGTGATTTCTGATACCTAAGATTACTTTTTGAAAATGTTACTTTCTGAGGTTTACTTTCCACTTTCTGACCTTTCGAAGTATCACCATCTTCTTATGATTAACTTATCTTCATATTCTAAACTTCATGAGACTAGATATACCCAATTTTCTGATCCCCAACTCTTCTTTTTGATCAACCCATCTTCTTTCTGAGCTTACAAACTAAAATTCTGATATTTGCTCTGATTCTGGTCTTGCAAAATGATGTCTTCATTGAGGCTTGAGTTTAGAGCATGTAGGGAAGTACCTAGAGATTTTTGTGCATGAATACTTATGCAGATTTAAAAACTTTTTAAGTTCAAAAGCTCTTTCAAAATATAGAAGCAATCTTCAACTAATGGTTTTATGAAAATATCAGACACTTGATCCTCAATATTTACAAACATTAACTCAACATCACCTTTTTGAACATGATCCCAAATGAAATGATGTTTAACATCGATGTGCTTGGATCTAGAGAGTTGGATAGGACTCTTAGCAAGATTAATAGCACTAGTATTATCACAGAAGATAGGGATTTTGGAATACCTCAGGTGATAATCTTCTAGCTGGTTCTTGAACGGAGGTTGTCACCTACCTCCTCAAATTAGAAATTATTTTAATGTTAAGTTGCATAAAAAATGTAATAAAGGACACAACCTAGGTCGTCTTTGAAGGAGGTTTTATCACTTATTTAGGAAATTGAGGGTTTGGAAGAATGAAATTATAGCAACTGAAATTAAACATGATAAACATGATAATGCAAGTTCATTTAGTTATTCTTGAGAGTTTAGTGATGACATCAAAATAAACATGCTATGCAAGGCATAAACATAAACATGAATGCAACTCATTTTATCTTAACTAGAGCTCTTACAAGACTTTAGAGGAACATTATAACCTTAACCCAATATGTATCTTAACAACATAAAGTGAGCTTTAGAGTTCTTAGCACCAAGTCTTCAAAGAAGCCTTTGGTTTTGAACTTCATCATCAAGCTCAAGAAAATGGACACAAAGCTCAACACTTTGTCTAAACAAGCATACAAAGAACTAAGTCATATTCTTTATTTTATTGCTCATAGGCTTCAATCTAGAGTAAAACTCTTAGAACGGCCGACCAACTTTAAGGTTGGAAAGGGTAAGCTTAGAGCTCTTTGAAAACATAAGATTAATTTTCTTAACAAAACTTTTAGTGATCTACTTAACATTTTTATCAAACTTTGTTCAAAGGAAGGAAAGAAAACTGAAACCTTGGCAAGGGAAAGGAAAGGAAAAATTGAAACTTGAACAAGGAAAAAGGAAAAGAAACTAAAAGCATATATGGTCCAAGACCAAGTTTTTCAAGCTTTAGAGGTTCTCACATGGCATCACAAGACCATTATCTTGAAACCTCATCATCAAGCCAAAGTTTTACTCATGAGAAGGCCTCATGGCCAAAAAAGGAAAAAGGAGAGAAAAAGAGTTTTGAACCAAGAGAAAACTAGAACTTTGTCAAAGAAAACAAGTAAAACTTTGAAGACAAACCCCTACCTAAAGAAGTCTTTGAAAGAAATGAAGGAAAGCTTGAGTCTTCAAAGAAATGAGAAGACAAAAATCTTCTCTTGGAGGAGGAGGAGGATTCGGCCAACAAGGTTTCTCAAGGAAGATGATTTTTCCTTGAGAAAGCAAGCTTGGAAATGGAAAGATTAAGTGTTTGAGAGGTGGTTTGAGGTGAGGGAGTGGTGGTTTAAGGTTGTTTGTGGTGGTTTGTGGTGGTGGAAAGGTTTCTTTGAGGGAGGAAAAAGAAGAGCAAGATGAAGAGAAATTGAGAGCAAATGGAAGAAAATGCAAGAAAACTAAACTTGGCAAATGATCTAAAGTGTAACCAAGTTCTTCAAGGCTTGGTATTTATAGAAAAATGACACAATGAAGGCTGATTTGGGGGAGGATGGCCAATGGTTCTTCATGGCCAAAGGGGGAGGAAAATATCTCTTGATTGATATGGTTGTGAGTATGGGCAAGACATGGTGAGGTATGGCTTCAAGTATGGTCCAAAGCATGGCTCTTTGAGTGAGAATTAAAATAACATGTGATGGAATTGGGGAGGAGTGTTCGACCATTCCTTGTGTAGCCAAGGGGAGGATAATTTGTTCATGTAATTGTGATTTAGTGATGTGTTTAGGTGTTTCTTTGATTAAGGTTTTAGTTAGGAGTTTGTAAGAAAGTGTTTAGGTGAGGTAATGGTTAATTAAGGTTGTCAAGACTTGATTAGGGAGTGATCTTGCTAGATTAACAATTTAAAACCATTTTCTTAGTCAAATGAAGGTATGGGCACAATTCCTTAATTTAAGGAATTGGGAGAGAAACACTATTCAAGATTCCATGACTAGGAATCTTGAATTAAAAGATGTAATTAGAGTTTAACCAAGCAATCTTAGGTTCTAATTAACCTCAATAAATTATTTTGAATCTAGATTAATTATTGAAATAAATTAATCTTTGATTAGAGCCTAATATTGCTTAGGTTTGCTTAATCACATCATTAGGCTCACTTACACTGTTCTAGGGGCAAAATGGTAATTTTGCACTAAAACCTTGGACCTACGGGCCGACCAAACATCAAAACCACTCAAAAACATCATTATGAACTTCTTGGAAAAGTTCGAGCTCAAACGACACCTTTACCCGCGTAAACGCTGGAGGGTATTTTGGTCATTTTGAGCCGAAAATTCGAAAACGAGATTTTCACCTCGAATATCAAACATAACAGATATAATCCCCTTCAAAATTGAGTTGACCCATTCGAGGACGGCCAGGTCGGCTTCCCTTTAATTCTGGGTAAAAATGACCTCAGGGCATTTTGGTCATTTGCACTCAAACAAAAAATCGAGGCGTTACAGACATCAATATAAAAGGTGTGCCAATATTATTTCAATAGCTAAAAGATATTGGCTTCAAGAATGCACACCTTATAGCATGACCAGAAATGTCATAAATATTCCTCACTGACAACACCAGGACATTAGACAACATTACTACCTTATTGTGATTGGATCTCCTAGACCCAATTTTGTTCACATAAACTTATGAAAGATATTTGTTTTGGGCACTAGATATGTCAAGGATTATAAATATGATGAGTTTAAATAACAATATAAGGTTAAATGTATATTCCCGTAATAATAAAGGATGATAATTGCAACCATGCTTGACCTGCATCATTTAGCAAAGCTGCCATCTAATTATTTCAAAATTAATAACAATAATTTTCATATAATAGTATTTTATCACAATTTGTCCCACAAAAGCGAGCTCACAATTGTGAAAAATACCTAATAACAGTACAAAATAGTCTAAAATAGCATATCTCATAAATATATGTCACAGAATTTTATAATAGCTATATGACATAACCACAATAATCAATAATATGCACATAATAGAGCACAAAATTATTTAATTAACCAAACAATACTAAATCTGAGAGTGTGCTGAACATAATGTGCCCAAAATGCAAAAAATATGCACAAAAAATTTTAGACCAAAATTAGGAGAGTATCAAATATTTTTTTAAGCAATTTATATAATGGAAAATTAACAATAATTATTTCTGATGCCTAGAAAAATAAATAAAAATCACCAATAATTTTAAAATATAAAAAAACCCCAAATTAAAAAAATTGGGTGAAAACGGGCCCCAAATGAGCCTGCACACACTTAGGCTCGCAAGTGGGTGACAAGCCGTCGCACTTTCATCACCCCTAACCTTCACCTGGTTCTGGACGGTTCTTCGACCCATGGATGCCGAAATGGGTCAAGAGCAATTTCTCGCTCGATTCTTAACCAAATCGCTTGTTTTTTGTCTCATTAGAACCAAAATCAAGAGATCTACAAAACCCATATAACATGGCATCGATTCATGGCCCATAACATCTAGGCTTCCTCCACGAAAAATAGCGCTATTATGCTCGGGTTTTAGGTGATTTCTCTCAATACTTGATGAAAATTCATGATTTTGGTGTCAATAGATTCCTAATTTCATGTTCTATAAAAGCCCAAGGAAATCGAAACAATTTCGCACACATATGGATTGAAGGTTGTTCGAACTAAAATCCGGTGTTTGTGTTTGAGTTCATAAGTTCAAAACTGAAATTCTCTTTGTACAGGAATCCGTTTCACATAATTTTTATGTCAATTTTCTCAAGAAATAATCAAAAACAAAAGCCCTCAATTAATTTCGAATTTAATCAGTAAAATCACAAAATCCCAAATTGGATATTAGGGTTCATCACACATACGAAATTCATCATCAACACCTAATCTAGAACAATAATATCACCGCCATATTAGAATTAGATTGGCTCAGATACCAATTGAAGAAATTTTTAATCCAATTCTCAATATGAAAAATGATAAACAAATGCTATAATTGTGATTAGGTGTTAGAATTACCTAGAACGATAGAGCTTGATGAATCTATGACTAGGTGTTTTCTATGTCCTGTGAGAAAAAAAAAAACAATAGAGAGAATACAGAGAGAGTCCTCCTATCACCCCTTCATTGCCATAAGTCTGTGCTGTCTCAATGGGACAATAGCACTCAGATAAGGTTAGGAGCAGGGGTTTTCTGTTAGTAATGGAATGGGCCAAACTTGCCCATTATGGTTGGCCCATTTACAATAACCAAAAAACAACATATCCACTAATAACAAAAAAATTACTACTAAGCCCAATAACAAAAATTAATCACAAAATGGGCTGAATAACATGGTTCAATATTCGGCATCCAATTAATCTATAATCAAAAAATTAAGATTATAATAAAGTATAATTTATGCCAGTCCAGATATAAAATATCCAACTAAAAAGGGTTTTTTTTCATGGGGAGTAAGGGAGGATAAGGAGATGGTGGTAGTGGAAGTGAGGGAGTGAGGCTGAGGAAGGAGACCATGAGGATAACACAAGGAGTGCTATTGTTTACATAGATGTTTAATTTTATTCAACCATATTTTTAAAATGTGCTTAAATGCCTCTAAATTCTAATGATGTTTCACTCCTGACGCTTCCACCTAAAGATATCAAAACGGGCGGCCCACCGTTTAAGCTCGCCCTCAAAAGCCCGCCAAAATAGGTCTGCGGTTAATCAAAATAAAATGGGTTGAAATAGTCAGCCCCCCATTTTAAGGTAGATTGGCGAGCGCTTGCCAAAAAAAAAAAATAAAAAAATATTTTTTAATGTTTTGATGAATTTTATAAAAAAAAATTTTAAAAATACTTTTTATTTATGTATACCCAATTTTTCAAGGTCCATAACAATTATATACTAACTTTGACTAAAAAATGTTATTGTTAATAGTGTTATTGATGAGTTATGACATTGTTTTATTTTTAAGTTTTAACTTTTAGTGAATAATATTAACTTACTGATACCGTATTGGTGAGTGTATATATTTCTTACTTTTTTTCTTTTTGGGTCATACATTTCTTACTTTTTTATCAATAAATTATGAATTTTTTTTAAAAAATATAAAAGTCTTAGCAGGCTGAAGCCCTGCCCAACCTAAGCCCATGGGTTAAGCAGGACGGGTTAGGTATTGAAATTTTTTTGGAGGCTTAAAACTTTAACCTAGCCTGAAAATGACAGGTTTGGTGGACCAATCCTTGGGAGCCTTTTTGACATCTTTACTTCCACCTAGGCAACTATAGTTGATGGTTAAGGCTCAGCCCTTTGACATCTCTACTTCCACCTATGCAACTAAAGTTGATGGCATTAACCATCAACTGGAGGTGAGATTATCTGTCTTTTAAAGATTTGGACATTTTAAAAAATTGGAATTTGACATTGAGATTAAATCATTAGTAATAATACATATAATTGATTTATTATACTTGATTCTAATTTTATTATTAATCATAATTTCTAAATTTTGGTTAAATCAGATCTATGAATTTTCTTTTATATTAGATATTTGTTTGAAAGAATAATATTTGATATAAGACTTGGAAAATTTAAAGTAAATTTTTTCGTTATTTGCTTAGAAAATGTACCATTCAAAATAATTTTAATAAATATAATTAATTGTATTTCATTACCAGAAATTTAATTAATTCTATTTTAATAAATATTTTTTAGATAATATAAAGTGATATTTTTAAAATTTTATTTCTATTCAATTTGAAATTGAGATTAAATCACTAGTAATAGTAAATATAGTTGGTTTTTTTTTTTTTTGCTGCTAACTAAATATAATTTGTTGATTATACTTGATTCTAATTTTTATTATAAATCATTATTCCTGATTTTTTACTAAATTATATATACTAATTTCATTTTAAATTAGATATTTGTTTTAAAGAATGGTATTTGATATAGGACTTGAAAAAATTAAACTAAATTTTTCTTGGGTTATTTTTTTAGAGAGCGTACTATTTATAATGATTTTAATAAATATGATAACATAATAATTAATTGTAATTTTTTACCAATCATTATTTATAATTTCTTATTAAATTATTTTTTCTATAGTATAACATGTTATTCTTTTATATTTGGTCACCTTTAAATATTTGAATTTGAAATTGAGATTAAATTAATAATAGTAATAAATGTATATCAACACTAATTTCATAATAAAATGTGTAATGCCCCAATTTTTTCAATATACAAATGACCAAAATGCCCATGAGGTCATTTTACCAGGAAAATGAGGATCGTCAACCCCAGCCATCCTCCAGGGATGTTTTGATGTTGAAAGGGGATTTCGTGTGTTAATAGAGGAATAATCTCATTTTTAAGTTTCGATGCGCAAAATGACCAAAATGCCCCTGGCTAAGTAACACCAAATTAAGTGCCGATTGAGCCCGGACTTCACCCAAAGGTTTGAAATGATGTTTTTAAGTAATGCTTAACATCGGGTTAGCCCGGTAGCCCCGGGAGGTTTTTGTGAAAAATTACTATTTTGCCCCTGGCTAAGTGCATTTTGGGCCTAATGATACAATTAACGAAACTTAAGCAATATTAGGCTCTAATTAAAGATTAGTAAATCTTAATTACTAATCTAGAGTCAAAATAATTAATTAAGATTAATTAGAACCTAAAATTGCTTAGAGAAATTCAAAATCCTTTTCTTAATTTAAGACTTTATGTCACATTTTCATAAATAGTAAAATCCCTATTCTAATTTCCTTAAATCATGGAAATGGTCACATGATGAGATTCCTCCCTAATAAAGGTGGATTTGCATTAATCAAGCAAGAGCACTTTTTAATCTTGTCTTGAGTCACCTTAATTACTCATTTTCTCACCTAAAACACTAAATTACAACCCCTAATCCATGTCCTAACCAAATCAACTTCTAAACATACCCATAAACCAACATTAAAATGAGATTTTCACCTCCCCATTGTTCCTAAACAAATCAGCCACCCTCCTTCATTTTCATCCATTACATGTTGAAATTCAATTAAACTATACTTAAAGAACCATACCTAGCCATACCTTAAGCCATGCCTTGAACCATACCTACCCATACCCAAAGTCATGCCATGCAAAGAGATATTTTTCTCTTCCTTGCCATTTCACCTCCCTTGTGTTTCATTTTCTATAAATAGGCATCAAGAGAACTTGCAAAAAGACTTGCTCATACTTACAACTTCAAGTTTTCTTTCTTTAAAAGAGTTCTTCTTCTTCTTCTTCATTCTTCCAAGAGCCACCATCTTCCACCATTTCCTAACCTCAAACCACCACACAACCACCATAAATATTCCTTTAAACACATAACCTCTCCACTTCCAAGATAAAAGATCTAAGACAAACCTTTCTTCCTTTTATTTTCTTGGTTGAAACCACTTTAGCACCAAGGAAGATTTGTTCTTCTCATCACATTTCCAAGACCAAGCTTTTCTCTTTTCAAAAGAAAAACATCTTTGGTAGGGAGTTGTTTTAAAGATTGCTATTCTTTTCTTTTGTTTTACTCTTAGTTTAAGATGTTGTAATGTTGATTCTTCATTCCTCCTCCACATTTTTGGCTCCTTATTTTCCTTTTTCGGCCTTGGTGGCCTACATAATGAAGAAACCATGGCTTGATGATGAGGATCTTGGATGTTGGTTTGACCTCTAAAGCCTGAAGGTTTCACTTTTAAAAGTTTTTAGCAAATGAAGATATTATGTTAAATGGTAGTCTCGAGCCTAGGACTTAAAGAAATAAAAGGAGTGCATTCATATTTATATTTGACCTCTAAAGAAATAAAAGGAGTGCAAAACCATCATTTATTTGACCTCTAAAGCTTGAAGGTTTTACTTTTAAAAGTGTTTAGCAAATGAAGATATTATGTTAAATGGTAGTCTTGAGCCTAGGACTCAAAGAAATAAAAGGAGTGCATTCATATTTATATTTCAAGTCCTTGCATTGCATATTTATATTTAAGCCTTGCATTTCATGTTTACATTTATGTTATCACCTAAATAATTAACTCGAAGCCTACCTATTTCAACCTTAAAGTTGAAATGTGATTTAGAGTGAATACTCTAAGGGGCCTAGAGCACTAAAATAAAGAATTGAACTTGCATTCATGTTTACATTTCTTGTATAGCATATTTATTTTTCAAGTCATCACTTAAACCTAAAGATTAAAATGAGAATTTGCATTTTCATATCACCTAAATAATTAATCTCGAAGCCTACCTATTTCAACCTTAAAGTTGAAATGTGATTTAGAGTGAATACTCTAAGGGGCCTAGAGCACTAAAATAAAGAATTGAACTTGCATTCATGTCTACATTTCTTGCCCAGCATATTTATTTTTTAAGTCATAACTTAAACTTAAAGATTAAAATGAGAACTTGCATTTTCATATCACCTAAATAATTAATCTCGAAGCCTACCTATTTCAACCTTAAAATTGAAATGTGATTTAGAGTGAATACTCTAAGGGGCCTAGAGCACTAAAATAAAGAATTGAACTTGCATTCATGTTTACATTTCTTGTCTAGCATATTTATTTTTCAAGTCATCAGCTAAACGTAAAGAGTTAAAACTAGAGTTTGCATTCTCATATTTAAATTCAAAGCTTTGCATAGCTTATGCTTTTCTTGCCATCACCCTATAATGCCAAGATTAAAAATGAAGCTTGCATTGCATGTTTAAAATTGTGTCATCACTTGATTAACTTAGTGCTCAAGACTCACCATTTCAACTCACATGAGAACTTTGACTCATGAAATATACATCTTATTAAAAGTAGACATCCTTTTATTAAGCTCTCTAATTTTTGCTACTAATCTAAAAGTTACTTATTGTGTTGCCATAAAGATACAAATTTATTTATAAGAACAATCTAGAATTAAATTTATTAAATTTAAGAAAGATTAGTTAATGTTGTGATTTATCCATATGCTTGAGGAATTATGTGAAATTGAGGTCTTATATGTTTAGTTATTTGATTTTGAATGGATATGGCATGATATAATTTCACTTGGAATATTGTAAAGTTACATATGTTCAAAAGAGCATGAGAAAAGCATATGATATGGTTATGGCTTTGCATCTTAACATAATATGCTAAGAATTAAAGGTGACATTATACAAATGGAAGCGATCCTCTAGACTCCTGAATTAAAGGTTATGAGAGGTGATCCAAGAAAGTTGCATACTCATGATAAGAAAGTGATGTGTTTCCCCTCTATTACCCCATATTAAATCTAGCGACGGCTAGTTAGGATTGAGCTCATCCTAGGCGATCGATGAAGTGGAGTTTTGGTGATGACTGGAAATCGGGGAAGGTGAGATGGTTGGTTTATGGTGATGATGTACGAGGGTGGTCATTAAGAAAGGAACTTGAAAGTTCAATCATGACAAAGTAAATATGCATATGCATACGTTACATTATTGTTTATTGGTTAATTTAATCATGTGATATGTGCTATTTACATGTGTTAATTATGCTCTTTGAGGTATTGCCATGCATACATGAGATACCTGTTGCATTCATGTCATTAAGACCCATGCTAAAAGACACCCACTTCGGATAAAGGGATTTTGAAAAGTTTAAAATTGAACCTTCTACATGCACATTTCCTTCATAATGAAAACCGAAGTGGATGGGGGCGATGACGATTACACTTATGTTAGAGTTGGGAGCCCTTGAGAATCTTGAATAAGTTTCTCATCCCTTTTCTTTCTCTCATGTTGTCTCCAGACATGAATGGTGCGGTTATTCGTGATCTTCCTTAAGGCGCGGGCATAGGAGTCACGTTACCTATCAGATCAAAGGTTGCAATAGAAGCATGGAGACTCGTCTAGTTTTGTTATAGTTATGTTTAGCATTGGATTGGTGTATGTTCAACCTTATTGTTGAGTTTAGTATCTTAGGATGTCCTGACCTATACAGGACATCGCTATTATGTTATGGTTATGGAATGTTAATATGATTTATGTATGTTATACTATGGTTTACATATATATGCTATGATGAAAGTTTATGTGATTGCTATGTCATACGTGTATTAATTGATATCTATGCCCACGCAGCTCGCATTTTAGTTTTAAAGTTAAAAAAAAAAATTTAGCCATATTTTTATTACTCGTATTTTAAAGAATAAGTTAAGTTCCGAGACAAAGGCATAACAACTAATAATTAACCGAAAATGCGACTCGAGCATATTAGGTTAAAAATTAGGGAGTTACATTTTGGTATCAGAGCTATTCGGTTCTCATGGAGCCTGAGGATTAGACTAACTATGCTTCTTAAGCATGATGCGGTAGTCACGTCATGTGTAGTGCCTTATCGATAGGATAAGTTATAGGATAGAGATGCATGACCCTTGTATATGTGGTGTACCATGGTAACTAGTTCACATTGCATGAAGTATTGAGCCTGATCACCTTGTTTGTTGCTTTATGTGCTTAGGAACCAATGGTGCGACCACGATGGGATAAGGCTTCTAGCTTGAGCGATCAGAGTAGGGAGACGATAGAAGCCCTCCAAGACATGGCAAGGGCCATGCAAATGATGTTCAAGCGGATGGATAATCAAGGTGATGCTAGTCGCAATGCCGCTGAAGGACTCGAGCATGTCCGTTCAAAGAATTTCGTAAGGCGAACCTACCATCATTTAGAAGAGCCCTGGACCCCAACCAAGCTGATGAGTGGATTAAAAGCATGGAGAAGATCTTTTCAATGATCACCTACATGGAGGAACGAAGGTGACTTTTGTTGCATTTATGCTAGAGGCGGATGCTGAGTTTTGGTGGATTGGCACCCGAGGCGGAGGCAGCTGGCACCATGATCAATTAGGAGATGTTCAAGACATGCTTCTACGAGAAGTACTTTCTGGCATCAGGAAGGAATGCCAAAGATGTAGAGTTCATGCAGCTGACTCAAGGAGGGATGAGCATCGCATAGTACACTACGAAGTTTGAGGAGCTGATTAAGTTTTCAAGAATCTTTCAAGGTAACCCTGATGAGTTCTAGAAATACGTCAAGTATGAGGCTGGGCTGAAGGAGAGATTAATGTTGCCATTGCACACTTGGAGATTAGGGACTTCCCTACCCTAGTTAATAAGTGCCGCATCATCGAGGATAGGCAAAAGAAGCTGAGCGCACCAAGGGCTGAGAATTTCACTAAGAAACTGGCATCGCAAGCTCCAAGCTTCAAGCCTCAGTCAGGCCACAGGTTAAGGAGTTAGGCCGTAAGATCCCAAGAGGGATTTTCATCATGAAGGATCGAATGGTCCAAAGGAGGAGGCACCTTAGAGGGACCTTACTGTTGCTTGTCCAAAGTGTAGAAAGAATCATGGTAACCGTCCCTCCAGCTGACCAAGGAGTGTGCTTTAGGTGTGGCAAGCCTGGCCACATGATTCAAGATTGCAATGTAAAGACCCCAGTTGAATGCCATTTCTAGACCCCAACAACAAGGACGAGTGTTCACGGTCAATGCCAAAGATACCTTCTACTCTCGTACTCAAGGTAAGTGCGTGATAAATGCTAGGATTTTGATTGTGCTTCTTGATTTTGGTTCCATGCATTGGTTTGTAGCTTATAATGGTGTGAAAACCTTGCAGCTCCTTCATGAATGTCCCTTTAACCTTCGGTGGCCTTCTGGAATTATTCACCCCTATGAATTTCTTGGTTGTGTTTCTTCTAGTAAACTTGCCATATGCATCATGCTTTCTTGAGTTTCTATCCTAGCAAGTGTTGAATGATTCCTTCCTCCTTGTCCTAAATTGTCCAAATATGGATAGTTTGAGTGTTTGGTTTTGACTTCCCCATAAGAGCCAACATACCCTCTCTTCAAACTTTTGAAATCAATTGCACTTGTCACCCCTTTTACAAAATGTACATATAGTCATAGATGAGTTGTCCTACCCCTTTTTCGAGCTCCAACCTTGTGTAAGTTGTGAGTATCAATTTACACCTCGCCTTGTCACCTATATCTAACTGATACACATGTTGATGAGTGTTGCGATTGACAGCAAACTTTCATATTACCCAATTTTCCTATCAGGTTTGTTTTCCTTTCCTTCATTTTGACCGTCATGCCTATCCAACTGGTATAATCATGAACATGTAATGAATTTCGAGGGCGAAATTCTTTTTAAGGAGGGGAGTAATGTAACGCCCTAATTTTTCCGTGTATAAATGACCAAAATGCCCCTGAGGTCATTTTACCAGGAAAATGAGAATCGCCAACCCCAACCATCCTCCAGGGAATGTTTTGATGTTGAAAGGGAATTACGTGTGCTAATAGAGCAGAAGAATCTCATTTTTCAGTTTCAAATGCGCAAAATGACCAAAATGCCTCTGTGGCTAAGTAACACCGAATTAAGTGCCGATTGAGCCGGACTTCACCCAAAGGTTTGAAATGATGTTTTTAAGTAATGCTTAACATCGGGTTGAGCTCGGTAGCCTCGAGAGGTTTTTACAAAAAAATTACCGTTTTGTCCTCAACTAAGTGCATTTTGGGCCTAATGATACGATTAACGAAATATAAGCAATATTAGGCTCTAATTAAAGATTAGTAAATCCTAATTACTAATCTAGAGTCAAAATCCTTTTCTTGATTTAAGACTTTATGTCACATTTTCATGAATAATAAAATCCCTATTCCAATTTCCTTAAATCATGGAAATGGTCACATGATGAGATTCCTCCCTAATAAAGGTGGATTTGCATTAATCAAGCAAGAGCACTCTTTAATCTTGTCTTGAGCCACCTTAATTACTCATTTTCTCACCTAAAATACTAAATTACAACCCCTAATCCATATCCTAACCAAATCAACTTCTAAACATACCCATAAACCAACATTAAAATGAGATTTTCACCTCCCCATTGTTCCTAAACAAATCAGCCACCCTCCTTCATTTTCATCCATCACATGTTGAAATTCAATTAAAATATACTTAAAGAACCATACCTAGCCATACCTTAAGCCATGCCTTGAACCATACCTAGCCATACCCAAAGCCATGCCATACAAAGAGATATTTTTCTCTTCCTTGCCATTTCACCTCCCTTGTGTTTCGTTTTCTATAAATAGGCATCAAGAGAACTTGCAAAAAGACTTGCTCATATTTACAACTTCAAGTTTTCTTTCTTTAAAAGAGTTCTTCTTCTTCTTCTTCTTCTTCATTCTTCCAAGAGCCACCATCCTCCACCATTTCCTAACCTCAAACCACCACACAACCACCATAAATATTCCTTTAAATACATAATCTCTCCACTTCCAAGATCAAAAACCTAAGACAAACCTTTCTTCCTTTTCTATTCTTCTTGGCTGAAACCACTTTAGCACCAAGGAAGATTTGTTCTTCTCATCACATTTCCAAGACCAAGCTTGTCTCTTTTCAAAAGAAAAACATCTTTGGTAGGGAGTTTAGTATCTTAGGATGTCCTGACGTATACAAGGCATCGCTATTATGTTATGGTTATAGCATGTTAATATGATTTGTGTATGTTATACTATGGTTTACATATATATGCTATGATGAAAGTTTATATGATTACAATGTCATACGTGTATTAATCAGTATCTATGCGTACACGTGACTTGCATTTTAGTTTTAAAGTTCAAAAAAAAAAAAATTAGCCATATTTTTATTACTCGTATTTTAAAGAAGAATAAGTTAAGTTCCGAGACAAAGGTGTAACAACTAATAATTAACCGGAAATACAACTCGAGCATATTAGGTTAAAAATTAGGGAGTTACAAAATGAACAAATCCAATTAATATAAATCAGCACCCATAAATTTTGATCCTATTTCAATAATTCCTTATAAGCAAATCAGTAAGCATTTTAAACTATCTATTAAGATACAAATAATTGTGTGCATAATTATTGAAGTCGAGTGATTCCTCTTTGGTTTCACCATATATAAAACTAAAAATGGAATATAATTAATTATTAATGATTTCGATTAATTATTTTCCTATTGAGTGAATTCCAAGCAAGCTACATTAGTCAAACACCAACTACAATATTCTTTGATGAAAAAACTTAGATTAATTGTTACCATGAATGAGAAATATTTGGGAATGATAAGTTCTTATCTACATCTTATATGCATGTATTAAAAATAATGCCAAATGTATGATTAACTAATATCCAAGGTTATCAAACTCGAGAGTTTAATTACCTAAACTTGTAGAGCTTATGTAAATTCTTCAACTCGTAAACTCATAAGGGTCAACTCGTAAACTAGAAGAATTTACTCATAAAATCGTAAACTTGATTAGAGGACATGAGTTTATGAGTTAACTCGATAGTTTGATAACCTTGCTAATATATAAATATATTAATATTTTGCATATCATAAAGGCATGATGTTTTGATATTATAGTTGATTATCACAGTAAAGATGATAATTAGTTATATGGTTTTTTTTTCTTCATAATATGTATAATAAATGAATGATACAAACACTTATTTGTTCACTGTTGTAGGCCAGTTTTTTCTAATAGTTTATTTTGGATTGTATTTTATAGAAATTAATATATTTATTTAAAAAACAATATTCTTTCTAACTGCATATATGGAGTATAATTTTTAAGAGTAAGTAAATAAATTTAATATTCAATATTTTTTTTATTATTAATCATTTATGCATCGCTGGGTAGTAAACTAGTTACAACTAAAAGGCAATCAGATTTAGTCATTATATTGAATTATAGAGATAATAAAATGACCATTATGTCTTTCATTATTATTATTATTATTATTATCATCATCATCTTCTTCTTCTTCATTATTATTATTATCTTCTTTATCAACATCATCATCATCATCATCCATAATATTTGAAACTTTTGTTTCGCTTCATCTATCCATTTATCATATTATCAAAGCATTAATTTTTATTTACCAATTATACCCTTATTATAATTTATGGTACCTTATAGTAACACATTTCTATATTATTATCAATATTCATTCATTCATTATATATATATATATATATATATATAATGGTACATCATCATTGTATTGTGTCATATGTATAAGTTTACTAACGTAGAACTCATAAAGGGACCAATGTGTCCATTATTTTCAATCTTAAGGACCATGAGATTAATTTTATTTCTTAAGAGATAAAATAGTTTGATAGAAAAATTTTGATGATTTGAATATGGTGTTCGCTCTAAATAATAAGCCCATTAACCTAAATTTTTTTTAACTCTTTTACTCTTTTCTTTTTTTTATATAAACATTCACTCACTTCTTTTTCAACCATCCCATCATAAAAGTCCTAATAAAAAATACCCATTTTTTCCCTATATATTCTATCTGTATTTGTTTGTCTAATGACTTTTCCACTCTCTAGCTTTCCACACTTTGGCATCGTTTAACGCGTATTCCATTGCAAATTACTCATCCTTTCTTTCCAATCTCTTGTGCCTTCATGTAAGTTGCTGATAGGTGATAATCTCAATAGCATTATTTTGGGATGGTTTGATAGATCACTACGAGGCATGAGATATTTTTAAGGTTGCCAAAAAAGGACCGAAGGGGAAGAAGGAAAAGGGCTCTTAGGCCGAAATGAATCCCCTCTCCTCTCTCTCTCTTTTTCCTTTTTTTTTTATAGAAAACCCCTCATGCAAAGGAAGGGAGCCATGCTTCCTAGCAGAGGAAGCTTCCTTTTTCCTCCAACATTCCCTTACATTACATCAAATGTCAATCTTTTAGATTTTACTCTAAAACAATGTTCTTATGCTAATGCTGGTTGTTGTAATTGGGAGAAAGCATAGAAGAAAGTGACTATATAATAGAAGAAACATGTTGTCATTATTACTTGGCTAACAATGGGTTCACTGGCAATGTCTAGAATCATTTTGCCATTTTATCTATTATGCATATACACCTACGATCTTAATGTGTCCAAAATTAATCCTATCATTTTTAGTGGTTAATGCTGAGAAAATTGACAATAGCCCCGTTTTTTGTTATGTGACATGTTGGAGAAAAGTGGGTTCATCCATTGGGGTGGAAGGATTACAACCAAATGAACATGGGTTTTTTCTAGTTGTATTTTTTATATTACAGATATATATATATATATATATATATATATATGAGGATGTTTTGGGAAGAGGATTAGGGAAATCGCTACGAGGCACAATCACTCTAAGGTTGCAAGAGAGGGATCCTAGAGGAAGAAAGGGCAAAATGGTCCTTTTTGTCCAAAAGGATGCCGTGCTTCTCTCTTGCAATAGCAATATTTATGAAAAAAAGTAGTGTGGCAAAGGAAGCCAAAAATGCCTTCCCGCAAAGGAAGCCTCCCCCTTTCCTCTTTGTTGTCTTTTCACATCACATCAAATGTCACTTCTCTTATTTTCTCGGGTCCTGGCGAAGTAGGTTCAGGTTTTGTTTATTCTATACTGAAAATTACTTGAGTATACAGTTGCATTGATTACATGTGTATATTTTACTCTAAAACATTAGCCCCCTACTCAACTAGAGGTATAGCTCTTTATCGAGCATGTTTCAACCTTTCATCTTTTCTCGAATTGTGTTGTCTTTTATTGTTTGATCCAAGTCAATGTAATGGTATTTCACATTTTGTAAGCTTTCTTGCTTATATATTCTTTAATGGGTTTAGCTTTACTTAGCCCCTAAACTTATTCTACCTAGTTTGGCCATGACCTATTAGGGATCTTTTCACCATGCAATTTGGAGTAGGCTTTGTCTAACCTTGCTTATTTTCTCGAAAGCATGCCTAAATCGCAATTGTATTTGCAATGGGATTTTCAAAATATTTTTGTCTAGCGGTTTCCGCTTAGGTGCTCAAGCCATCCCTTTTGGGGTCCCTTGCCTATGGCTTCTCCACCAAGGGTGGCAGTTGGGCCATTCCGGGATTTCCGCTTAGGGTCGTCGTTTGGAGGTGAATTATCACCACCGGGTCTCTGCTAAAGGGTCACGCTGGGGGATTCCCAGGGTCTTTACTAAGGGGTCACCGTTTAGAGGTGAACTATCATTGCCGGGTCTCTGCCAAAAGTCAGTGCTTGAGGGACCACCAGGGTCTTTACTAAGGGGTCACCGCTTGGAGGTGAGCCATCACCGTTGATGTTTCCACTTGGGGGTCTTATCTAGAGATTGCTCCCAATATATTAGCCTCTGCTTAATGAGGAGGTGTGGCTCCTCATTGAGCATTTACAACCATTTTTATACCGTTGTGGACTTTACTACAATTTCCATCAGTTTACATCTCCTTATGGCATGATTGTCATTGGGCCGAATTTTAGCCCCCAAATGAGGAAGCTAATCTCGCTGTCTATGCATAAGAGCTTACACATGCGTAATTTTATCACCAAGCGGTGGTGGTGGCCCCGCTCACAACGCGGCGGCAAAGGCACACTTGGGCGAAAATTTTCTTCACCTAAACGGTGATATCACCAAGCGGTGGTATAGCCTCGCCTGACTACGTGGCATAAGAGCTCGCATTGGAAAACATAGAACATCACCTCAGAATGTGGTATCACCATGCGGTGGTATAACCTCGCCTGACTACGCGGTGTAAGAAGCTCGTGCGGGCGGAGATAGATCATCGCCTCGGAAGGTGGTATCACCATGTGGTGGTATAGCTTCGCTTGACTACGTGGCGTAAGAAGCTCGTGCGGGCAGATATAGATCATCACCTCGGAAAAGTGGTATCACCATGCAGTGGTATAGCCTCGCCTGACTACGCGGCGTAAGAGCTCACAGGCGGATATAGATCATCACCTTAGAAGGTGATATCACCATGCAGTTTGCGTGGGCGGATATAGATCATCACTTCGGAAGGTGGTATCACCATGCGGTGGTATAGCCTCGCCTGACTACGCGGCGTTAGAGCTCGCATGGGTGGATATAGATCATTACCTCAGAAGATAGTTTCACTATGCGGTGTTATAGCCTCGCCTGACTACGCAGCATAAGAAGCTTGCACGGGCGAATATAGATCATCACCTCGGAAGGTGGTATCACCATACGGTGCTATAGCCTCGAACACAACGTGGCGGAGAGGCATGCACGGGCTAATAGATATGCATCATAATTCCCGAAATGCTTTTTTTTTAAAGAGTTTCAAGTGGAACCTTCAATAGGCTGGACCTACAAAATAAAGTTGTCCAGTTGAAATAAGTGGAACTTTAGTCTTTTTCCTTTCTTGTTGAAGACCCATAATAAATGCATCGAGCTCTTCAGAACTATTTTTAAGATGTAAAACTATCTCTCTAAAAATATTAGAGAATTTATCTCTAGCAAAACCATATCAGATGAGTTGACTGGTTCCTTTGCTTGCATTCAATTTAGGATGTTTGCAACACGCACAAATGCTTTTCCTTTCACCCTTACGTTTGGTATCACTCCAAAAGAAAACTACAACATAAAATTATAATAATACAACAATCAAACAATTTTAAGTAAGAAAGGCAAATCAGGGTCATGTTAATTTGATGTTTGTGACGATATTACATAAAAAGGGCAATCCTATATGGTTATCTCCTCTATAAAAAAGTTGCATGTGAAAATAATAATAACAATAATAACATATCTATGAACAACATTTTGAATTTGAGTAAATAAATAAATAAATAATAATAAAAAAAGAATTGAAGAATTAGATTCGTAGAGAAGTAATTCTAGAAAGCCGTCAATCTCTCTTGTTAGCTTTGGATTGGGAAAAATCTTATGAATTTCGTGTAAATCTTGAAGTACTAAGAATGGCAGATTGGGAATGCATATTTGCAAATCAAAAAGCAACAATACAACAACAATAGCTCAAGCAACCAGATCAACAACAACCACCACAAATCCAAGGTCAGATCTAACTTGTGCGGAACAGAAATCAAGAACAATAGATAAGAGGTTTGAGTCAAGTTTCAACAAAATTTCTAGATGTAGAATCAACAAAACTAGAGGGTCAACAATTGCATATCCAGAATTAAACACTAGAGTAACCAATCAGTAGCAAGAAAATAAAAAATCACAAAAATAGAACTAGTTGAAGAAGAGAAACTAGGTATGAGATACGGCAGTGGTGCCATGGAAGTGAGTGATAGCGAGGGATGGCAGAGTCAATTCTCGTGACAAGGGTCCAAATTGGGGAGAACTCCGACAACAAAATAAGCTGTGGCGGAGGAAAGAGGCATGACAAGTGAAGGACTAGAAGCGCAAGCTCGACAACCAACTCCACGATCACTATCCAATCTCCGCCTTGCCCTTTGACCAGCGCGCCACCATGCTCATTTAAGCATTTGAGCAGGTGTTTATCCTCCTCTCTACCATTACATCGAATGAAGCTGATTGAGCCGTGGCCAAGTGCCCTGTTCATGCACTCGCCGATTTCACCAAGAACAAGATGGTGGTGGTGTCATTTCTGGTACTTGATGGAGGAACACCTCTTTTGGTGCTTGACGATGGGCCAGATGAAGAGCTCTCTAGTTGGATCCCTTTTGGCTGGGAGGCCTATGGTCATGGCGGCGCGACCACTAGCTGTTGTAAAGGAAGCAAGTCGCGGCTGCGTGTAGATCAAACAAAAAGAAAGCATGAAGTGGAAGTTGGCAAAAGCTTGGACAATTGGGAGTTTCCTTAGAACAGAGAAAAAGGGCAAGCGCTTCAGTGCGTGATTAAGAGTTGTGTCAAGTTAAGGAATGGGTGTTTCTTTAATTTGGGGTTAGGGATTCGGGCAGTGAAGAGCGGCTTAATCTTGGCTCTCTGCATTTTCTTCCTCCTTGCTTCCCATCAGCCATGTGATGTTCTCATGCCTCGCCAGTGGAGTCCCCAAATGTTTTGGGATGGTCAAATAGATCGCTACGAGGCATGAGATATTTTTAAGGTTGCCGAGAAGGACCAAAGGGGAAGAAGGAAAGGGGCTCTTAGGCCGAAATGAATCCCCCTCTCTTGCTCTTTTTTCCTTTTTTTTTTAATAGAAAACCCCTCGTGCAAGGGAAGAGGAGCTATGCTTCCTAGCAAAAGAAGCTTCCTTTTCCTCCAACGTACCCTCACATTACATAAAATGTCAATATTTTATATTTTACTCTAAAACAATGTTCTTATACTAATGCAGGTTGTTGTAACTGGGAGAAAGCACAGAAGAAAGTGACTAATAATAGAAGAGACATGTTGTCATTATTTCTTGGCTAACAATGGGTTCACTAGCAGTGTCTAGAATCATTTTGGCATTTTATCTATTATGCATATGCACCTACGATCTTAACATGTCCAAAATTAATCTTGTCATTTTCAGTGGTTAATCCTGAGAAAATTGACAATAGCCCCATTTTTCGTTATGTAACATGTTGGAGAGAAGTGGATTCATCCATTGGGGCGAAAGCAGATTGCAACCAAATGAACATGGGTTTTTTTTTAGTTGTATTTTTATATTACAATATATATATATATATATATATATTTTTGAGGATGTTTCGGCAAGGGGGTTAGGGAAATCGCTACAAGGCATGAGATCACTCTGAGGTTGCAAGAGAGGGATCCTAGAGGAAGAAAGGGAAAAATAGTCCTTTTTATCCAAAAGTATGTCGTGCCTTCTCTCTTGGCAATAGCCATATTTATAAAAATATTGTGGGAAGGGAAGCCAAAAATGCCTTCCCGCAAAAGAAGCCTCCCCTTTTTCTCTTTGTTGTCTTTTCACATCACATCAAATGTCATTTCTCTTATTTTCTTGGGTCTCATGGCGAAGTAGGTTTGGTTTTTGTTTATTCTATACTGAAAATTACTTGAATATATGGTTGCATTGTATATTTTACTCTAAAACAACCATTATCTCAATTTTTTAATTATTTTTCTTAAAAACTAATTTGAAACCAATTTAACCAAGAGGCGACAAGAGAGTAGTTAGTGGCGGACAAATACAATCACAACTCATTGACTCTTGAACGTGTCACAAAAGCCTCATCACCTCAAAATCCATAATTGATAATTCATTCATAATTAAATCAACATGTTCTATAATTTTGTCTTTTTTTTTTACCTTTTTTTACAATTTTTATATTAATTGTTATTTTATTTTTTATAACATGTCAACCCTATATTCCATTAATAGTGATTGGGAGTTAGACAAGGGTGAAACTATACAACTGACGATGCCAATCATAAGGAATGTTTACACTTCTTTTAGCTACGTAAGGTAAAACCATTAGTTAAGCACACAAAAAAATGACTAACTAATTTATTTCTAAGTTAATTTGAGTTGCTTAGTTTAAATTTATTTTATTCTACAATTTTTCTAATTTTAGTGGTATTTAATTTTATTTTAGTAATTAATGTTTTTAATTTCTTTTTATTAGTATGTGTCTGAAAAATAAATTATTATAATTATTTTGTTTCTTTAAACCTTCTCTCTTTCCCTTCAAAACATACTTCCGGGTCATGTTCCTTGTCATCCCTCCTATTGGGGGAAACCTTAGGAATAAATTTGTTCTAACAGGGCAAGCAATCATAATATTTCTCCCATTTGTGTAGTTAGAAAGACAGTACACAAAAACAAAGAAAAAAAAAACACTCAAGCCAATAAAATAATTTGGTAGAACAATAAAATGAGATACTCCAACAAATTTGATCTTGGAAAAATCTTTCACCATTAATAAATGGGAATCCAGTCTAGTTTTCTAGTTGCATTAGGGAATTCCAGTAATCAACAAAATACCTCATTCTATGAGTGAAATGTATCCCCAAAACTCTACAATATGGATATAACAAAATAGCCACCAAACAAGACAATCAAGTAATCAAAATATACAAAATAACAAGCATAGCATCAAAAGTAACATACTAAGATTTAATTTAAAATGAAACCAATTTGCCCATATGATTGTTGAAAAAGTTGGCTCATACATATTTTTATGGGATACCAATTGATAATATTTATATATACTTTGGTAAGCACAACTGACTTTTCCTTTTCTTCTTGTCTACCCGGCGGCGGAACTTCTCACTTTTTCGTGAAAACATTTTTCACGTTCCTTCCTTTTGGTTTTTCATAGTGCTTTTTTCATTTCAAGACTTTCTTTTAATTGTTTTAAGCTGTAGGCCTCACACCAGTAAGAGCTGCTACATTAGTATTACATCTAAAATAATTATCAGTGTTATTTTTCGACCCAACCGTAACCACCGTCCTTGTCTTGCATAATTTACACATAATGAGCATTGCAATAAATAATTAAATATGGTGTTCATGTAAGGCAATCATGAGGAGCTAGTCATATCAAAAAATAAAAAAAATCAAGAGGAGCTCATACAGTTTTTGCCAGACTCGGCTCCAACTAGTGCCTCTAACAAATTTTCCAAACTCGCCCTCTCAAATTTTATTGCATAACCTAGAAGCGGCTCAAATCATAATCTATAACTGAAAGAACAACTCCTAAAAAAGTTTGATACTTTGAGATATATTGCATTGACTTATAGAGGGTAGAGGCTATTACCACTCCAACAAGGTTATTGCCACTCTCACTGAACTATATATATTTTTTTTCAGTTTCTCTAACATATCCCTTCTTTTGTTTTTCAATTAAAAAGCCAATATATTATTAAATACATGCTATGATTTATAAGTTCATTTGAATTGTTCAAAATTATTTATTATTTTTATCATTGCTTTCATCAATTTATAAGTTATTAGTTGTCATAGATTTTTACATGAAGTAAACTGTTACTACTGGGTGTGTGGCTAGTTGCTACTTATAGGCAGTTTTATTTGAAACAATCACTAAAAAAATAAAGAAATCTGAGAAGTTTTTATTTGAGTCAAATAAAATACTCGGTATTTGATTATAAAAATAATTATTTTTAGAATACTCGGTAGATAATTATTATATTATGAAATATATGGAAAAATAATTTAATCTTTAAATTAAAATAATTGTGTCCAATATGTTAATTTTATATAAAAATAAAAATTGATAATGTTTGAAACAAAATACAAAATTTTAAATTGAAATAAAATAATAAATTTAAATAAAAATATAATTGGTAATAATATTTATTTAATATTAGATTGTTATCATGACTAATAAATAAGGAAAAAGATATTTTAGAAAAATTGAAACAATAATAGTTTAGTGAGAGTGTCAATACCTATTTTAGAGTGGCAATAGCCTCTCCACTTATAGAGATATTTCTCAATTATCATTGAATTCATCACTTAAAAAACAGCATTATTTTACACCTTTTGAACTGGGGCTAGCAAATTTTGATTTTGGCATCTTTACGTACGATTACCTTTTTCTATTGGATAAATTAAGCTCACTCTTCGCACCCAAAAAAAAAAAAAAAAAGCTCACTTAGCCAAACGTGTGTTATAGAGCACTATTCATACAATCTAAGGGGAGAAATGGAGAATCGACCCCATAAAGGCAACTGTTCAGATCTTTTAAATTGGTTTCAGTATGAAGTGATCTCCCTTGTTGTCTACCGAAATTGCAAGCTACGCGTAGATGGTAGACCAAATGTTATTATCATGGCGGAACACTTTTATATGCATCAGACATTTGCATGCCAGGAGAGCTGTAAGACTACCGCCGAAAGACCTCGTGTTCCACCTTGGCCAGTTTTAGATGTGTCTTTTTCTTGTACCATTAGTGCCCCTCCCTTTGAGTATAGATAGCGTGAAGAACGTGGAGTGACAAAATAGTCGTGTGTCCATTTCTATGACTATGAGATCCGATGCGAAATATGTAACCTGAACTATATGATACAATGTATTTTGGTTCCTTAAAGCAGCTTTCTCAATATTGCAAAGCATTCACATTGCTGATGAATACAACCAAAGCCGACAATCTATTTCATTATTTGAGTATTAAAATGTCAAAAATGACGATAATTGGGCCTTATATTGGAGATTCTGGGCACTCATGATAATTTGAAAGGTACTAATACCTATTACCATGAGCAGTTATTATTTAACCGTGAATTTTAATACTTTCAAAGATATTTTTTATTTTCCAGTCAAAACATATATTTTTTATTTTTCAAAAAGAGTATTTCTGACTTAATTTAATTATTAATTCTTATAAAGTTTCGGTATCTTTTGAAAAATTGAGGATGCTGAAAAAAGCTCTGCTTAGTATAATACTCATTCTATCTGTATGAAAGCTATAAATTTGGAATAATGTTATTTATATTTTGAAGGTGACCAATAAAAGATTCTATAAAAGAAGAAAAACACAAAATTTAGGAGTAGTGACAAAAATCAAAACTTTATAATTTGAACGAAAAATGTTTACTTTAATATATAATATTAATCTATTTGTTTGGTAATATGATGATTTTTAGATCTGTTGAGTTTTTTAAACTTTGAAATATAAATGCTCTTGAAAAATTACAATGGTACTATTTGATAAAATAATATAAAAATTGTTCTTAATAAAGAGAAGCTATAAAAGTAGTATTTAGTAAATCTCTTGGTAAATTGCTTTTAAAATCTAAAATGATTGTAACTAATATAAATATTTTAAAAAGTCAATTTTCTAGAAATAAAACCTTTGATTAATAAAGTATTAATGTTTTAAATTTTAGAAAATACAAATCGGTACTAAAAAGCACATCATAAGAGCTATAAGAGCCCCATAGATTCTTAAAAGCTAGAAGCAAAAATATGTCAACCATTTATTTTACCAAACAAAAAATAAAAATAAAAATGGCTTATACTGTTTTAAAAGCAAAGCACCACTTCAAAAATTTCTACCAGGCCAAGCCTTTTACTACCTGATACCACAATACCGTACTCTAGGAGTAGGAATTGAACTAAAGTGCAACTTTGGTTAACTACAACCATGGAAACGGCAATAATCGAAGTAGCATTGCTTGTATTTATACATAGCGGCGAATCACTTCATTAACTAGGAAAATAAACTTGAGCTATTAACTAGAGCAAAAGATAGAGACAATTCAACAAACACTAAGCAACAAGATAATCATATTCATAATTAAGCCACTCATCGACGGGGCTTCCCCCTTCATCTTTTGTTCAAACTTGCTTACTCTCTCTTGCAATCGTAGCAATCCTTTGCACTGCTTCATCAATATATTGAAAGTAAGCATGCCTCCAATTCTTCTTCAGCAGTAAAACTCCTATGAATCCCCAAAACCCAATAATAAAGCCCACTGCTACAACCAAGTAAAACAACCATTTCTCAAGCTTATCCTCTTCGCCATTTTCGTCTTCTTCTTCTGGGAATCACCAGTAGAGGCAGGGCATTGATTAGGTAGTGGAGGCCCACAGAGAAATGGGTTACCAGTATACAGGAATGGATCATCAAAGCCTAAAAACTGATTCGCTTTGGGAACTGTTCCTGAAAAGTTGTTGTAGGACAAATTCAAGTAGCTTAGAAAGGTTAAGCTAGTCATGCTGTCAGGAATTGTGCCTGAAAGATGGTTGTGAGAAACATCAAAAGATTCTACTGACTTCATGTCCCCTATCTCTGCAGGGATTTCTCCTGAGAGATGATTGTGTGATAGATTTAGGCCTTGCAATGCTGTAAGCACAGTTATTCCTTCAGGAATAGATCCACTCAAACTGTTATTTGATAAGTCCAAGTTGGCTAACAGTCTTAGATTTCTACTGTATAGAAGTTCTCTTCCTTTCAACATCTCCATGAGCTCTTGTTCATACCACAGTGCATTTGAAGATGGTGGTAAATTTGTTTCCAACATCATTCCGGTGAGGTTCACAATGCAGTGAGGGATTGAGCCGGTGAACTTGTTGTTGGAAAGGTCCAAGACTTTCAGTTCAGAAAGTTGGCATATTTGTGCAGGAATGTTTCCATGGAACTTGTTCTGTGGTAGCCTAAGAATATGCATTGAGGAAAAAATGTCCCCAATCCAAGACGGTATAGTCCCTGACATTTGATTCTCTCCAAGATCTAATAGTATCAGTTTCTTCTTTTTTGTCAAAAAGGATGGAAACTCCCCATGAAAACTGTTATTGCTCAAAACCAACCATTCCAAATTCGGAAGATTACCTAAGGAGCTTGGAATGACACCTGATAATTTATTGGATGAAAGATAGATGTCGGTCAATTCTTGAGTAGCAGTCCAGCAATCAGGAATTTCCCCTGATAAATTGTTGACTGAAAGGTCAAGAATGCTCAAGGAGTCTAGTTTACACAATGCGTTTGGAATAGAACCGTGTAGAAGGTTGTATTCAAGAAGCAACTCAGCAACATTGGGCAATCTGTCAGCAATATTTTGGGGAATTGACCCAGTGAAATGATTAGTACCGAGATTCAGGTAGGAAAGTTGCTGAGGCCACCTTACTTCAAAAATTATGCCTTCAAAATTATTCCAAGAAATATCCAAGTTTTTCAAACTCAGAAGTTGACTAAAACTTGGGGAATGTTACCTTGCAAATTATTTTCATTAAGGTAAAGGTCTACTAATTTTGAAAGCTGACCAAGATTTTGAGGAATTGTACCATGCAGACTGTTTTTCGAAAGATCAAGATATTTTAGGCTTACAAGTTGCTCAAGACTTCTAGGAATAATACCGCTGAAATTATTAGAGTCAAGAAGCAGGGTATTTAGATTGACAAGTTGTCCAGTGAAATTCGGAAGAGATCCCCGCAACTTGTTTTCAGAAAGAACCAAACGCTTCAGATTGACTAGTTTTGTTATGTTACTAGGAAGCTCCCCAACCAAATGATTCTGAGAAATATCCAAGAGAGTGAGATTTTCAAGTTGTGCAATGAAGTCTGGAATACTCCCATTCAAACGATTCTGATAAAGCAATAGAAGTGTCAAGTTTGACAATTTCCCAAGAGAGAAAGGTATAGAACCATAGAATAAATTTGTCTGAAGTGCAAGAACTACCAGATTCTCAAGTTGCCCCAACCATGCTGGCAAACGAGCATTAAACCCGTTGTTACTCAAATTCAATTCCTCCAAATCATACCTCATGCACCCGGAGTGTATATTGCCTGTGAGTGAATCTCCCGAATCTTGTTTTCTGACAAATCCAATGATCGAAGATGACAACAGTTTACAAGAATTAAAGGTAGAGAACCCTCAATGTGATCTATATCATTTAGTGACAGATTGAGGTGTTGAAGACTCTTTAAGTCACTTAACCACCATGGAACAGAATCAAGATTGTTTTGGGAAAGGTCAAGGATTGTCAAGGAAGTCATATTCTGAAGAACAGAAGGAAATGAACCATGAAGAGCATTGCTTCCGAGATTCAAATCAACAAGGCGAGAACAACTACCCAGCCAGAAGGGAATAGACTTCAGACGGTTATAAGAAAGATCAAGCACTGTAATGGAAGTCATGTTTTGGAAAGTATCCAAAAATGGAGCTTCTATTCCATTCTGGGAGAGATTAAGGAATTGAAGTCTAGAAAGATTTGTTGCACTAACAGGTTGATGGCTTTGTAGCTCGTTTAAACTGCAATTCATCAAGTCTATTTCCAGCAAAGAAGGAGACATGTTTAGTACCTGCAACAAATTGTTTGCCTTCCCCATATACACGTCACTCATATAAAGGTATTGAAGTGATGAAAGTTGAGAAACCCAGTTGATGTCATCAACATACAAAGCATTGAAGCTCAGATCGAGAAGCAGCAATTTTGTGAGGTTTCCTAGACCGCTGGAGATCCTCCCACTAAAATGAGAATAAGAGAGAGAAAGAAATTGTAGCTTCTCCAATGACTTGATGAACACTGGTATTGGACTAGCATGAAAATTGTTTCCACTCAAGTCCAAATAAGTGAGATATTTGAACTGCAACAGAGAAGGATCTACATGTTGAGCTTCAAGCATGTATTTGGAGAAGGGACAGGTTGATTGAAAATATCCTTGGCCCCTAGACAGGAAGCATGGATTCTTGAGGTCAAGCTTGACAACATGTCCAGTAATATTGTTGCAACCTATACCTTTCCATTGGCAACAATTGTTTCCTTCCCAAGAGGAAAGCCTTGATGATGGATCTTTGAAGCTTCCTTTGAGCATGAGAAGAGCTTGCCTCTCTTTTCCGATGCAGCCAACTTGGGCATGGCCACAGGAAGATAACTGTACCAACGCAATCAAAAAGAAAACAACAGATAAAGCACTGCATGGGTAGATTGTGTATCCCATCTCTGAACAACGACCGTCTGGCTTACAAACCGATAGGTGCTGTGTAGGAGGACTGATGACTTATTTTTCATCAGTTATGGAAACAATGTTAGATGATCCCACGGGCTAAATAGCACAAGCACTAGTACAACTGTATCCGGGTATACGTGTTCGAAACTAATATTAGTATAAAAAATAAATTCAAAACTATTAAAAAGAGGGGCACCAATATTTCAAAAGCGCAGCAGTAGTCGTTGCATAATGCAGATGCAACGAAGGTGACTTTGCTTCAACTTTCTTTCCATTAAAAAATTGCGGTTGCTTCCGTACCCATAGAGATAAACGGGTACCCAAACCCTTCTTAACTGGACCAATTATCAAAAGACAGGTAATTAAATAAAAAAAAATGAGTGAAGTGAGGGTAATTATTTTTTTTATGGTGCATGGAATAAACAATGCTTTATATATTACATTAAGGAAAAAATTACATAATTATGGTGTGAAATCTTGCCATTAGCGATTTCGTTTAAAAAAGTAATATTTTATTTTTGAAATGTTACCATTGGCAACATTTCGATTAAAAAATTAATATTTTGATCGCGTTATTCAAAAAATAATATTTTATTCAAATAATAATAATATTTTATTGATGAAATCTCCATTGGCAATTTCATTTGAAAAAAATTATATTTTATTAAATTTGATTGATGGTTTTAGAGTTAGTAAAATCTTGTCATTGGCAAGATTTCTCACACCATATTCATGTAAATCACCAAACAAACTCATTTTATGGTAAATTTTACCAACACATACCGTATCAAAAAAATGACCCGTGAAGTGAAGTGTAACTAATATTGAAAAGTTTAATTTCTTCCAAGAATATCTAAATTTATAAAATGACACTATCTGTTCATCTTCCAACACTCATTCCTTTTCCCAATTTTGCTGTTCAAACACCCGATGGGTGTCTATAACTAGTCACCAGAGCAATGTAGAAGACTCATGTGTACGGTTTAAAATTTTGGTCCATCATAGTCGAGCTTGGAATGAAAAATTTTGCCCCTCCAAATTGGTTTCCCTCCCTCTAGCAAAACACTCTATTCCCCCATTCCCCCTCTTCCCCTCCACTCCACTCTCCCCTCTCTCACTTCATCCTTGAAACTCAAAGACGCTCACACTCTCCTACCTCCAGCCCAAGCATCTTCCACTTCCTATTCTGACCTTCGTCACCAATTTTCAGTGGAAGTCACCAAAATTCTAACCATCACCGACATCTAAACCAACGTCTCTTCAAAAGATTATAGATTTTTGGATTTAGTGTAGCAATTTCAAGTTTCAACTCGCAATTTTGTTTGAACCAACAAACAAATAGTGTCTGCAATTTTCCAACTTTTATTGTGTGGTTTCCAATGGAAGAAAAACGAGACTCAGACACTTCCCTTTCACCAAACTAAAAACAAAGAACAACCACAAAGTTACCGCTTTGTTAATAGTTTTCTGATAGCGAAGGCTACCTCCATTTACCTACAAAACTCAAACTTTCCGCCGCGTCGTAGAGAATAATGGGTTTGCCATACACACTATGCTGATTTAAAAATGCTATAGAAGCTCGCGGTTGTTGCATTTGGGAGTGAGATGAGTGCATCGACATGGAAACGGGGATTGGCATCAGGAGAGGAATCCGAGTCAATGGAGGGTAGGATAGAAGCTATGATGGAAGAAGAGAGGTCATTGGGGTATGATGGGAGATGAAGAAATGGGATCATTGTATAAATTTTGATATTTAGTAGAATGAATTAAAATTTTAACATTATTTACACCTCATATTTAATATTAGTTTTTTTTGGTGCCCACTTTAGAGTTTATGTAGTTCTTTAGATGCTTTTAACCACATTTCTCAAATGTGGTTAAACGCAATAAAAGTGTGGTCAAATACAATTGTGAATTTGGACAGCACTGTAACTTAACTGAATTTAAATTTCTGAATTCAGTTAGAAAAAATACTTTCAGTTGCCTTTAACCACATTTCGTAAATATGGTTAAATGCAAATAGTGCGGTAAGTTGTAATTGAACCCTCAATTTTTGAGTGAGTGTGGGTGGTCTATATTACCGTCATTCAAGAATCCTAATACAAATGTTGGTCCATGCGTGAGCATCGTTTGTTGGAAGCGTTGTGTGCAATCATTTGGAGGTCGAATGGCTTTGATTTTCATTACTTAAAAAGCTTAGATTTTAAAGAACAGGGAACAAATCTGTAAATCTATTTAGTCCCAATTTACGCAACACAAAAAGGATGGTGAGAGGTATGCAAGGGCAATAGGTGGCGACAAAGGGAGGCTGGTGGGAGGCTTTGCGGTGGCGCCAGGAGATCCATGGCTTGGAGCGGCTACATGGACTAGTCTGGCCTGGTGGTGTGCTCCGTGGCACTGCGTTGTTGCTTGCTTGTTACACGGAGTGAGGCAGACGCGCGAAGATGGTGGCTTCAAGGGCTGGAGACGTGACGGCTGTATCACTGGCGGCAACGGCGACAAGAGGCAGGGCGACGACGGTGATGACATTACTGGCTCTTAGGTCTCACCCCTGAGAATCGCAACGGCAAAGCATGTTTCAATATACATCTCAATTTCAAACAGAAATCAAAGGAAAAACAAAATGCAAAATAAGAAAACAAAACACTTATCTTTTCTCTCTATTATTCTTCAGATCATATGTAGCTTAGGATCTTCCTCCCTCTCCTCCTAGCATTAGATATCATCGTTTTGGTGAGCTTCACATTATAGTGAAGGCTTTTGGGTCATTATAGAGTGCTCTAGTGATGTGACGGTAGGTCCAGATCATAAATTTATATTTTGCATTTTGATATACCATGATTTTTTTGTATTCACAGTATATCATCCATGGTTTCTTTTGTATATGAGCAACTCAAGTGAATTGTATATCACAATTACAACATTTCATATTACATTTATGGTTAGAATGAGATTCGCGTTATGATTTAAATCATATTTTATGAATAAAATATGCATATTGTACGTAAGCAATCACGAGGCTTACCTGGGATTGGATTCCCACGTGTCACGATCCAAATCGGGTCATGACAAGAAACTACAATAGGTCATCAAAACTGAAAGGAAATATTGTTAGCTCCAGAACCCTTCAAAAAGTATCAGCATTTAATGTTTTAAGTGATAACAAAACTAATTTCGTGAAAATATTTTATAGAAGGACTAATCGTTTGCTTGAGTTTCTTGAGTATACAAACAGGATCGTTCTCATTAACATACAACTTCATGAACAAGTTTTATTTTCATGAAATCATGTATAAACATATTTAATCTCATTCAAAGAGGTTTAGAACCTAAAAGAAGTGAAAAATAATTCTTGAAATGGATGTTGGTATGGTGAGCGCATGAAAGGAATTTCTCAAGAACAAGAAACCAAGACTCAAATCTTCAGAAAGTATCCCACGACTTTAGAAAGTGTCATTCAAGTGAAGATTTCAATCCAACTCTAAAGCAAAGTGTGGTTATTACCTTTAATCATCATGATCATAATGTTTCCTTTACTACAAGCACAAATTGAAGTCTAGAAAATCAAAAGGAAAGTCTAGAAACTGAAAAAGCGCTTCAGAAAGTACGTTTATGGTAAACGGTGCACTTTACGAAATAGAAGGGAAAATTCAAATTTCAAATTAAAATCAAACTTAGTCAGGATTGACGTGACATTTCTTTTCAACTTGGTCAACCATCCCAAGCTTTTAGAAGATAAAGTTTAGAAACCTGATTCAGAAAGCAAAAGTAGTTTCTAAAGGTAGACTCAGAAACCTCTATTAGACAATGACTTTTATAATTGGAAAAGTAACTCTGACATGCTGAGTTACCACAGAGCAATGTAGAAGACTCATGTGTACGGTTTAAAATTTTGGTCCATCATAGTCGAGCTTGGAATGAAAAATTTTGCCCCCTCCAAATTGGTTTCCCTCCCTCTCAGCAAAACACTCTATTCCCCATTCCCCCTCTTCCCCTCTACTCCACTCTCCTCTCTCTCACTTTATCCTTGAAACTCAAAGAAGCTCACACCCTCTCCTACCTCCAGCCCAAGCATCTTCCACTTTTAATTTGACCCTTCGTCACCAATTTTCAGTGGAAGTCACCAAAATTCTAACCATCACCAACATCTAAACCAACGTCTCTTGAAAAGATTATAGATTTTTGGATTTAGTGTAGCAATTTCAAGTTTCAACTCGCAATTTTGTTTGAACCAACAAACAAATAGTGTCTGCAATTTTCCAACTTTTATTGTGTGGTTTCCAATGGAAGAAAACCGAGACTCAGACACCTTCCCTTTCACCAAACTAAAAACAAAGAACAACCACAAAGTTACCACTTTGTTAATAGTTTTGATAGCGAAGGCTACCTCCATTTACCTACAAAACTCAAACTTTCCGCCGTCGTAGAGATTAATGGGTTTGCCATACACACTATGCTGATTTAAAAATGCTATAGAAGCTCGCGGTTGTTGCATTTGGGAGTGAGATGAGTGCATCGACATGGACGCGACGGGATTGGGTTTAAGGAGAGGAATCCGAGTCAATGGAGGGTAGGATAGAAGCTGTGATGGAAGAAGAGTAGGTCACCAGGGTATGATGGAAGGTGAAGAAATGGGATCATTGTATAACTTTTGATATTTAGTAGAATGAATTAAAATTTTAACATTATTTACACCTCATATTTAATATCAGTTTTTTAATTACATGTTCTTTTATAATTGGTCCAACTATGAAAGGTTTGGGAACCCCTTTATTTCGTTGGGTACCCAAATAATCACCCAAAAAAATTATTTTTTATAGAAATTACTCATTTCAATTTTGCTCAAATATTAAAAAAAACATTATTTAAAAATTTTGTTGTAAAATTAAAATGGATATCTTTTATAAAAAATATTTTTAATTAAAAAACAACTTTTATCAAAAATATTAAAACAAACACAATCTATAACACATTCAATATCTTAACTCTTTTGATATCCCATTTGCATAACTCCCGACAAAATATATGCGTTTTCTTAATTTAAAAATGGTGCGTTTTATTATTTTTTTAAGGATTTAATTATAGTATAAAAGTTTTTTACACAATCATCCAATTATGAATTATTACATAAGGCATAATAGTTAATTTTTATACCTACTACTTAAAAAATCATTCAAACAAAATATTTTGATTGGATGATATGTAAAACAATTTTTCAATGTTAGTATATCAAAATTAAACTCTTTTTTCATTCCTAAACCTCTTTTGTGTAACTCTGTAATGGGGATATTGTCTTTCCAGTATTTTTATTTTATAACTTAGCATTTCTTTGTATCCTTTACAAATGTGATATGTACTAATTTAGTAATCTATTATCAACTAATCTATTAATACCAAGGTTCTGAAAATTAAATTTGACATCAAACCGGTAATGCAAGGGTTTAGAGATTCAATTGGTTTAATCAGGGGTCCAACGGAATATAACCGGTATATAGTAAAATCTCTATTTATATAAATATATAACAATACAAAATAAAATATATGTCACAAAATAACAAAAAATTAAATTAGGCATCAACAAAACCCATAGAATATAATATAATTCATCCCTTAATCAAAATAAATATTATCCATATGGATCAAATCTTTCAAATAACTACTTTCCATATTAGAAAAGGAAAAGAATTAGGAAAAATGAGATTTTAGGTTTTTTTTTTCCTTAAAAAAACCCCAAAATAATGGCATTTTGCATCTTTTTTATAAAAAAAAAAAAATTGTCTAACCGGTTTGGCAAGCCAAGCCGGTTGGCGGTTTTCGGCCAGTTCAAGTAGTTCTTGAGTTGTTTTGTAGAGGCGGTTTCAAGTCCAACTCTGACCGATAACAAGCCTTGAGCTGTTTTGTTAAGGGCGATTTTCAGGTCCAACTCAGACGAATAACGGATAACAAGCGGTTCTTGAGCTGTTTTGTGGAGGGCGGTTTTAAGGTTCAACTTGAACGGAACAGGCCGATTTCTAGTTCAAGCTCCAACTGGTCCTAGTTTTCAAAACCATGATTAATACTAATATATGAGACTCATAATATGAAAAGATTTCGATGTGTAATTTATAGAACAATTTATACTTTACTATTTTCTCAATATTTCTATTTAAAATAAGTTTTACATTTTTTATTTACATTATAATTGTTAATTATTTTTTCTACTTATGCCTTTATATCTCTCTTCTATTAACACAAATTAAATATTCTACTACCCACAAAAAATTAAATACTCTACATTGAATATCATGCCACTTATTATCAGCTCTATAATTTTTAAACATTTAAAATACTATATACCTTTTATTTTTATAATGTTGAAAATATTATAATTAAAATTTTTTATAACTTATTTTCGATAGTGCCCATTTTTTGGTTATCTTCTCTCTCTTATTCCATTTCCTTTTTTTTTTTATAAAAAAGTAACTCTTTATTTATTTCTCAAAATGGATATTATGCTGTCTATTTTCTGATATTGCCTTTTGTTTTTTTATTTTTTAAAGTAATCATTAAAAGATAATTTCTTTTCATAAAATAAGTATTTATTTTATCTCAAACATATATATAATATCTATAGTAATACAAGGGTTTTTTTTAACCTCTAAGATATTTTTACTTTCGAACATTGTTACAATTAAGAGGCCATTTTAAGAATTATTTTATCTTGGATTCAAATCTTTTTCTTTCCCTTGGGTGTAGAGCTCACTCACTTGCCCTCAACTCTTATTACTATTAAAGTATTTAAAATAAATATAAATTAATGAGTACAGTTCATTTATTTAAAATTAAGTTGTTTTTCTCTTCATTGAAGTTAGTTTCTCCCTTATCTTTCTTCATTGAATTTGAGAGCTTTAAATTAGTAAAACACCCCTAGTGAGGAACACTAATAAAAACATACAGTATATCGATGACTATTACCGATGATTTAAATTACCATTGGTATTACTAATGGATATTCTGATGGTGAATGAGTATTTAAATAATATAAAATTAAAATTTATTTGACAACCATTCAAAAATATGTGGCGCCAAATGGAACCAAGTGGAGCCATATGACACACAATTATCACCAATGGATATATCAACTATAAAGAAATATTTAATTACCTTTAGTTGGTAAATCCATTGGTAATATATGTGCGCCAATCGGCGCGATATGACATGTACCAATTACCAGTTGTCTCTCGAGACATTTATTCTTTATTTTCAATTTGTTTTGGTCCATAATTTTTTGACGGGTTGTCATTTTCTAATAAATTTTTTTTATTGACAGGCTTTTGTAGTTGTAAAAGTATAATATATAACATGCTAATAATGCCGACGGGTTTTCCAACTAAATTTTGAATTTTAATGCCATTGGCGCGTGTCTCTTGTTTTTTCATTTGGCTATCGGTAAACACTTCAGTAATTAAGACTGAATAAAACACATTATTTCATTAAATTATTACCAACAAGCTCAACCCATCGAAAACCTGTGAATATGAAACAGACCAAAGCCCTTTCTATTAGCTCTAGAACTCTTAGAAAGCTACCATGGCTTAGGTTTTGATTGACAAAAAAACAAATTTTGTTAAAATATTTTGAAGAAAGAACTGATGGTATTTGCTTGAGTTTCTGGTGCTTAATATAAATTTTCTCATGTACACATTAATCAATTCTTGATATAATTTTCACCTCATCATGATTCAATATGATAAAAATTTCATTCAAAGAGATTTAAATTCTTAAGAATATGAAAAATAGCTCAAAAAGTGAATTACAATATGTAAGAAACTTAAGAAAGCAAGCTAAAGCATCAGAAAGTGAGACCTTCTTTATAAACTAGTTTGTGACATCAGAAAGTGCTCTCTCATGATCAAATCAAGCATATCATCATCATTTTTATTTGTGCTCATGTTTTTAGAAAATCAACACTCTTTGAAGACTTGTATCAAGCTCAAAAAGTATCATAGTCTGAAGGGAAAAGGCTCATAAATTGTAAAAGTGTATCAGAAACTATATCATACATCAGAAACTACAATAGGTCATCAAAAACTGAAAGGAAATATTGTTAGCTCTAGAACCCTTCAGAAAGCATCAACATTTAATGTTTTGAGTGATAACAAAACTAATTTCATGAAAATATTTTTATAGAAGCACTAATCGTTTGCTTGAGTTTCTTGTTTATACAACAGGATTGTTCTCATTAACATAAAACTTCATGAACAAGTTTTATTTTCACAAAATCATGTGTAAACATATTTAATCTCATTCAAAGAGATTTAGAACTTAAAAGAAGTGAAAAATAATTTTTGAAATGGATGTTGGTATGGTGAGTGCATGAGAGAAATTTTTCAAGAACAAAAAACCAAGAGTCAGATCTTCAAAAAGTATCCCACGACTTCAAAAAGTGTCATTCAAGTGAAGATTTAATCCAACTCTAAAGGAAAGTGTGGTTATGACCTTCAATCATCATGATCATAATGTTTCCTTTACTACAAGCATAGATTGAAGTCCAGAAGATCAAAAGGAAAGTCTAGAATCTAAAACGCTTCAGAAAGCACGTTTATGGTAAACGGTGCACTTTATAGAAATGGGAGGGAAAATTCAAATTTCAAATTAAAGTCAAACTCAGTTAGGACTGATAGTGACATGTCTTTTCAACTTGGTCAACCATCCCAGCTTCTAGAAGATAAAGTTTAGAAATCTCATTCAAAAGCAAAAAGTAGTTTTGAAGGTGGACTCAAAAACTTCTATTAGACAATAGCTTTTAAAATTGCAAAAGTAACTCTGACACGCGAGTTACTTTTCTAGACTACTAAATTTCCAAGACATAAAAAGATTATCAACATGTGTCACTAGGAAAACAGATCAAGGGCAACGATCATAAATAAAAGATTAAGTATAAAAGGAGGTTATGTGCTTACAACTCAAGACTTTTTTACTGAATCATTTTGAAAAGCACTTAAGAACACGAGACTCTCCCTCTTCTTCTATAAAGTTATTACAACTTGTAATTAGTTTCTTTCATCTGTAAAAATTTTCTTTCTAAATTCTTATTAGATAACATTTTCTTTCAAGGAAGGACTATTGAAAGAAGTCATTCAAGTTTTCAGTTTATACAATATTCTTATTCTGAGAAAACTTGAGTGTTTGATAGTTAGACTGATCTAACCTAACACATTCTTTGTACCCGTTAGATCACTGTGAGGTAGCTTGAAGAGGCTAGTCAAAGGCTACTTGGAAGTGATAATAGAGTGAGCTACTAGTCACGTGAGATAGCTTGATAAGGCTATTGAAAGACTATGACTTTCTCAGGGTTGAGAAGGGTTAGTTAGTAGAACTCAACAGTTGTTGAGAACTAGATGTAGCAAGCTGGCTAAACCAATATAAAAAATCTTATGCAGTATCTTCTCTTTCCCTGAATTTCCTTTATGTTATGTTTTGTGCTTATTATATTTGCTCTTCTGAAAAACTCACTTAAACTTGTTTTTCATATCTCGTTTTAATTCAGAAAGTCACTTTCTGACATATCCTGACGTTATTTCCGATGCACTTCAAGTTCACACTTAACAATGTAACGCCCTAATTTTTCTGCTATGCAAAATGACCAAAATACCCTGAGGTCATTTTTGCACGAGAATGAACGGCCGTCCTAGTCATCCTCAATGTGGTAATTTAATGTTAGGATGAGACTATATGTGGTTTATATAGCAATTTGTTCGAAAATCGCAATCCTGAATTTTTCCGCAAAATGACCAAAATGCTTCTAAGGTCATTTTTGCGGAAATTGAGGATGCCGGTCTCCTATCCTCAAGGGGTTTGTTTGTTGTTTAAAGGGGACTATATGTGTTTTGGATGATAATAGATGTGAAGATCTCAATTCCTAGTTTTCCTGCAAAATTCCTGAAATGCCCTTGAGGTAATTTAACACGGGATTAAGTGATGATCGAACCTTACCACCGAGAGTTGGATATGTTAATTAGGTGAGATATATGATGTCTGGATGAGTCTCGAGGAGTTTTGTGTAAAACTACTATATTTCCCCTAGTTGTGCTAATTTAGCTTAATCAAAATAATTAAGGGCATATAGGCAATATTAGGCTCTAATTAAAGATTAATTACTTTTATTAATTAATTTTCCTTAATCAAAATAATTAAGGGCATATAGACAATATTAGGCTCTAATAAAAGATTGATTACTTTTATTCATTAATTTTCAGTCTAAATAATTATTTTGAGTTAATTGAGGCCCAAAAATGGTTAGAGAAACTTAATCTTACCCTTAATCCAAGATTAGTGAGAAAAAGACAAAAAGTGCTTTATGAGACCAAAAAGTAAAAGTAGGGGACAAATGATACATTATCTCTTTCTTTTCCTTAGGATTAGGGACATGTTGGTGTTTGAATTTTGAATTAATCAAGCTTAGCCCAATTAATGTTGGTGTAAGACAACCCTTTAATGTTGTCTTGAAAGCCTTAAACCTCTAATTACCAATCCCTAATCCTTCCTCTATTTAAACCTACCCTTAATCCTAACCCCAACACTCATGAAACACAAATATATCTCAACCACTCCCCCAATATGCATCAGCCATAACAACCCCTATTCCCTCATTTGTTATTTTTTTCAAGCACTCTCATTCTCACACACTCTCATTCTTACCACCAACTTTTTGGGCAAGAAACTTGTGTAAAAAAAACACCCTTGCTCTCTCCATCTTGAGCTCTCTTCTTCTTCTTCTCCATCTTCAAGAACCACCATTGTTACTACATATCCAAGCTCCAAAGCTCAAACAAACACACAACCACCATGGATCAACCCCAAAACACATAAGTTTTCATCCCCATATACAAGAACACAACAAAAATCCTTCCTCCCATTTCTCTTCCTTGTGGCCGAAACATACCCTTGCTCCAAGGGAGGATTTTTCTTCTCTTTCCTTTACAAAAAATCAAGCATTTCCATTTTCAACCAAGAAGCACACTTGGTAGGGATTTTATTCTTAAGTTTTCCTTTCTTTTCTACTATTTTCTTTTGGTTTGGTTGTGATAAAGGCAATAGCTTGATGATGAGAGATTTTGATAATGGTTGTGAGACCATCATGTGTTTGACCTCTAGAGCTCAACGCTTGATCTTTGGTTTCCAAAAAAAAAAAAAAAGAGAAAGTGAGAGAAAGAATGCTTATTTGTTATCAATTGTGTTTTTTTTTTCTTTGAGCTTGATGGTGAGTCCAAGAGAATGAGGTTCTTAGAACCATGAAGTTGAGGAACTCTAAAGCTCACTTTTATTTTGTTAAGATTAATAGGGTTGAAAGTTTCACTCTTTAAAGCCTTGAGTTTTTGAGCTCAAATAATATATAAAAATCGAGTTGCATTCATGTTTATGTTTCAAGTTTTGCATTTCATGTTTATGTTTCAAGTCTTACATATCATGTTTATATTTTAAGTTGTCACCTTATAATCTTAAAGGCTTAAAAATGAACTTGCATCTTTATGTTCATATTTCATGTCTTGTATTTCATGTTTATATTTCAAGTTGTCACCCTATAATCTTAAAGGCTTAAAAAGGGACTTACATCTCATGTTTATATTTCAAGCCTTGCATATCATGTTTATATTTCTAAGTTATCACCTTATATTATTAAAGACTTGAAATAGCTTGTATGACATATTTATGATTCTAGTCATCACCTATGTCTCTAAAGCTCAAGACTTGCCCCTTTTGTCTAGATGGAAATTTTAACCATGGACATATGTAAACATATATATTTTGGCCAAGCAAGGACTTTGGATTTGAAGTTGGTTGTATTTTATTTTAAAATTTGAATCTTGTGTCTTGAGTGTACAAAGGGATTTTGAAAGAGTTAGAAACTCAAAATGAGTAAAAATGTGATTTTTAAGTAAATAAAACCTTATTAATGCAATTTTAAGTTTTGCCACTATTTTAATGGTAATATTTAATTTCTCAAAGGGATAAAATGGTTTCATGTGTTTTAAGTGTCTTAAAATAACTTTTGGGAAAAACTAGTAACTCGAAAGGGGTAAAAATGTAATTTCTAAAACTTTTTGTAATTTCAATTTTTGCCACTATTTGTCACTATTTTGCACTGCTCATGTGATTAAAAAATATTAATAATTGTTGCAAAAATTATTTTTGGCATCCTAGGTGCCTAAAAGAATAATTACAAGTGTTAGCTTGAGTAGTTTTGCAAAATGCGAGAAGTTAAATCTTGGAAATTCTCAAAATAGGAATTTTGGTCAAATGAATTTAATTAGAGTTAATAATGATTTTGAATATGTCCATGTGATCAAAATGCCATTTATGGTGTTAAGGAAAATTTTTAGAAGTGTTGACACTTACTAAGTGTCATAAAGTGAAACTTTGCATTTTGACCCCTAAAGTCTAACAAAATTTATGGTTTTTATGATGAATTGAAATGATTTCTAAGTGGTATGGGTCTCTTAAAAGTGTAAATTAACTTTGAGAATCATTAGTTTGAGAAAATGTGTTGAATGGGGAATTTACACTTTGACCCACAAACTTTTAGAAATTTCAATTTTTAGCCCTTTTGGGGCTAAAGTATAATTATCAATAACTTGATGATATTAAAGTGAATGATATGTTATGAGAGTTATGTATGAATTTTTTGGAAATTATATGACTTGAAGTGATTATGCAAAATTGTGAATTGATGACTATGTATGCTTGATTCTTGAATTATGCAAGTGATGGTTATTGTAACATCCTCCTAAGTACAATATCATTCTTAAGTCATGACATCATACTCGATGAGTAGTTACTTATAAATTAACAGACCTTTCTTAAATATCTATAGCAAGCTCGATTACTATAATAACTAAGCATGATTCTATTAAAATTATAACAAAGAAACATAACATTTATTGAATCATAGGTAAGTACAAAAGGAAGCTCTTCTAAGAGCTTTAATACAATACGTTCTTTATTACATTTACATATATATATATATATATATATATATATATATATATATATATATATATATATATATATATATATCCAGTTATGTATAGTAAAGTAAAAACATTAGCTACTAAACTACTAATCCCATTCTTTCACGTAGGCTATATCGTTCCTGATCAACCTGGACGATATGGGAACACAAAAACACATAAGGGTGAGAATTATCTAATTCTTAGGGCAACTCCCCAATTTCATAATCATAAAGTCATCGTCATCACCCCAGCCACTTCGGTTTATTAAGAAAGTGTGAGCATGCCATATATATATGAAAGGTTCATTTTAAAGTTCAAAAATCATCCTTCCGAAGTAGGTTTATTTTATTATTCAATCACTTAATATACACACATAATACTACTCCATATCATAGTATTGCATTCTGAAATATACGTGCACTCAAAACATCAAGGGGACTTTTTCATGCCTATTAAAGGGGACTTTCCATGCCTATAAAAGGGGACTTCTCGTGCCCATTAAAGGGGACTTTCTCCCCATTAAAGGGGACTTTTTTGTCTATAAAGGGGACTTTGCCGTGCCCTTTACACATAAAGGGGACTTTTATCTACTTAATATATACATTATCATCAAACTTATATAAGTATCTGTTCATAATATAATTTTCAATTAGGTTTCATAAACCAATCGTTTAGGTTGCTAGCATGCATTCACATACATCATACTTGAACCAAAAATACCATTATTTCATCAATTCAGAGCATTGTTGCATTTCCAACATAATGGCAGATTTCACATGTTCATAGCACAATTTATTTGCAGATCAAACAATCAATTTAGGGGCTATACAAATTCTCAAGGACACTTCAGTGTGTCCACAAAGTTCCATAAAATTTTTAGAGCAAAAAGAGTTATCTAACTATGTTGAAAAAATTAGACAAATTTGGTGGTCAGGAACCCCTTAACCTTAGTTCAAACCTAAAATGCATAATTTTTATCCCTAGCAAATGATTGAATTAACTCAAAATAAAATTCAGGGTTGAACTTCAAGATGTTATCAACCCTTTGTAAAACTTTCAAAGGAAAAATCAATCATTTGCTATGTTAAAAAAATTAGCAAAGCTCGCAACTTCAAGACAGAAACTCAAATAGCACATATATAGTCTCGGTCCATGATTTTTTCAGGCTTAGATTCTTTATCCTGCTCCGAAAATTCTTAGAGTTGTCTTGGGATGTTACCTTCAATATATATATTTTACAGCTGATTAAAATACCCATAATTCCCTCAGAAAATTCATGGTCATTGGCTGAAAAATCGAAAATCCAGCAGCAAGGTTTAAAATCTCTTTTCACAAAAATGAATTTAACCTCTTCCAAACACTCCCCCAAATTTAACACATAAATATCAATGTATTATCAACGAACACAATAAAAAATACTCAGCCAAATCAGTAAGCAAATCAGAAGAAACAAATTTGAATTAAAAGAAGTTTAAAATGCCCTACTTTTGGTGTTTAAAGGATTCTTGGCTCCAAGTTGCTCCAAGATTGATCTCTTCCACTTCAAAGCTCCCAAATCACACCCAAACCCTTATGAAATCAGTGGGGAAGTAAGATATCAAGGTGAGGATTGATGGAGATTTGAGATTTTAATCGGTTAGATCGATAGATTATCAGGAGTAGAACAAGTTTTGTGAAGAGATCTTGAGGTTTCATCAAGTTTTGGCTAGGGTTTAGGAAGGTTGAAGCTTGGTTATGGTGGTTTGAGAGAAAAGCAATGGAGGCTGAAGTTGGAGGAGAGCTTGGCCGAAATTGATGATTATGGAGTGATAAGGTTTGGTGGCTTATCTTTATCTAGGTTAGGTTTAGGCATTTATGTAGTCAAAGTGTAATTCTTTCTAATAATAAAAAGAAATGAATGGCTAGGATTTAATCTTGCTTTACAAGATTAAATCTTAGCCTTACACTTGGATAAAAAGGATAAACATTATCCATTTATAATGATTAAACAATCTTTTGGTATTAGAAATCGCACACGAAATTCCAGAATGAATAAAATATTGGCACCCAGGTAAAATATAAGAAATGAAAGGCCATGATTGAAACTTACTTTTCAAGTTTCAATCATTGCCATCCACTTGGCATAAAGTGGTTGGTAAAGGTTACTTGGCTACCAAGTACCTTGTACGGTGTTAAAAATTGCACATCAAAACTTTACCAGGTAAAACACTTACCGGTAGTCAAACATTACCCAAAAATTAATTCTAGGTATAACTTCTCATTCCTTATCATTTCTAACCTTAACCTTCTCTTTTCTAGTCCTTGCATTTTCGATCTAGGTTTAAACTCTGACGGGTAGTGGGCCCGCAAGATTACTATTCAACCCCGCCTGAAATTTTTTTTTAAACGTCCATTGGGCCATCCTCATCACTGCTAAATTGTCAGATTTTTGAAATTATGACTAATAAAGCTCAAATTAATTTTTAACTAATTTTTAGGGTGTTACATTACAGAATTACATGGCGATGTTTGTGATTTATGTTGATGCCCCCATGTAGGAGATGTACTATGACTTAGGCAATCGATCATATCATTTTGTGGATTGTTGTGCAATTCATTTGTTCGTGTTTCGAGACCGTCCATTCACACACCTTATTACCAGCTTTTGGTTTTCTACTATTACCCCTTTTCCTGATGACTTTGCCTTCAAGTGTGAACATCTGTGCACGGAGTAGTTTTCTTGTGTCTGCCCTACTTCCTTAACCATCAGAGACTTTCCTATGTATATGCCCGTTCCCTACCTCGCGCCTCTGAGCCATGGTCAGACCCGTTAGAAGAGTCACCTTCCAGCATTCCTCGAGTGATTTTGAACCCACTGTCCCTATGGAGGTAGGGAGTAGTAGTGACGATGAGGCTACAATTTCGCACCCTGTGAGAGAAGTCTAGCACGCTTATAGGGAGCCACTCGTCCATGCCCAGGAGCTCACGTTTATCCCGCTGGCCATCTTACTATGCCTACCGATCTTGTCTGTGTGCCCGTTACCTTCCTCCCCTTGGAAGCATCATTCGTAGGAGTTGATGGTTAACTTCTTGGAGTGCTTGTGCATATCTCATGGAGTCTTTTGTTAGTATGTTAGAGGTAATCTACTCTAGGCGCATCCCAATAGGCGTAGTGGGAGGAAAGGTTTTTAGTATGCTATTATTAGTTTCTATCTCTATACTATTTATGTTTCTACTGGATGACTGTACTTAACCCAACCTCTCTTGGTGGGCATGATACTATTTAGTATGTTTATTTTGGTGCATGATGTGGAACGGTTAACTTTAATGATTACCTATATATATAGTTGTTATGTTTGGATTTCATGTATGCTCGTGAAGTGTTTTATTTTCCCTATTGTATGAGATGAATGACGGGTTTTTATTAGTACGCGTGGCTCATGTTTTGTCTTAAAGTTTCAAAAAAAAAAAATTTACTCATATTTTCACTAAAGTATTTCCAAGAGTTAAAGTTAAGAACTGAAACAAAAGGGTAATCTCTAATAATTAACTTAGATGGGTCCTAGGCATATTGGGTTAAATATTAGGGTGTTATATATAGTATTTGTTTAAGTTTTTCATAAACTAGAAAGGAAAAAAAAGCCAAAGCATGATTCAACACCCTTTTTCATGCATTTTTCAACCTATATTTGGCATCAGAGGCCTCTAAGGGGTTGAGCAATCTAACAATTATAGAGGTTAAAGATCCTAGGGACAAATGGCACAAAATATCCATATTGTAGAATGACACTCCCTAACGAACCACCATTCTTTGATGGTGGAGATTATGCATATTGGAAAGAAGGAATGAAGCGTTTATAAAATACACAAGTCTTGACTTGTGGGAAATCATTCAAGAAGAAGACTATGTCCTAATGGAGGGTGTTCCTGAAACTGAAGATGCACCTTCCACCTCAAAAGTCCCCAAAAGTAGGTGGACAAAGCAACACAAGGTAAGAGTTCAATTGAACTCAAAGGCCACATACTTACCTACATGTGCACTAAGCAAAGTTGAATATAATAAAATTATTGCTTGTGACACAGCTAAAGAAATCTGGAAATACTTCATATGCTACATGAAGGTACTGATCAAGTCAAGGAGATAAAGATCAGAATGTTAGTCTATCAATACAAAATGTTTAAAATGACTGAGTAAAAGAGCATTGATGACATAACAACCAAGTTCATACACATTGTAAACCAACTCAAAGGTTTGGGTAAAAGGTACTCAAACTCTGAGATGGTAAGGAAGATCTTAAGAAGTCTTCTTGCTAAATGGCTTCCTAAGTTCACTACTATTACTAAGGCTAAGGACTTGCAAACTCTTAGACTTGGATGCACTCATTAGGTTTCTCAAAACCCATGAGGTGGTGCTCTCTAAAGTTCATGGTGAATCCATAAAAAAGAGCAAATCCATGGCACTAAAGTCCTCACACAAGAAGCAACTCAAAGATGTGTCTGAAGAAGAAAATGGAGATGAGATCTCCATGCTTGTGAGGAACATGTATAAAGCTTGGAAAGGAGAAATAAAGAAAAGAAAAGACATCAACTTCAGAAAGGACAGGAAGGGTAAAGGAAAGCTAGACGTGTAACCTATTATAACTATGGAGAGAAGGGACATTTCAAGACCGATTGTTCCAAGCTCAAGGGTCCACAGAAAGTTCCACTCAAAGAAGAAAGGAATGCTGGCCACCTGGAGTGATTCAGAAGGAGGAGAAAAAATGTTTAGAAAGCCAGGATGAGCTGGAAGATGTAGCAAACTTATGTTTCATGGCTGGCTACATTTCAGATGGAGAACTTGAGGTAAAAACATCTTCTGAACCTAACCTTTCTTATGATGAATTACTTGCATTATATGATAAGTTGATTGAAAACTCTAGACCCTATCTTCTCACTATCTCAACCTCAAAAAGAACCATGAGAAAGTAGTTCTAGAACTTGAAAAGGCCAAATATATTGAGAATCTAAGGCTTGAGAAGGAAGAAATTAAAGGAGAAAACAAGTTTTTAAATGTTAAGCTCAAAGCCTTAGAAGTTGAAGTCACCGATAAAAATCAGAAAACTAGAAAGTAATTTCTAAACTCAAAAGGACTTCAAAACTTCTCAAATATGATATAAAGAATATGGTTAATGGCTCCAAGAATCTTGAGCTAATTCTTTGTGGTCAAAGGCCATACTTTTAGAAAATAGGGTTGGGATATGAGCGTGAGATGGATGAGAAAGGAAAAGCAATCTCATCAAAGAAAGAAAAGAACAGAGTGCTTTATACTTTCTAGCACAAGAAGGGACATCCACCTGATAAATGTTTTATGAGAAAGAAATCTATAAAACAGGTTAGAAACCTCCCCTAAACAAAACTAACCCAAGAGGACCTAAGAAAGTCTAGGTACTTAAGTTAAAAACTTTGTTGAGGTGTGTCTGAGAACGTACATTGACAAAGGCAACAAATGGTACATGGATAGTGGCTGCTCTAGGCAAATGTCCATTCAGAAAGTGGTTTAGAAACTTGAAACCCAAGAACTCTGGATTAGTAAAATTTGCTGATGGAGGTAAAGGCAAGGTTACATGTATAAGAAATGTTGGTAAGGATGACTCTCACCAAATTTCTGATTTTTTACTTTCATAATATATTGACCATCAGCAAATTCATTGACCAAGGTTTTAATCTTTTGTTTAATACACATACTTGTAAAATTATAAATACTACTTCTAGACAAGTCATTATATCTATTAAGAGACTTGATAACACTTATGTGTTATTTTTGGATGACTTTCTAGATCAAGATGTAAAATGTCTAGCATCCTTCATGGATGATACGTGGCTAGGGCATAAGAAGCTTGGATGTGCTCATATGAAGTTTATTTCTGAGCTATCTTAGAAAAAGCTCGTTAAAGGCCTGCCAAAGATCAGAATATGGAAAGGATTCAACTTGTGATTTCTATGAAAAAAGTAAGCAAACCAAAGCTTCTTTCCACAACAAAAATGTGGTTTCAACCACTAAGCTACTTGAGCTTTTACACTTGGATCTTTTTAGACCAATCGAGACTGCCAGTCTTGCTGGAAAAAGATATTGCCTTATCATAGTGGATGATTTCTCTATATTTACATGTGTTGTCTTCCTAGCTTCTAAGGATGAGGTGGTTGAAAGGCTCAAAGTTTTTGCAAAATGTGTTTGTATTGAAAAATATTCTCAAATTACCTCTATTAGATCATATCATGGAAGAGAATTTGAAAATCATGTTTTTGAAGAGTTTCGTGAAAAACATGGTATTTCTCATGAGTTCTTTGTACCTAGAACTCCTCAACAAAATGGGGTTATAGAAAGGAAGGATAGAAGCTTGCAAGAGATGGTCAGAACTATGCTTTTAGAAAGTGGTTTATCTAAAGGTTTTTGGGTTAAGGCTGTAAACACCTTATGCTATATTCAAAATAGAATCTTTTTAAGGTCAATCCTCAAGAAAACTCCTTATGAGTTATGGAAAGGTAGAAAACCTAACATATCATATTTGCATATCTTTGGCTCACCTTTTTTCATTCTTAACACCAATGACAAACTTGCAAAGTTTGATCCTAAGTCTGATGATGAATTTTTTTTAGGATACTCTTCCTCAAAAGTGTGCAAGGTGTACAAGAAGAGAACACTATGCATTAAAGAGACTATCCACATCAAATTCAAAAAGCTTAAGAAGGACTTTACTGATGATCTAGAGGAACTAGAAGAGAATTTTAAAAAACTAAATCTCAAAGAATCCTTATAAAAGGCAAAAGAAAGCACAAACTTCAGAAAGTAAGCTCTAGAATACAGTCAACTCAGAAAGCTTACTCAAAACTCCAAAGCCCTTAGAAAGTGATGTTTCTAAGCTTGAAGAAGAACAATCTAGAGATGAAAAGGAAACTGAAGAACATCAAGGCTACAGAAACTATACAGGAGTTTTTGATCTAAGAGATGTTTCTAAGAACAAAGTTTTAGGGGACATTTCTAAGGGTGTGAGAACTAGATCTTCCCATAGAAATGAGTCCAACTATGCTTTCATTTCCACCATCGAGCCTGAATACATTCAAGATGCTTCGAGTGATCAAAGTTGGGTGGAGGTTAAACAATAGGAACTATATCAGTTGAGAAAAATAAAGTTGGACACTCGTGGAGAAGGCTAGAGGAAAACTCATTAGAACAAAATGGGTGTTCAAGAAACAAGTTAGATGAAGTTGGAAAAGTGATTAGAAACAAAGCAAGATTGGTTGCACAAGGTTATAATAAAAAACAGGGAATTGATTATGATGAAACCTTTGCACCAGGAGTAAGGCTTCAAGCCATAAGAATGCTACTTGCTTTTGCTGCTTTCAAGGGATTCACTCTATGCCAAATGGATGTAAAGTCTGCATTCCTAAATGGATTCCTCTATGAGGAAGTTTATGTGAAACAACCTCCAGGTTTTGAGAGTAAAAACCTCTATTCTTTGATGGTGGTGACTATGCCTACTAGAGAGATAGCATGGAGCCGTTCGTCAAATATAAAAGTCTTAACTTATGGGAGATAATACAATATGGTGATTATATTCCCATGAAAGAGGTTTTAGAAAATGTCTTTGCTGAAAACAATAAAGGTGGACCTTCATCCTCTAGAGAAATTCTTATAAGTAGGCAGATTGATCAATAGAAATCAAGAGTCCAAATGAACTCCAAGGCCAACTACCTCCTTGTGCCCTAAGCAAAGCTGAGTACAACAAAATTATTATTTGTGACATTGTAATGGAAATCTGGGGCAGACTACAAATGCTCCATGAGGGAACAAATCAAGCAAAGGAAACAAAGATAAGCAAATTGATTCATCAATATGAAATGTTCAAGATGGCTAAACATGAAAACTTGACCACTAAATTCATGCATATCATCAACCAAAACAAAGGCTTGGGTAAGGGATACTCAAACTCTGAGATGGTTAAAAAGATCCTAAGAAGTCTTCTATCCAAATGGCTTCCTAATGTCATTGCTATCACTAAAGCTAATGATCTTAAGAATCTTAGCTTGGATGCACTCATTAGTTCCGTGAAGACTCATAAAGTAGTGCTCCTTGAAGCTCATGGTGAATCCATGAAGAAGAATAAGACTGTGGCACTAAAGACCTCCTACTAAAAGTAAAATCAAGGGAAGACAATGAAAGCTGTAAAGATTACTGAAGAGGAAAAAGAATCAAATAAAGATTTTGAATAGGATAGGGATGAGATCTTCATGCTTGTAAGAAAGATGTCTAGAGCATGGAAAAGTAAACACAGAAAGAAGAAAGAGCCTACTTTTAAAAGGATAAAAAGGACAAAGGAAAACTAGACAATGTAAATTGCTACCACTATGGTGAGAAGAGACACTTCAAAATTGATTGTCCTAAGCTTAACAGATCACAGAAGTTCACTCCTAAGGAGAAAGGAATATTGGCAACATGGAGTGACTTTGTGTAACGCCCGATTTTTCTTGCAAAATGACCAAAATACCCTGAGGTCATTTTTACTCGGAAATCGAGGACGGCCAGCCTTAGCGATCCTCAAGGGGTTAGTTTAATGTTTGAAGGGGACTATATGTGTTTTGGATGACAATAGATGTGAAAATCTCAATTCCTGATTTTTCCTATGCACAAAATTATCAAAATACCCTTGAGGTAATTTAATGCGAGATTAAGTGATAACCGAACTCGGTCATCATTCGGGAGTTGGAAATATTAATTAGAGGGGATATATGATGTCTGGATGAGTTTTGAAGAGTTTCTATATAAAATTACCATTTTACCCTTAGTTAGTGCTAATTAAGTCTAATTAAAGTAATTAAGAAAATATAGGCAATATTAGGCTCAAATTAAAGATAAATTATTTTTATTAATTAATTTTTAGTCCAAATAATTATTTGGAGTTAATTAAGGCCCAAGATTGCTTAAGGAAAGTTTAATCCTATTTTTATTCTAAGAATGACTCATGAGACTAAAAAGCAAAAAGTAAGGGATAAAAGTACTTTCTCTCTTTCTTTTCCTAAAGATTCGGAACATGTTGTGGTTTGAATTTTGAATTAATCAAGCTTAGCCCAACTAAACTTGCAAGACAACTCCTTAACCTTGTCCTGAAAGCCTTAATCACCAAATTACCAATCCTAAAACTAAATTACCAATTCCTAACTAACCCCCTAATCAAAATTACCCAAAAACCCTAATCCCCACACCAACATAAAACAAGAATTCCCCCAAAACCCCTTGCACAGCCGGTGGCTTCCCTCCATTCTTTCTCCCATGTTTTGATTTTTTTCAACACAATCACACTCACACTTTCTTATCCTTACTATTCACTTTTTTGGCCAAGACTTGTCCATCAAGTTGTGTTAAAAAAACACTCTCACTCTCTCTAAACTCAAGCTCTTTTCTTCCTCTTCTCCTCCACCTTCAAGAACCTCCATTCTTGATCTTCATTCAAGTTATAAACATCCAAATAACACACCGCCACCATGGATCAACCTTTAAATACTTAACCTTTCTATCCCCAATACACAAGAACTTAATAAAAATCCTTCCCCCATTTTACCTCCACTTGGCCAAAACCTTCTTGGTCCTCAAAGAGAAGATTTTTCTTCTCTTACTTCCACAAGAACAAGTGCTTTTCATCTTGCAAGAAAGAAACCACTTTGATAGGGATTTTATTCTCGAGTTTTATTTTCATTTCTACTCTTTTCTTTTGTTTTGGTTGTGATCAAGACCATAGCTTGATAATGAATGTTCTTGATGATGGTTGTAAAACCATAATGTGTTTGACCTCTAATGCTCAAAGCTTAATGTTTGGTTTCAAAAAAAAAAAAAAGAGAAAGAATGCTTATTGGTTTCTTCATTGTTTATTTTTAGGTTGATGGTGAGTCCAAGAAATGAGGTTCTTTGAGCCATGGGAATGAAGGACTCTAAAGCTCACTTCCATTTTTGTTAAGATTGATGAGGTTGCAAGTCTTATTCTTTAAAGTCTTGAGTTTTTGAGCTCTAATGATATATAAAATTGAACTTGCATTCATGTTTATGTTCCAAGCTTTGCATCTTCATGTTTATATTTCAATGTTTTGCATATCATGTTTATATTCCAAGTTGTCACCTTGTAATCTTAAAGACTTAAAAATGAACTTGCATTTTCATGTTTATATTTCAAGTTGTCACCTTAAAATCTTGAAGACTTAAAAATGGGTTTGTATCTCATGTTTAAATTTCAAGTCTTGAACATCATGTTTATATTTCCAAGTTGTTACCTTATAATGTTAAAGACTTAAAATTAGATTGCATGACATGTTTATAATTTTAGTCATCACCTATGTCTCTAAAGCTTAAGACTTACCCCTTTGGTCTTAAATATATATATATATATATATATATATATATATATATATATATATATTGGCCATATAAGAGTATTAGGTTTAAAGTTGATTTTATTTTATTTTAATATTTGAATCTTGTGCCTAAAGTGTACAAAGAAAGTTTAAAAGAGTTAGAAACTCAAAAAGAGCAAAAATGTGAATTTTAAGTTTTGCTACTAATTGAATGGTAATAATTAATTTCTAAAGGGGATAAAATGATTTCATGTGTCTTAAATGTCTTAGAATAGCTTTTGAGAAAAACTAGTAATTAAAAAAGGTTAAAAATATAAGTTCTAAGCTTTTTGGTAATTTCAGTTATGCCATTGTTCAACATCGTAGGATGCACTATTTTGCACTGTTCATCTAGTCAAAAATGTGTTAAAAATTCTTTCATGTGTCTTAAATGTCTTAGAATGACTTTTGGGAAAACCTAGCAATTGGAAATGGTCAAAATTATAATTTCTAAAGCTTTTGTAATTTTAATTTTTGACTATTTGGCACTATTCATCACATTTTAGAACTATGTGGTACTGTTCACGTGATTAAAAATTATTAATAATTATTGCAAAAATTATTTTGTATTTTAGGAAAAGCTAGTAACTAGAAATGATTAAAAATGTAATTTCCCAAGCTTTGAAATTAAAATTCTGATACTACAACTTGTTTGATACTGTTCATGTGCTTAAAAATTATTAATAATTGTGGTCAAAATTATTTTTCGCATCTTAGGTGCTTAAAAGGATAATTACAAGTGTTGGGTTGGATAGTTTTACAAAATGTGGAAAATTGTATCTCAAACTTCTCATTATGGAATTTTGGCCAAATGAGTTTGATTAGAGCTAGAAATGATTTTGAATGTGTCCATGTATTCAAAATATCATTTATGATGTTAAGAATAAGTTTTAGAAGTATTAGCACCTAAGCGCAAAAAATGTGAAACTTTGCACTTTGACCTCCACAAGCCAACAAAATTTGGCCAATGACCCAAAATGGTTTTTATGATGAATTTAAATGATTTTTAAGTGGTATGGGTCTCTTAAAAGTGTAAATTAATTTTGAGAATCATTAATTTGAGAAAATATGTTGAATGGGAAATTTACACTTTGACCCACAAACTTTTAGAAATTACAGTTTTACCCCTTTTAGAGCATATATGTCCTTGAGTCAAATACTCAAATTTGTCATAAAGGATATGGAGGAAGAAAGCTCTCATGCTAAGGGGAGAAAATAGAAGATCTTAATCTCTATATATATGAGTTGTCCAATACTTTGGAGCCTATTATTGAAAATGTAACACCCTAATATTTAACCCAAACACGCCTAGGACGTATCAAGATTAATTATTAGTTATTACTTCCTTTTAAATTCTTTTGAGAAATTACTTAGCGGAAAATACGGATAAATTTTTTTTTTTTTTGAGAAATGCTATGCGTAAAACAAAATGCGAGCCTCTGGATATTGACATGGATGATACGTAAAGCGGGAAGCAGGAAACCATTCAATAGCAAAACATAAAGGAACACCTTAATCATAAGAACATTCATCATAATATTAATCATAGAAGTTTAGTACATAACTACTGAAAAGGAAGCATTAAGTCTTGCCCTTATCGGTGGGAGAGCTTGTAATACACGAACCTGGAAATACATAAACAGAAAGGAACATAAAAGCAAGTACATGGTAAATCCCCAAAAGATAAGATTCCCAACTATCACTACCCGCTCCCTCTATGCCTCCTGATGACGCTGATCCTCATGGGGATGTAGCCTGCGAATGACGGAGCTCCTCGGATGTAGCCCAACGAAGCGAGACCTAGGCATGGGAATCAAGGGAACTGCGTGGCCTCCACGACGTGGTCGCCTCTCGGCTGTCGAACGCGCCTCGCATGCCTCGGCTGGGTGACCATGTCTTCGCTACCTCCACCGAGATCCATAGGAATCGAAGGGAAAGCTCTCCGAAGGATCGGCCTTCGATCGAGACAGGGAACATACTCGGGTATCCGCGTGCCGCCGATGAGGAAGGACGGGCACAACGGGTCTGCTCGTCTCGGGGTCGCGTCCTCTCAAAGATTAGGTCGTTGCCAAAAGGTGAAGTCAATGGAAGCGATAGCTGGAGACGGGAAAGTAAAGGGCGTCCCACGTACACAAAAACGCCCACCTCACAATGACCCTGGAAGTGGTAGGACTGATGCTCGGGGTCATAGTGCACCTCCCAAGTGGGTGGGTCAATGAAGATCACGAACGACGCCATCGATGTCTGAAGACATAATGGAAAAAGAAAAGAGAGAGGTGAGAATCTTGCTAAAGAATCTCAGGGAAACCTCTATCCTAGTGTCATCGTTTACGTCCCTAGGAACCTTGGGTTTATTATGAAAAGGTTAAGCATATATAGGTTCATTATGAGATTTTCATAAAAGCATTTAACTAAGGTCCGTGTCTTTTATAATGGATCTTAATGCATGTATGCAGCATAGTAGAATATGACAATACTTCTAGGCAAACCGAATAATAGTTAATCATCATATAAGTGGCGTGTAACTTTTCTTGAACATTGTTCCTTTTCTCATACTTGTGACACCAACATCATAATAGTAACCACACCCCTAAAACTAGGCTATAAGCTCATACCTTAACTAGTCGTCACTAGTTCTTACTTATCCTCTTGATAAGCGAATCATAAACATAATCATAATCATCATCATAATCCGACTCCTAGAGTACGGGGTAGGGGCCTAAGGATCACCCATCATGGGACTTTTTCCTTCTTCGAAACGCATCGACTGGTTAAGACCAGCGACTTTGTCCGCTTTGGCAGGCTAATGTCTATGCCCTCACGGTTTACCTTCTTCAGAAGGAGAAGTACGTCTCAATGTGTCACATTAAACATCTTATCATTTTCAAAACTTTCTTTGGTCTCTCAAATTTTGATGGAAATTCGGAGCATAACGACTACACCTCGAATTCCCTCAAATTTGAGTCATGCCACATAACTCATAATGCATGTTATCTCATAAATTCTTCAATCAAATAGACCTTTCAATCATGAAAACATGTTTTCTTTGATCCATCTATATCATATAGTCTCATGCATTATGTTCGCATCATACAAAATCATCATCACAACACACCATAAATCCTCATGTTATCAAACTCATATCACTGACACATTCATACATAACACAAGCACACTCGCTTGATCTCATTCTCACATCACACTTCCTACCTCATGGTGTCTTATGCTTGGGCCCTTACGGTCTTAAACTTGTGACTCAATTATCCTAGCCTTTATTATGGATTCCATAACACTTAAGGGATCGTTACCTATAATTCCTTTAACATCTATGTTCACTAACTCATCCAATCAACATTGTATAGATTAATCATCATGATCAGTACTTTGACTATGAAGGATTCTAGGCTCTACACCTTAGATTCTTTTTTTAAGTTTTGTCCTTGCCTAAGATTCTAGGTTCAACTTCTAGGCATAAACACTAATTATGGGTCATCTTCCTTAAGCTCAATCATGCTGGAACATAAGTTGTCATTATTCTCGTGTCTAAGGGTGTTAAGACTTTAGCTCTCGAACCTTCCCATTCGCTTAGTCCTTCCTAACTGTTCACTCTTAACATAATCTTACACATTCTAACTCCTTAAACAGAATTCATACAGTGGCCAACAAGATAGAAATCAAAAGTATGCATTACGCATAATTGCATAAGATCATGTTATAAGTGCATACAAGTCATTAGTCTTTCTCTTGGAACGATTTTATGAGCAACAAGGGTGTTCTGGTAATCGATTACATGTGCCTAGTAATCGATTACTAGAGATTAAATTTTATTCTGGGTTTCAAACAAGGGTAATCGATTACATAGGATGGTAATCGATTACTTAGGGTTAAATTTGTTTCCTAAAATGAAGAACATATGAGTAATCGATTACACAAGTAGGTAATCGATTACATGGTTTTAAGGCTGGCTCTGGGCATGAAGAACAGCCTTGATAATCGATTACATTGTTTGGTAATCGATTACCAGAGCCAAAAACCCTTCAAAAACCACTTGGTAATCGATTACATAGCTAGTAATCGATTACAAGAACCTCCGGAATTTGAGAAAACATGATTTTTGACACATTCCAAGCTATCTAAACACCTTGAGACCTCATAAAACATTTTTCCAACATTTTCATGAAATCATACTTACATTTTACAAAATCAAATCATTATTTCATCATACCAAAACACATCCACTTTTCATGGTTAAAGTTTCCCATTGAAGATACTTAGGGCAAGTCTTCGAGCTCTAGGGTACTTAGGTGATAACATAAACTTAAACATGCAATGAACTTATTTTATCTTTTTATAGAACAAAGTGAGTGCATAAAATAAATATGAGATGCAACCTCATTATTATCTTTAAGTTTACGTGATGACTTGAAATGTAAACATGAAATGCAAGCTTGAGGAAATTAAACATGACAATGCAAGTCCATTTTGTTATTCTTGAGAGTTTAGTGATGGTATCAAAATAAACATGCTATACAAGGCATAAACTTAAACATGAATGCAACTTGTTTTATCTTTACTAGAGCTCCTGCAAGACTTTTAGAGGAATATCAATAACCTTAACCCAACTTGTATCTTAACAATAGAAGATAAGCTTTAGAGTTTTTAACACCAAGTCTTCAAAGAAGTCTTTGGTTTGGAACTTCATCATCAAGCTCAAGAAAGTGGATTAAAACGAAAACACCAACACTTTAACAAAATAAACATAAATAGAACTACTCATATTCTTTATTTTATTGCTCATGGGCTTCAATCTAGAGTAAACTCTTAGAATGGCCGACCAACTTTAAGGTTGGCAAGGGTAAGCTTAGAGCTCTTTGAAAATCTTAGGATTAATTTTTCTTAACAAAAATTTTGTGATCTATTTCTAGCAAACTTTATTCACAACCAAGGAAGAAAAACTTAAATCCTTAATGAAAAGGAAGAGAAGAATCAAAGCTTAAGCCAAGAAAAGGGAAGAAATCAAAAGCATGTATGGTCCAAGACCAAGTTGTTTCAAGTTTTAGATGTTTCTCACATGACAACAACAAGTCATTATCTTGAAACCTCATCATCAAGCTCATGTTCTCTTTATAAAAAGGCCTCTTGGCCGAAAAGAAAAAGGAAGAGGAAAAGAGTTTAAACCCAAGAGAAGGCTAGAACTTTTCTTAAAGAACACAAGCAAAAACATTAAAACATAACCCCTACCTAAAGAAGTCTTGAAGAGAAGAAGGAAAGCTTTGTTTCTTGAGAGGAAAAGAGAAAGAAATCCTTCTTGAACTCTTGCTGAAAAACTCGGGGGAGGAGGAAAATAGGTTCTTTGTGTTTGGAAAGAAAGCTTGAAGTTTGCTCAAGTGTGTAAACATTCATAGAGCTTTCAAGCTAGTGTATTTATAGAAGATTTGAGAGCTCACGGATGGCCTTTGAGGGGGAAAGTGGCCGTCACTTCGAGGAGGGAAGAGAGAAGAAATATCTCTTTGATTGGTATGGTGGAGAGCATAGGCAAGGTATGGTGAGGTATGGGTTTGGGTATGGCTTAAGGCATGGGCTTGGAGTGCAACAAAAATCAACATATGGCACCATTTTGGGGGGAGATTTCGGCAGCATATCAGCCAAGGGGGAAGGGATTTTGTTCATGTAATTGTAGTTTAAAAATGTGTTTAAGTGTTTCTTTGATTAAGGTTTTGATTAGGAGTTTGTAAGAAAGTGTTTAGATGAGGTAATGGGTAATTAAGGTTGTCAAGACTTAATTTAGGAGTGGTCATACTAGATTAGAGAATTAAAACTCTCATTAAGTCTAATTGAGTCATAGACAAGTTTCCTTAAATCAAGGAAGTTGAGAGAGAAAATACTATTCAAGATTCCATGACTAGGAATCTTGAATTAGATAATGCAATTAGAGTTTAACTAAGCAATCTTAGATTCTAATTAACCTTAATAAATTATTTTGACTCTAGATTAATTATCAAATAAATTAATCTTCAATTAGAGCCTAATATTGCTTAGGTTTGCTTAATTGCGTCATTAGTCTCACTGTACACTGTTCTAGGGGCAAAATGGTAATTTTGCACTAAAACTGCCCGGATCTTCCGGCTGACTAGACATCAGATATCACTCATAAACATCATTCCAAACTTCCTGGAAAAGTTTGGGCTCAAACGGCACCTTTTACCCATGTAGAACACAGAGGGGTATTTTGGTCATTTTGAGCCAAAAGTTTGGAAAATGAGATTTTCACCTCGGTTATCAAACATAATAGTTATAACCCCCTTCAAACATTGAGTTGACCCATTCGAGAACTGCAGGCACTGCCCCTGAAATTCTGGGCAAAAACGATCTCAGGGCATTTTGGTCATTTGTACTCGTACGGAGAAATCTGGGGTCAGAAAACCTAAGGAGCTTGAAGAGCCTGAGAATCCAAATTCTGTTCTTGTTATAAGGAAAATGTCTCAACCACAGCCAACCATCAAGATCATAGAAGAATAACCTTTAGAAATTGAAACAGAGCCTATTGTTGGAGTGCCTTAGAAAACTCAAGGTTACGATAATATAGTTCTACTGAATTTGTTTGATGAAGAAACTGATGTAGAAAGCTACACTCACCAGGAAGCCTCTATCCTTTACAGAATTAACTTTTCCTACACAACCCAGAGACTTGGCTACAAGATTGGACAGAGTTGAAGAAACCAATAGAGATCTTGGATCTATAAGAAGACATGAAGATCTCTTACAACAAATTCTTAATAGGCTTAAGTATCTCAGAAAGGGTGGCTAGTGATGGAATGACTATGTGCACTCCTTTTACTGAATGAAAAAGGGGAGAAAAATGATGAGAAATCTTTTGCACATTTAGTCAAGAAGTCACTTGTTAATGAGGGGCTTCAAAAAGCCTCAACTTTCATGCATTTTAGTTTCTTTTATGTTTCAAGCTTTTGTCATTTTGAACATTTCTTTTATTTCTCTTATAATCATCACAGTTCATGTACATAATCTTTTGTTCTTAAAATGTCCAATCAATTTGGATATATTGTGTTGAATTCTATACTTCTATTTACAAGATTATATCTCATAATATTATCATATCTTTTACATCTTGTAAATTTTAGTTTCTGTTATATGAGAAACTTAGCAAAATTTTGATTCACAATGAGAAGCTTCGAGAAATTTCACTTTCTGAAAATTGAAAAGGCTGGAGAAGCCCAGAAGAAGAAGGAGGAAGAAAAGGGCAAGAAGAAAAGGAAGATTATCCTCTTTGAGAGTAATTTAGAGTATACTGAAGAAATAGAGCAAAATCTAAGAGGACTAGTCAAAAGAAGTTCCTCCCAGGACTAAAGTGGAAGCAAGTAGAAACAGGACAAAAGATGGAAGAAAGCAGAGTTCCTAAGCCATCCATGCCTTCAGAAGCTTAGGCAGACCTCAAAGTGAGCTCCCCAAGGGAATATATGACAAACTTACCATCAGAAGGCAAAATGTAGAGCACAAGTAAAGAAACTTGCCCAAGGATGTGCCTAGGGCTACTCTCATCTTAAAAGAAATGCTTGAAGCTGAACAAGCTAGGGTTGTTGCTAGAGATAAAGATTATTCTAAAGAAAAGGATGAAAAGGAAGCTAAAAGAGTTCTCAAGGAACAGAGAATTCTCCAAGAGAAAAGAAGGTTGGAAGAAGCATAGAAATTGGAGAGGGCCAAGGGATTCAGAGCTCAAGCAAAATAAGGACAAGATCTTCATCCCTAAACGATTTGTTGTGATTTAAGAACCACCAAGGGTCCAATGACTCACCAATTTGGGTAAACTTCCTTCCCAATCTCTCCTGCACCTCCAAGGATCCAAGGAGTCAGATACCTTCAAAACAAGCTGCACCACCGAATCCACCATTACTCCAGAAAGAACAATTGATGTTAAAGTTGAGAGGCTCCCAAAGCCATTGATGATGACTCTCTGTAAAAATGCTAAAGTCTATGACTAAAGACTTGGAAAAAGAGTTATAGCTTGAGGGGAGGGTTTTAAGGAACTCAGTATTTACATGGGTGAGCTTTCTTAAACCCTAGAGCCCATAGTGGAAGAGCTTGTAGAGGAAGCTACTGAACCAAAAAATACTATTATCATGATGGTGTCTCAACCTCCTCTTTCCATAAGAATAACTCTTATAGAAGAGGAAGATAAGGCTTCAGGCTAGTTCTCCTCATATTGATGTTGCTCCCACTGCCTCTACTCAAGCTGCTCCTGCTTCTGATCATGTTTATGCCCCTATGCTTGATCATAATCCAATTTTGCTACCACTAATTCTGCTCAAATAATTCTACCTCCTGAAGTTCTACCAGCTCCAACACACACTACCCCTACTACTTCTGCTATCCTCACATCCATCACAATACCACCATTGATTCATGCTACTACTGCTAAAAATGGAAGCTGAAGCTCACTCACCAATGTCTGGGGACACTATTCCCCTAGACATTCTTGAGCCTACACCCAAGGCTACCCCAACAATACTAAGTACAATCCATTTTCCTAGTAGGCCTTAATTCTGAGCCTCAAACAAGTCTCCAGAGGTTCAACTTCTTCTGGATAATCAAAGAGATATGGCCTTGAGGTTGGATAGAATTGAACCTCCAACAAGGAAATTGGTGCCCAATTAAGAAGACATGAAGAATTGCTACTATAACTTCTTCAAGAACTCAAAAGGAGGGGCCAATGATGGTAATGGTGTCCAACACATCCCTTTTTGTTTATAAGAAAAGGGGAAGAAAAGAAATGAAGAAAGATCCTTTGTGTATTGATAAAACCAGGGGTCAAGGTAAGGGGGAGTGCTTCAGAGAATTCATTCATGTATGCTCAGCATTTTGTTTTTGTTTTGTTATTATGTTCTGAACAATTTTTTTTCTTTCTCTATGTTATTACTCTGATTCTTTCTAATTGAGTTTCTTATTATATACTGTGATATTAATCCTTTGTTTTACTTAACTAGTTGTTGGCTTTTGAGCATTGATATATATATATATATATATATATATATATATATATATATATATATATATATATATATATATATATATAGGCGGGGAGTAATCGTCGTGTAAGAAGGCACGGACAAGGAGCGGCTCCTGCCTCTAAGCGGAGGGGTACATGAATGAACGATTACACACCCAAATGAGAGGGATCCTAAGTCTATATAGGTATGGGACTATACAGTTAAGGAGGGCTTATATGAATTGATTAGTACTACCTATACCACAAAGATGCATCTTTCTTTTGGTAGCCCATCACGAAAGAACTCCAGTTAAGTATTCTTGACTTGGGGTAATTTTGGGATGGGTGACCTCTTGTGAAGTTTTCCCAGGAAGTGTGTGAATGAGGACAAAGCACGCTGAAAGACTCGTGTTGGTTTGTGAGACGTGGACAATCCATAAAGTAGCAGGGGATGTTATATATGTGTGTGTGTGTATGTGTGTGAGAATGTATGTTCCATCATGTTCAGATACACTATGTATGCTTAAAGTTTTATCATATGATCATATATATGTCTCATGATTGATATCTTTCTTCCATTTATGCTTTGATACACATATATATCATCACCTTATATGTTCTGATACATAGTATTTCTAAAAATGAGCTTCAAAAACTCCTATATGGTTTACCAGCTTCTTAGTTGCATGTTTCATGCACTTTGACACTAGATTCAGTTTTGAAAATGATTTGGATAAAGCTCCTGTTTATGGATTCTTATTAAGAATGAATATCACACGTATTATCCCTTTTATTCAATAATGATTAAGTTTAAAAAGTCAAAAGACTTAAAATCAAGCTATTTTTGTTCAAAATCCTTAAATGCTCCAACATATTTCAAAAATTGCTCTGATACATTTCAGAAAATGCCCTAATATACTTCAAAAACCTTCTTTGAAGTAAAATAGCTTATGGGCTTCTAGTCACTTAAGGTTGCTAAATGATTTGTTCATATATACAACATACCTTAAGAAAAAGACCTTCTAAAGCTTTATCAAGTGTGTTTTGAAATAATATCAAGTTACTCTATTCAATATCTATCTAAATATTTCTTTCAAAATCTCTTCAAAAGATTTTCTCAAAATTTGTTTTGTCATCATAAAAAAGGAGAAGATTTAATCAGAACCCTTCAGAAAGCATTAGCACTTAATGTTTTGGGTGACAACAAACCAATTTTGTTAAAATACTTTGAAGAAAGACTAATCGTTTACTTTAGTCTCTTAAGTATACAAACAAGACCATTCTCATTGGCATATAACTTCATGAATAAGTTTTATTTTCACAATATCATGTGTAAACATATTTAATATCCTTCAAAGAGATTACAGAACTTAAATGAAGTGAAAAATAATCCTTAAAATGAATGTTATTATGTTTAACGCAGAAGGAATGATTTCAAAAACAAGAAGCCAAGTTTCAGATAATCAAAAAGTAGCTTTCATCTTCAAAAATTGATATACAATGAAGAATTCCATTATTCTCTGAAGTAAGTTGTGGTTACTATCTTCAATCATAATGACATATTTACCAACAAACTTTGATTGAAGCCATGAAGATAAAAGGAAATTCCAAAAACTGAATTAGCACTTCAGAAAGAACATTTTCTGTTAAATGGTGCACTTTATAGAATGGAAGGAAAATTCAAAATTCAAATTAAAAGTCAAACCCAGCAGGGAATGACACTAACATCTCACTTTTTAACTTGGTCAACCGTCCAACTTCTAGAAAAAAGTTCAGAAACCTCATTCAAGAAAGAAAAAGTAGTTTCTGAAGATGGACTTAGAAACTTCTATGACAACGGTCTCTGACTGCAAAAGTGGCTCTGACAAGCCAAACTACTCTTCTAGACTACATTTCCAAGACACAAAAAGAAGATCAACACATGTCACTAGGAAATAGATCAAGGGCAACAGTTATAAATAAGAAGATCAAGTATAAACAGAGATCATATCCTTACAACTTAAGACTTTTGGTCAAGCCTTTATGCTAAATCTTTGAAGAACATAAGAACTCTCCTTCATCTTCTATAAAGCTATTACTGCTTGTAATCAATTCAGCTTTTGTAAAAATGTTCTTTCTAAGTTCTTATTAGATAACATTTTCTTTCTAGGAAGAATAGTTAGAAAGAAGCCACCCAAGTTTTCAGCTCATACACTATTTTATCTTAAGAAAACTTGAGTGTTTGATTGTTGGAGTGACCTAACGTTGATAAATCTTTATACCCTGATCCAATACTGATCATTGTGAGATAGCTTGGAGAGGCTAGACAAAGACTACTTGGGAGTGGTAGAGTGTGCTACTTGTCACATGAGATAGCTTAAGAAGGTTATAGAAAGACTGTATAACTTTCTCAAGGTTGAGAAAGGGTTGATTAGTGGAACTCAACATGTTGTTGAGAACTGGATATAGGCCGATTGGCCAAAGTATAAAATCCCTTGTGCAGTATCTTTCTTTTCCCTAAATCTACTTTATATTTTGTTATGTGTTTATTATCAATGCTCTTATGAAAAATAGCTTTATATCTTCTCATATCCTCTTTTTAAAGTTCAGAAAGTTACTTTATGATACTCACTAACAATATTTTCGCTACACTTCAAGTTCACACTTGATAGTATTTTCTTTAGTTTTTTAGAAAGAAAAGGAAAGAAAAGTGAAAGAACGTTTCAACCCCCTTCTCATGCACTTTTCAACCTACATTTGTCACATCCCTAGTAACTCTGATAAGGAACCTACTTATTTATTTGCCTATACCATAAGCATTAGGCTTCCTTTTTCAAATTTTCCTTGTGAATGCCTTAACCTTATAATTATAGCTCATTCCCAAGTACGGATAAGCTTACATTTGAGCTTTTGAGGTTCTAATGGAGTATATTGAGCTTAAACCTTCTTTAAACATCCCTATTCCAAATGAAAGAATTGGACCAATGTAGGTGGATTTCCATTAGTAGTACCCCTATGAAGAAGATCTTCCAATCTTCGACCTCTAACTTTAAGAACTTTACAAGTCAATTTTTTAGAGTTACCGTATTTGGTTTGAATACCCCTTCTTTTAAGATTTTGAGGGTAATGCCAAGTTTCCTCTTTACTAGAACAAGTTCCCTAGGTAGATCTTGGGTGTAGAGCTTAATAGTTATCGATGATATAGCCACTCTAGAATACCAGGTTGAGCACCTGACTAATCGACACAAAGCTTTGTCCAATGTAGAGCTAGTTAAAAGGATTTCTGATAGGCTAGGGTTATTCAGCATATTAAGTTCTTATTGGCTTTGCCATTATTTTTTATCCCCGTTTTTGACCGAGCTTGTTTTAATATGTCTTTTGTTTTCGTTTATAGATTCCATGGCCCCCATGATGTCCATGGCTTCAATTCAAGTTGCCCTCAATTAACGCCAAGCCCAAGAGAAGGTAGGTACCTCCATTGCTCCCCCTAACGAGTCCTAATGTCAGAAAGTCACCAAAATGCATTTTTAAACGTTTTAACCCTCCCCTACTATAAATAAAGTTTTTATAACACCTCCAAACATTTTTGGACAAACCCACATGAATTTCCAAGCATATCCAAGTGATTTCAAGCGATTCTAATCGATTTCCACTGATTAAATCCCTTCATAAGTGTGTTCTTCATATTCCTAACCCTGTCCTTAAGTTGTTATTAGGGCTTTGATGGTCTAGTTTTCTCTTCCCTAACACTTTAAAATCAATTCTAATAGTGTTCCAATTAATCTTTTGTAGTTGGAAATGATATTTCAAGTTCACAAGATTAATAAACGTGAGTAGGTTTAAGCTCATGGCCATATTTTTTGTTAGTTTTCATATTTTCCTAGCATTGTGCACATTTTTTATGAAATTTGAAAGTTATTTATGCCAAGTATAGACATTTTATGATTTATACTAGTTTTAGAAAATTATTATTTCTTCTCATTATCATGAAAATCATATTTTGGAAAACCATGAAACCATTATTGATATGCCTATATCCCATGAAACAAAATTTTTATCCTACCAAGAAAAATTTATTTTATACTATTGAGTTAAGCTTGATCTACTATAATTTTTAGACATGTTTTGTGAATTTGATGATATTATCATGTTTTCAGACTATGCAATTTTTTATCAAAATTTTAGAATCTCAGGAATGTGTTATCAAAAGTACCGAACTAAGTATGACTAGTAACAATAGCCAAGTACATACTCTGGGTTCTAAAATCACCATGTCTACAAGCTAGTGATCCCTTGGGCATGATTTCAAAACTCCTGTATGTTGTCTGTCAAATTGTTAAAATTCTATGAATTCAAAGCTTTCAGATTTATTCAGTTTAATTGCAAGTTAGTTTGATAGTAATTAGTGAGAAGCATACAGTGAGTTAATGATTGTAAGATTGTTGGACTAATTGGTACCAAGTTGTCGGTTAGAGGATAATCTAGCCTTTCATAGTGTTTAGAGAATTGAAACTAGTTTGGTATTTGCCTTATGAGACCTGGTTAGGTGCCCTATCAAAGTTCAGAGACAAGAGTACTATTTATTTATTATGAAATTAATTATTAAATTATCATTGTTTCCTACTTCTCTATTGATTATTGTGATATGGATTTTGTAACACCCCTAATATTTAACCCAATATGCCCAGGATACATTTAAGTTAATTATTAAAGATTACCTTTTTGCTTCAATTCATAACTTTAACAACTTTGAAAATACTTAGTAAAAATACATGTAAATGTTTAATTTGAATTAAAAAAACAAAACATGAGCATTGTATACTTAGTAAAACCTTTGCTCACATTAAATGAAGACAATCATCATGCTAAAATACATATAATCCAAATCATAACATCATTGTGAGCATAAACACATCATATATATATATATATATATATATATATATATATATATATATATTTGTTCCCATCATACGCACTAGAAATGTAATAGTAAATAAGTAGCATGCCCACTAACAAAGGTTGGGCTAGGTATAGTCATATGAAAATAAACAAGTAAACTAAAAACATAAATAATAGTCTAATGGAATCCCTCCTATGAAAAACGCCTAGTAATGGATAACCCCATGGCATACTAACAAAATAAAGGCCATCCTATCTATGTAAATGCAGAAGTGCTCCAAAATATGCTGTTGGCTCCTAAGAATGTCACTCTAGGGAAGGAGGAAGGTAACCAAGCACTTTAGTAACATCAGTAGGTGTGGCAAGACAACTGGCTAGAAGAACATGGGCACCTCTATATGGGTGTGTAGCTCCCCTTTGCATATGCATAGTTCCCCTTAGTGGCCGTGACACCATGGCCTCACCATCGCTACCACTACCCATATCCATGGGGACCACGAGAGAAATCAGAATGAGTAATGGGAAGATGGCTTCTCTAATGGGTCCAACCAAGGAAAAGATGGACGAGGTGGTGAGCAAGGCATATATATGGGGCTTCCATAAAGATATAGCAGGACGAGCATGAGGGAAGTCCTCCGTGTGTGGGCACATACACTCAAAAGCAAAGTCACTCTAGAACGAAAAGCTAGTGATAGGGCACACAAAGGGTCGAGCAAGGAACACGAAGGTGAACCGTACAATGATCGATGAATTGATACGACTAGTTGCCTAGATTGTAATGTAGTTCCCATGAAGAAGCATTAATGTAAAGGACAAAAGTTGCCACTGACCTCTAAAGATGAGATGGAAAGAAAGAAAGAGGGAATGAGAGACTTATACAAGAATCTCAGTAGGCTTTTGTTGTAACGACCATCTTTCATTAGTACCATTAACAAAATAATTAAATAAATAGCAACAAATTTCAAATTTTTGACAAACACTATTAAAATGATGATAATTTGAGGAATGTAAAATAAAAATAAAAATAATTAATAACAATAATATTATTTTAGAGCCAGGAATGAATAGTAATATTTAGGACCCAGGAGAATGAACAATGACACCCTAAGGCCAGGGCCAACTTTGGTCCAAAGCCAAGTGGTGACAGTTGAATCTAAGGTTAAGGATAGGGCTAGTTAGGGAAGCTAAGCCCTTGGAACTAGAAAAGTTGGCTTGAAGAACAAGTTAGCTTGGAGAATAAGTTAACTTGGAGAATAAGCTAACTTGGAGAACAAGTAAGACTCTCTATAAATAGGGTGAGCTCTCTATAAAAAAAATGAAACAAGAAAATCTCTCTTTTTACCTACTTGCTCGCCGAAATTACACCCTTGGTTTCTCACCTCCATTTTCAATTTTCTAATATTCCAAAACACACACAAATCCTAGGTTATGTCATAAATCTAGAAGAAAAATTCTTGAATCAACATTTTCAACATATATATCTAGCCAAACACCACTCATTTTCTTGATAGAAAGCCTTGTTCTAGGAAGAGTTTGAAAAAGGAGTTAAAGCTAGAAGTTAGGCTTGGAGCAAAAGCTATTAGCTCTAAACCCTTCTGAAAGCTTAAATGCTACATGTTTTGAATGACAACAAAGCCAATTTAAAGAAAATATTTTGAAGAATGACTAATGATTATCTTGAGTTTCTTGAGTAGCTAAATAAGTTCTATCGTTAACATAACAAGGCTCCATTAAGGAAGAATAATTTAATTTTACATGTGCAAACATGCTTTATCTCATTTTAAGAGATATAATCTAAATGAAAGTGATAGTTATGTCCAAAAATAAGCTTAGAATGTCTAACAGTTTGAAGAAAAAGCAACCATTAAGAAACTAAGATTTGGGACTTTAGAAAGTAGCACTAGACTTCGGAAAGTACACCTAAAATAAAGATATCAATTAAATGCTGAAGCCAAAATGTTTTACAATCTTCAATCAACACTCGTGATACTTTGATCATCAACAAGCTCTAATTAAAGAATAGAAGACCCAAAATTCATCAAAGAAATGATACCACACTTCAGAAAGCTCACCTACAGTGAGACAGTGCGCCTTACAAGAAAAGGAGGGAAATTCAAAATTCAAATTTTGAATTTGAAAAGTCAAAATCTAGTGTCAGAATTGGCGTAACATCTCTTTTGCCATCATGGTCAACTACCTCAGTTCTAGAAGAAAGAGTTCAGAAACCATGTTCAGAAAGTAAGAGTAGTTTCTGAAGTGACATTAGAAACCTCAATCTTGTAACGCTTCTACTAGCTCTGACAAACCAACAGGCTACTCTTCTAGACTACTTTTCCAAGGCACAAATGGATGATCAATACGTGTCACTTGGAGATCTAATTTAGGGCAACGGTCACAAGAAAGACCATCTATAAATAGAGATGTTGTGCTTTCAAAGACAAGAGATGTTCAAATACAAAAAGAGCATAAACTCTTGAAAATTTCTCCTCATCTTCTTGTAAAGCTCATTACATCTTGTAATCATTTCCTTTGGTTGTAAAAATATTCTTTTCTACATTCATTCATTGTCCATACATTCTTCAAAGAAAGAATCATTAGAAAGAAGTCATTCAAGTTATCCTAGGTTCTTCTTTGTATATCTTAAGGAAACTTGATTGTAGGTTAGCTTGAGTTGCAAACCTAAACACAAACCTTTGTATCCTCAAGCTAGTAATGATTGGTGTGAGTTTAGCTTGGAGAGACTGGTTGAAGACTCTCAGTTTAGCTTGGAGAGGTTGGTTAAAGACTACTCAATTCAGCTTGAAGAGGATGGTGAATAACTACTTAATTTGTGATTTTAAAGGCTGTCTACTAGTCACTAGTGAGAGCTTGGGAAGGCTATTGTAAAGACAATCTATGTTCTTTTTCTATTTGAGAAAGGTTTTAGTGAAACCACAATGGTGATTGAGTACTGGATGTAGACAGGTTGGCCGAATTAGTATAAAAATATATGTGTAGTATTTTCTTCTCCTTTATCTCGTTTACATTCACTGTCCTTTATTATTCTCTTATAGTTGCTTAAAGTTATTTATTGAAACATCTATTATTAACACCCTTCTTTGAAAGCTACTTTCTAAATCTTCTAACATTGTTTCCACTACACTATAAGCTCAATGCTTGATAGTTTTATGTTTCAAGTTTCAGTTCTAAAAAGGAAAAAAAGTAAAGCGAAGCATGATTCAACCCCTCTTCTTGTGCGCTTTTCTACTTACAAGTGGCATCAAAGCTTGGCCTTTAAGGGGTTGAGCATTTTGACGACTGGAGAGGAGAGGGACAAATGACAGAGAGTATTCATATAGCAGAAGGACACTCTATCAATAGATCGTCATTGTTTGAAGTTGGGGATTATGCCTATTGGAGAGATCAAATGGAGTTGTTCATAAAATACAAAAGTCTTGACCTGTGGGAGATTATATAAGAAGGAGATTATGTTCCAATAGAGGAAGTTTTAGGAACAAATGATGCACCCTCAACTTCAAGAGAAGTACCCTGGAGTAGGTGGATAGAGCAACACAAGGCCAGAGTTAAACGGAACTCAAAACTAAGTACCTACTCATATGTCCACTGAGTAAAGCTAAATATGACAAAATCATCACTTGTGGCACTGATCAAGTTAAAGAAACAAAGATTAGTATGCTAGTTCATCAATATGAAATGTTTATAATGACATATCAAGAAAATATTGATGAAATGACCACAAGATTTATGCATATCATAAACTAACTAAAGGGATTAGACAAAAGATATTCTAACTCTAAGATAGTTAGAAAAATCCTAAGAAGCCTCCCTGCCAAATGGCGCCTAAGATCATAGCCATTACTGAGGTAAAAGACCTTCAAACTCTCAGCCTGGAGTACTCATTGGGTTAAAACCTATGAGGTTGTGCTCTCTGAAATACATAGTGAATCCACCAAGAAGAGCAAGTCGATGGCATTGAAATCATCTCATCAGAAGCCAAATAAAGCTAAGACAATGAAAGTTGCTAAAACCTCTAATGAAGAGGAAGAATCTGATGATGAAACAAAAGAAGAAGATGGAGATGAGCTCTCCATGTTAGTAAGGAAGATGTCCAAAGCCTGGAGGGGCAACAAAGAGAAGAAGAGATGTAAACCTCAAAAAGGATAGAAAAGGCAAGGTAAAGCTAGAAGTGTCACCTGCAACTACTATGGGAGAAAGGACACTTCAAACAGAATGTCCTAAACTCAAAGGTCCATAGAAAAAGTTCGTCAAGAAGAAAGGCATGCTGGCCATTTGGAGTGAATTAGAAGAAAAGAAGGAAAGATAAGAAGAGAGGATGAGCTAGATGTTGCTAATCTATCCTTCATGCCAGGCTACTCATTAGAAAGTGAACCTAGTAAACAATTCTAACTCTGATCTTTCCTATGATGAACTCTTATCTTTACATTAAGAGTTGCTTGAGGATTCCTAAACTCTTTCCTCTCACTATCTCAACCTGAAAAAAAGAACATAAAAGGACTATTTTAGAACTTAGAATGGCCAAGGAAAATGCTGAGAATCTAAGGCTTGAAAAAGAAGAATTGAAAGAAGAAAACATGGTTTTAAATATAAAATTCAATGCCTTAGAATCTGAAGTCTCCATAAAATGAAAAAGCTCAGAAAATCATTTATGAGCTACTAAGAACTTCAAAGCTTCTTAAATTGACCTTGAAAAATTGGTAAATGGATCAAAGAACCTTGATCTAATTCTTGGAGGTTAGAGGCTATATTTTCAAACTCCTGGGTTGGGATATGAAGAGAAAATAGATGAGAAAGGAAAGCCAACTTAGCTAAGAAAGTAAAGAACAAAAGTTCTTGTACTTTCTGTCATAAGAAGGGACATCCTCCTGACAAGTGCTTTATGAAAAAGAAGTTTGTCAAAAGGATTTCAAAACCTTCTTTCCAGAAGACTAAGCAAAAATGACCCAAAAAAGTATGGGAACCTAAAACTGTATTTGTTGTAGCTTTGTCTAAGAACACACGTAAAACCTGATAACTAGTGGTACATGGACAGTGGCTATTCAGGACACATGTCAGGATCTAGAAGATGGTTCAAGAATCTGTGGCTCAAAAATTCTAGATTAGTAAAATTTGTCGATGGAGGTAAGGCCAAGTTCAGGAATAGGAAATGTTGGTAAGGATGATTCTCACCAAATTTCTGATGTGTTATTTGTTGATGGTCTGGCTCACAACTTGTTAAGTATCAGTCAATTCTGTGACCAAGGTTTTAATGTTATTTTTAATGCTCATGCATGCAAAATAGTTAGTCCCACCTCATGATAGGTTATTCTATCTAGTAAGAGGGATGAGAACACATATGTGTTATTCTTGGATGACCTAGAGATCAAGATGTAAAATGTCTCTCATCCTTCACAGATGAGAAGTGGTTATGGCATAAGAAGCTTGGGTATGCTCATATGAGGCTTATTTATGAGCTCTCTTAGAAAAGGCTTATTAAAGGCCTTCAAAGATCAGATTTGACAAGGACTCAACTTGTGATTTCTGAAAAAAGTAAGCAAACCAAAGCTTCTTTCCATAATAAGCATGTGGTTTCAACTAGTAGATCACTTGAGCTTTTGTACATAGATCTCTTTGGACAAACCAAGACTACAAGTCTTGCTGGAAAGAGATATTGCCTTGTCATAGTGGATGACTACTCAAGATTTACATGGATTATCTTCCTAGTTTCTAAGGATGAGGTGGTTGAGAGATTCAAAGTTTTTCCAAAATGTATTTGCATATAAAAAGATTCACAAATCATCTCTATCAGATCTGATCATAGAGGATAATTTGAGAATCATATTTTCAAAGATTTTTGTGAAAACCATGCCATCCTCCACGAGTTTCTACTCCTAGAACTCCCAACAAAATAGGGTTGCTGAAAGGAAAAATAGAACTTGAGGAAATGGTCAGAACAATGCTTTTAGAAAATGATTTATCAAAAGGTTTTTGGGCAGAGGCTGGAAACATCTAATGCTATATACAAAATAGAATCTTTCTAAGGCCAATTCTCAAGAAAACTCCTTATGAGCTCTGAAAGGTAGGAAACCCAACATTTCATATTTTCACATCTTTGGCTCATCATGTTTTATCCTTAACACCAGGGACAAACTTGCAAAGTTTGATCCTAAATTTGATGATGGTATTTTCCTAGGATACTCTTCTATCTCTAGAGCTTACAGAGTGTACAATAAAAGAATGCTATGCATTGAAGCAACTATTCACATCAAGTTCAAAGAGCTCAAGAAGGACCTTACTAATGATCTCGAAGAATTGGAAGAGAGTCTTGGAGAATGAGTTTAAAGCAAACTTCTGATAGTAGGAAGATGAAAGAAAAACCTTCAGAAAGTAAGCTCCACAACATAAGCACTTCAGAAAGCTTGCTCAAAACTCCAAAGAAATCATAAAGTAGCATTTCTAAACACGAAGAAGAGTAATCTGAAGATGAAGGAGAAGCTGAAGAACCTCAAAGCTATAGAAACTACAAGGGAGTTTCTAATTTAAAGGTAGTTTCTCAAAATAGAGTTCTTGGAGACATTTCCAAGGTTATGAGAACTAGATCATCCCTTAGAAATATGTCAAACTATGCTTTCATCTTACCATTGAACCTGAATGCATTGATAAAGCTTTGAGTGATCAAAGTTGGGTGGATACTATGCAAGAAGAACTAGACCAGTCGAGAAAAGCAAAGTCTGGACACTTGTTGAAAGATCGAAAGGAAAAATCATCATTAGTACAAAGTGGGTGTTTAGGAGTAAGCACGATGAAGCTGGCAAAGTCATCAAGAACAAAGCAAGACTGGTTGCACAAGGTTATAATCAACAAGAGGGAATTGATTATGATGAAACCTTTGCACCAGTAGCTATGCTTGAAGCCATTAGAATGCTACTTGCTTTTGCTGCCTTCAAGGGATTCATTCTCTACTAAATGGATGTTAAGTCTACATTTCTAAATGGATTCCTCTCAGGAAGTTTATTTAAAGCAGCCTCCTGGTTTTGAGAATAAAGACTTTCCTAACCATGTCTTCAAGCTAATGAAGACTCTCTATGGTCTGAAACAAGCTCCTCGAGCTTGGTATGATAGACTGAGTACCTTCTTGTTGAAGAATGGGTTCGAAAAAATAAAGTTGATACTACTATTTTTACTTTTGAACAGGATGATAACTTTCTGATAGTTCAAATATATGTTGATGACATAATATTTGGCGCTCCAGATCATTCTCTCTGTGAAAAGTTTTCAAAATTAATGCAGAGTGAATTTGAGGTAAGTAAGATGGGTGAACTAAAACTTTCCTAGGTTTGCAAATTAAACAGCAAAAGAAAGGAACCTTAATCCATCAAGAAAAATATACAAAAGATCTTTTGAAGAAATTTAGTATGGATCAAGCAAAATCAATGAGTACTCACATGCATTCATCTCAAATCATTGATGCAGATAAAAATGGTGAAAAGGTCTCAGAAAATAATTATCGTGGAATGATTAGCTCACTGCCGTACCTTTTGGCTAGTAGACCAGACATTCAGTTAAGTGTGGGAATTTGTGCTAAATTTCAATCTAAACCAAAGCAATCCCACTTAAATGTTGGTAAGAGAATTCTTCAATATTTATCAGGTACTACTAATCTTGGCTTGTGGTATGAGAAAGGTACTTTTGTGAGACTGTTGGTTATTATGATGCTGATTTCACTGAGATAGAGTTGAGAGAAAATCACCAGTGGTTGTTGTTGTTTCTTTGGAAAAAGCTTGATCACATAGTCATGCAAAAAGCAAAGTACAATTACTCTCTCTACTGAAGGCTGAATATGTAGCTCTGCAAATTGCTACATCCAGATGCCTGGATAACGAACTAGTTGGAAGATTATTACTTGAGGTATTCCAAAATCCCTATTTACTGTGATAATATTAGTGCTATTAATCTTGCTAAAAATCTTATCATCATTCTAGATCCAAGCACATTGACGTTAAACATCATTTTATCCATGATCGTGTTAAAAAAGAAGTTGTTGAGTTAATATTTATGAATCCAGAAGACCAAGTGTCATATATTCATAAAGCCATTAGCTTAAGATCATTTTTGTGTCTTGAAAAAGCTTTTAAACTTAAGTGTCTTTAATTCTGCATAAACATTCATGCACAAATCATCTCTGGGTAGTCTCTCTCCATAACTCCAAGTTGAAGCCCAAAAGAAGTATTCAGTTTGCAAGACCACGTATCATATTGAAGATCAGAATTTCAGTTTGGAAGCTTAGAAAGAAGTTGGGTTGTTCAAAAAAAGAAATGAGGATTAGAAAATGAAAATATATGGTCTCATAGGATTCAAGTATGTGAAGATGAGTTTATAATGAATATGTGGTGAGTCCTCGATGGGTCAGAAAGTGAATAGTGAAGCTCAGAAAGTAACCTCTTTAGAAAGTGTTCTCAAGAGTTAGAAACCATTCTTCCTGAAAAATGATGAAAAAGGCGGGATAATTCCCACTCTTTTGAGTTTCTCTCTCCTACGTCGCTTTATCTTCAGTCAGTCACGCCATATCACTTAAATAACCCACTCCACACACATTACCTTTTACCTTCATCTTCAACCTCAAACATGCTACCTCAACGTTTCATCTCCTCTCTTACTCTCTTGTAATCGCTACCTTCACCTCTCAAATTCTCCTTTCGGCAACGAAACTTCTACTTTCCTCTCATCCTTACCCAAAATCCTTTCAAGCTTCAACACTTTTACTCTACCTTCAAAACCTATCATGGCTGAAGGTAAAAGAAATAATTAATCCACTGGGAAAGCTTCCTACCACATGTACAATGATCCTAGTGTGCTAGATCACTATGAAAAATTCTTCTCCTCAAGAAAATGGCACCTGGAAAGTCAGCTAAAATATCTTCGTGAAGAAATAACTATTCTTGATGAAGTCTTTACTTTTAAAAATGGGATAATATTGGAAATAAATGAATGAGTCTTCCTAAGATTGGTTCCTGCCTTTTACTCTTATCTGGAGAGACCTTAGCCTTATCCGTTAAAACTATAATAGAGATTGTGCCAGTCAAGATCACTACCTTAGGACTTTTCAAGATCATCAAGGCAACAAACGCAAGAATAATCTAGTTCCTCACCAAAGGATCACTCTCTAGGGATAAATAAAAAGGATGTGTCCAAGTATCTTACAGATAACATTCTTCATAAGCCAAATGAAATCACTCCTGCCATGTTGAGTGCTAGGGCTAGGAAGGTATATAAGTGGTACAATTTTCTATTTTACCTCATATAGGAAGCACATATGCACTTGTTAGTATAGACTTGCATGCTCCTATATTGCCTGCTGGCAAAAAGAGTGAACTTGCCAATGCTCATTTTGGATTATATGATAAGTGTAACCACGAAAGAAAAATGGAGTACTGCTAGTGTTCCATATGGAATGCTATTGACAAGGCTTCTCTAGCATATGCGCTTTCCACCTATCACTGAAAAGTATGAGTACCTGAAGGAACCACATTCACACCTCTTCTTTCAAAACTTCAAGGAAAAGATTCACCATCCTAGCTTCTGAACCAACAGGTAAGTCCAGGGCAACGGAGATTAGGCCAAAGAAGCCTCTTAGAAGGCTAAGTCTCAACAAGAGAAAACTAAAGGAAAAGAGAAAACTAATTCTCATAGAGAGTGAGCTGAGAACTGAGAGGGAAGAATCCACTCTGCTTCTTAGCACCCAATAAAAGGAAGTCAAAAATAAAATAGGAGTCTGCATCTCAAGGAACTCAAGAACGATAAACCAGTGAAATTGATTAGAAGGAGAGATATTTGGGCTCAGCTAAAAAATATGCCCAAGAATGAAACTTGGGTCTCCATGCCTGATAAAGTAAGTCACAAAATATCAGAGGCTGGTTATCGAGTTATCTTCCTGACTCTGAAGAAAAAGAAGAAGGTGTAGAAGAAGAAGAAGAAGCAGAGGCATCCTCATATGAAAGTGAGGAAAACTTGCTCAGAAGGAGAAAGCTAGGCTGAGCGCCTTAATAGAGCCTATCATCAAGGAGCTGCTGAGGAAGCAAATGAACCAAAATCTCCTCTTATTCTAATGATTCCTCAACCTTCGTCCTCCATGTGCATTACTCTAGTGGAGGAAGACAAGGATAGGATATTAGAAGCTAAAGCTCCTCCAGTAATAGAAGTTGTTGCTTCTATCGGCTTAGATGTAGATAGTGTTTATGGTCCTTCTATCAAGCCTGCTCTGGTTACCGTTGATCATACTCCATCTTCTCTACCACCTGCTCCCACCACGATGCTCAAGTTGAATCGCCTAAGTCAAGGGAAACCATACCCCTAATATCCCTTGAGCTTTCTAAGAGGTGTTCCATCAATATCTTCACCCATCAACTGCCTTATCAATCTTCAACGAACCTCAGCAAGCTCTCAATTTGATAGACTTATATTGAGACATCTAAGACATTGCTGCCAGGTTAGATCAAGTTGAAGCAACAAACATTAGCAGTGTTCCCAACTCCGACATCATGAAGAATTACTGCTTCAGATTTTAGAGTTCTCAAGATATTCTTTGTGAAGTCAGGCGCTGATGATGGTGTTCCTAGATTCTAGCACACCTCTTTTTGCTGATGATAAAAGGGGAGAAAAATAGAAGAAAATCTTATCCTGTGAAACACAGGGAGAGTATGCTAAGGGGAGCCTATTCAGAGTTTTTTTTTTGTTTTTTTTAGCATCTGCATGTGTTTTTTGTTAAGAACTTTTTCTGTTTTTTTTTGTGGATATTATATTTGCTTTTATACCTCTCTTTGATTTTATCCTATACAATTTTTTTTGCTCTAGTTCAATTCGTCTTATGCTTGCCCTATACTTGTATGTTTTGCTTAGTTAATCAGGCATGCGGCACTGATGAATGAGTGTTCTTTAATTGCTTTTCTGACAACTCATTACATCAATACTTCTGTCTATACGCTCATGCTATGGAACACAATGTGCTTAACGCTCTATATATGTGAATGTTTTGATACATGATGTACCGATGCTCTAATACATGATTCATTATGCTCTGTTACATGTTATGCGATATATATATATATATATATATATATATATATATATATATATATATATGCAAACTTATTTGAAAAGCATGACATATGTTTTAAGCATGATTTACAAAATTCCATGCTCTGATATCTATGTGAAGAGTTTCCTAAACTCTCAATATATGCTCAATATTGCTCTTGCTCTGACTTAATTGGGATTAATCCACATTAAGCTTCAGAATCCTAGAACGTACATATTGTTTCTTCTCAAGGCTTCTCTGAGCATCAAAAATTGCGTAAGTATCAATGTCTTTGTCTTTTCTACTCGAGTGATCCATTACTTCTTTTGATATATATAAACATGATCATCCATTTCGAAAATAAGTTTGGATGAAAAGTGCTAAATAAGGAAATCAATCAAGATAAAGTATCACAAGTATTACTTGTTATTTATTCACGCACATGAACCTTCAGAAGTTTTTTTGTATAACTGAAAATCAAGCTATTTGTACAAGGCTTAAACAATGTTTCTTTTGATATACTTCTCTATACCTTTCAGAAAAGTATCCTGAGCTATTTCAAAACTTCATGAAAACAATAATAGCTTTTATATAAGTCACTTAAGGCTATAAAACGTTTTTGAACCTTTTCATAATCATGCCTTACGAAGAACTTCCTGAAAATCACATTTTGTGATGAGTTGAAAGAATATAAATTATCACATTGTATTTTCAATAATATTTCTTTCAATATCTCCTTAAAATATTTTCTTCAAATTAGTTTATCATCATAAAAAAGGGGAGATTGTTAGCTCAAAAACCCTTCTGAAAGCTTAAATACAACATATTTTGAATGACAATAAAGCCAATTTAAGGAAAATATTTTGAAGCATGACTAGTGCTTATCTTGAGTTCTTGAGTAGCTAAACGGTTCTATAGTTAGCATAACAAGGCTCCATTAAGGAAGAATAATTTCGCGTTACATGTGCAAACTTGCCTTATCTCATTTTAAGAGATATGAACTAAATGAAAGTGATAATTATGTCCAAAAACAATCTTAGAATGTCTAACGTTTGAAAAAAAAAGCAACCAGATCAGGAAACTAAGACTTAGGACTTTAGAAAGTAGCATTGGACTTTAGAAAGTACACTTGAAATAAAGATATCAGTCAAACGCTCACTAGGAAAAAAGTACTTTCGTAGCGATTATTTTTACCTTTAGTGGTGGTTAAAACCACCGCCAAATGCCCCCAAGGTGGTTCTAAAACCACCCCATTTCACGTCGCTAACCCATTTTGCAAGCCAAGAGCAACGCTGGAATAACTACCATTAAAGGCCTTTTGCCTTTAAACCCCGCCAAATGAGTATGTAAACAAACCGCCGCAAAAAATAAAATTATAATATGCCGAAAAAGTTGCAGCGGTTTAGTAACCGCTGCGAATAAGACTTGAATAATATAACGACGGTTATGAACGCCAATATAGAAAAATTGAATACTTTCCTTTAAAAACCGCCACTAATAACTAATATAACATACCTTTCCTCTTTATATTTTGTATTCTCTCATAAATCTAGTCACATATTTCTATTACAAATACTTTCAAACATCCACAAAATTTCAAATATAAAACAAATATTAAAATTATAATTACTCATAATATAATAGAATGTGTCTCAAAATTGATAATATATCATAATATCTCATATGTCACAAACATTTAAACTTCTTACAAAATCATAAAACAAAACAAGCAAGAATTTATCTCTTGCAACATCACAAAAAGTGAAGTTCCATAATTCTAAGATACATGAACATAGACAATCAAGAATATGCTAATTGTTAAATGGTCCCTCATTTGCTGGGTCATGGCTAGCAGAAGGGAGGGTTGTTGGCCCTGGTGATTCCAACTCTTCAACCTGAAATTGAAGAAAAATAACACAACATAATCTTGTAAAATGAGAAAATGAAAGAACTAAAAAGAACACGTAAAATGACTAAAAGCAAAAATAAGAAAGATAAGTTGGCTTCTTAATTGTGTAATATTACAATTTCTATTTATGACAAGACCAAACAATTCTTTCTCTCCTTAGTTCCCTGGTTTGCTTGACTAAATCATAATTATTTTCATTAGTCAAATGGTTTCTCTCTTCCATAAAATAAGCAGATTATATATTTATGTGATAAGTGCTATATATTTGCGGTCAAAAAGAAGATATAACTTGGATTTAGGGGCAAACAACAAAACAAATTTGACTAGAGCACAATAACATGAACTCACGAGCATCCTCCCATGCTGTATAGATAAAAAGAGCACCCACCACACAACCAACTCACCTCCACCACAACCCCAAAGTTATGGTGTACTACCACTTAGCTTAGATGTGCATATACCTGCATTCATCAGCTATTCACGAGCTTATTTAAGGCACTTGGCATGAAAAAAAACCTCTTATAAACCTTGTAATTCATCAGCCTTTGAGAATATACAAGTGCATATACTCCTTGCCATTTTGAGTATGCTAGTTCTAAGCTTAAGTAAAACACCTAAGGAATATATTTCAGTTCTAATATAAGATGTAAATTTAGGAACCCTTGGAAGTTGGCTATTTGGGCAGAGTTACCAAATATGATCAGCTTTTCTCCTCACACCTCATCTTAGATTAGGAAGCTTAGAATTGAGTGAAACACCAAATTTTAGTGAAACATAGCTAGACTAGCATGTAGTTTGATTACAAGCAGTAATATGATAAAATCTGATGTTATATAATATATTCCAAATATGCTAGCTTCTAAAAGCTTCTGATTGTTTAAAAATTATTGCCTAAAAACATATGATGTCTGATTCATTGGGCAGTTGCCAAGCATTAGATATATGGCTCAAATGGTAACAAGAGTGCCTAATCTAATCATTGGCTATAGATAGATTTTACGTCTCATAAATTGAGTATATATATATATATATATAGAAGCTTTATTGGAAATGCCACCGTAAAAAATAAAAGCTTGAAACAAGGTTAGCTTTGAATTTTGGGCATTTTAATATCTTTCTAACTATAAGAATGAACTATATACTTTTGAGTCTAAAATCTTTAAATTATCACAACAAATCAAACCATCCAAGGAATGGCTTACCTGTTGTGCTGTCACAGCAAAAGGTATGCAAGAATACATAAGCTTGGGGTAGTGACAGCTAAAATCAAGCCCAATACAAAGTAATATAGATTTGACACCTACATGTTGCAACTTAACATGTTGTTGCACCCCAATTCTAAATCACACCGCCACGTCATTGATATATATACAGAGCCAAGAATCTGCCCAGGATTGCCACTTTTGCCTTCAAGAAAAATGGTCAAAAAACCTTCAAGATTGCCAGTTGGTTAGAATATTAGTTAACAAGTACAAGAGCAAAAAGTAGGACACTGTCAATAACAAGCACCAATATCTCCTATAAATTTTACTGCTATTATAGCCAAGATAAGGCACTAGAATCACAATCAATATACACCAAATAATGTACTTAAGAAACTAAGCATAACTTTGAGATTCAGAGAATGAGGGGCACAGAAAGAGTAATGCATAATATGGGTCCCTGACCAATGCATTTATGATTGAATTTCGAAGACAATTTATTCTTGCAACAACATTCAAATCCTAACCTCAAAAGAAATCCCAGAAATTCCACTTCAAACATACACGTACAAACACACAACTGAAGCCAAATTTTGTAAATCACTGACATGGAAACCTCTTTACACACTAAAGACATAAAAGCACAACAATCATCACAGAACAAGAAATCAGGACTTCTCAAACAAATGCAATTCCAATCTCAAAGCATTAACACAATTAAGGAGAGGTAATTATCATTTAAAGCCGACAAGCACTGCACGATTAAAGAGGACACAAATGAACAGGGGAATGAAATCACAGACAAAACCAATAGATTTAATGGAATCCAAAACAAGGACAATAAAACTAAATCCCAAAAAAAAATTAACAATAAAAGAATTACAATAAATTGGTAATTGAGAAGAACAGCATGATGGAACAAGCTTGTTGTAACTGTCAATCATTAAAAGAAATTTCTCAAGTATGCGAATCAACTTACCAGCAACACTCTGAGCAGCAGTTACAGAAGTTTCTGGCTCAACCTCTTCATCATCAGCAAATGCACCTTTGGCATTGAGAAGAACATCATCATCACCATCATCCCAAATTTTTCCATCTCATTCATATTGTCAAAAAAATTAAAGAACAAAGTCGGAATTCAAGGAAGACAAGAACAAAATTACAGAAGTTTCAAGCACATGCATACTAAAAGTGATTGGATATTTAGAAAATAAGAGAGAAAAATGAAAATGAAAAAAAAAATGCCAAAACAGAGGAAAGCATCAACCTTGCGACCGGTTGGAGGCTCGGGTTCAGTGGGGGCTCACATCTAGCGGAGGCTCGCATCCGCTGGGGGCTTGCGTTAGGCATGGGCTTGTGTCCGGTGGAGGCTCGCTTCCACTGGGGGCTCACGTCTGCTGGGGGCTTGCATCCTTGCGATTGTGCTAGAGAAAGCAGCGACCTTGAGCAAAAAAGCAGCGACCTTGAGCGAGACGAGCAATGACTTGAGCGAGAGAGAGCGGCCACCGATCTTGAGGAAAAATAGTGACCTTGAGAGAGAGGGAGCACGCAGCTTCGAAGACTGAGCGATGCAAAAAAGAGGGAGGGACAGACGCGGGAGAGAGGACGAGAGCTTAGGCCACAATTTTTGATTCACGATCAGGGTTTTGCGGGTTTGGGTTTTCATTTTTGGGTCATAGTCTCCGCAGGAGAGAAAATGAGCCAGCACCATAATGAAATGGACAAAAAGAAGGGAAAACTAAGCACTTTCTCCTTTCAATCCATGGGGTTAGTACAACCGCTGACATATCCTTGAACTAGTGGACATGACGGCGGTTTTATACAACCGCCCTCAATGAACTGCCGTTGGTGGCTTTGTTTGTAGTAGTGGCTGAAGCCAAAATGTTCTACAATCTTCAATCATCATACTCGTAATGCTTTGATCATCAACAAGCTTTGATTGAAGAATATAAGACCCAAAATTCATCAAAGCAATGATACCACGCTTCAAAAACTCACATACAGTGGACAGTGCGCCTTATAAGAAAAATAGGGAAATTCAAAATTCAAATTTGAATTTGAAAAGTCAAAATCCAATGTTAAATTGGAATAACATCTCTTTTGCCATCGTCAACTTAAGCTTCTAGAAGAAAGACCAAAAATCATGTTTAGAAAGTAAGAATAGTTTCTAAAGTGACATCAGAAACTTAAATCTTACAACGGCTTTTGCAACGCTTTGACAGGACAGGGCTCTTTCGACCACTTTTCCAAAATCAACAAGTGTCACTTGGAGATTTAATCAAGGGCCAAGGTCACGAGAAAGACCATCTAATAGAGATGTTGTGCTTTCAAAGACAAGAGATGTTCAAATGCAAAAAGAGCACAAACTCTGTGAAAATTTCTCCTTATCTTCTTGTGAAGCTCATTAGATCTTGTAATCATTTCCTTTGGTTGTAAAAAGCTTCTTTCTACATTCCTTCATTGTTCATACGTTCTTTCAAGGAAAAATCATTAGAAAGAAGTCATCAAGTTATCATAGGTTCTTCTTTGTATATCTTAAGGAAACTTGAGTGTATGTTAGTTTGAGTTGCAAACCCAAACACAAACCTTTGTATCCTTGATCAATCATGATCGGATGAGTTTAGCTTGGAGAACTAGTCAAAGACTACTTGCAACGCGATAGTAAAGGTGTTTTCCTGGTCACGGTTTAACATAGAGAGACTGGTTAAAGACTACTCAATTTAGCTTGAAGAGGTTGGTTAAAGACTACTCAGTTCAGCTTGAATAGGCTAGTGAATAACTACTTAGTTTGTGACAGGAGGGGTTGTCTACTGGTCACTAGTGAGAGCTTGGGAAGGCTATTGTAAAGACTATCCAAGTTCTCTCTATTTGAGAAAGGTTTTAGTGAAACCTCAATGGTGGTTGAGTCCTGGATGTAGGTAGGTTGGCTGAACTAGTATAAATATCTGTGTAGTATTTTTTCTCCTTTATCTCATTTGCATTCACTGTCCTTTATTATTCTCTTATATATGCTTAAAGTTATTTATTGAAACATCTGATTAATGCCCTTCTTCAAAATGTTACTTTCTGAATCTTTTAACATTGTTTCCGCCACTACAAGCTCAACACTTCATAGTTTTATGTTTGAAGTTTTAGTTCTAAAAGGAAGAAAAGTAAAGCAAAGCATAATTCAATCCCTTTCTTGTGCGCTTTTCTATCTCCAGAAGCCACAATCAAGGAAAAAGGTTAAGCTTGAAAGTGAGGTAGGAAAATCCGTCTTAAGCTTGGTGATTGTTTGACTATTATTGCTAATATGAACTCTTTGAGATATGTTTATAATATGTTCATGAATCTTGAAATTTAATTCCTAGATGTATATATATATATATATATATATAGCTTGATAGGTGTTAAAGAAACCATAGATAAAAGATAAAATCCTTGTGAATTATTTGAATTATTGTAAGAAGTTGAACTAAGTAAATGAAGTAGAATTTTTGTGAAATTGGAAAGGTCATTTCAGCCATATGTAGTAGATGAGAAATTAAATTATGATGTGTTAATCTAAGGTTTGTGATTATGTTAGTATTTAGTTAAGAGACAAAAACTTAGATTAAGTTAAAAATTACATTTAAGCAACAAAAGAAGTAATTTTGGTTCATTAAAAAGAATTAGACATATAGAAATTATACAAGAATATAATTAGAAAGAATTTTATAAATTCTTAAAGATTAGTATCTTTGAAATATGATAATAAAGTTCCATAAATAAGAATAAGATTTTGATTTATAGAAGAAAAAGCATTAAAGCCCAAGTAAGACACTTGGTTTAATTCCTTGAAAATTATAAGAATTATCAAGTAATGAGTCCTATGAGATTCTGAAAAAAAAAATCTCATAAAAATTTAGGAGATTTTGAAGAGAAAATCTATAAGAATTTAAGATATTTCAAGGAAATTTTGTAACAAAGTATGGAAAAAGAACTATTAACAGAAATCCCAAAGAATAACAATAAGATTTCCTAAACAAATATTAACAAATCTTATGAAGAAAGAAAACTTAGAAATTAATACATAAATAAGTTTTATGTAATATTAATTGCTTAATCATAAGCTCATGGATTCAAATTGTGATGAAAGTAATATATTGATAATAGCATGCTGCATGATTGTGAACTATATCAATGATCTATATAAGGTTGTAGTACGAGGTACTACATAGTTTGAACTGTGTTAGTGATTTATATAAGGTTGTAACATGAGGTGTTATATCGTCGGCAATACATCAAATGAGAAGTATATTAGGAATCCTATGAGTTCTATTCTCACTCATAAATTTACTCATAAGACTATGTTAAATAAGTAAAGGAACAAACAAACTAATTATTACAAAAACAATTGAAAATGCATTAATTACTTAACACTAAGTCAAATGTCACTGGGTAATAGACTAGAATTTTTCCTATTGGAATCTTTGATTCTCATTCCTACTGTTGTCATATTTTTACATAGATTGAGATGATGGTAATCTTTGTGGAGATCCTTAGGTGGTATTGATGCTATAGTCCAGACCTTTTGATAAGCCGTTGAGAGAAAGCTTAGTTAACCTTTTTATTTTCTTTTAATGTATTTGAGTAGTGCCTTACCTAGATTAGATGGTTCTTGGGAAAACAGGGTAAAGGTTTAACCTAGTTATGTACATTATTTATTCATCAACACATAATACAATTATACTATTTTGCTATTTTATTACAACATATTATTAAACTTTGCAACATAGAGGAGAAAGTAGTTCATTTTTTTTTTTTTTACAAAAGCAGGCTCATAATTAATATCACATGTACACCTTATATTCTAAGATGAAGCAGAGTTAACAAGTAATAACTACTCACTATGAGGTTATGGCTTAAGCATAGCCTTATGGTTGGAAGGGTGTTACATTCACCTCCAAAGATATGTCACCATCAATGTCCCTAGGAATCTCAGGTTTTCATTATAAAAATAGTGGACATAATCAAGATTCATTTATTAAGTTTCAAAAACCATTAGTTGAGGTTTGTGTCTTTTAGCATGTCTTGATGTCTGAATAGATCATATCATAACATGAATGCATGTCAATACTTCATGTAACATACCAAACCAGTAATTGCATACTATCCAGGCATAAGGAATGTAAACATCTTTGGCACATAACTTTCCTCTTTACTTTCTTAGTTGACTTAACTTTTAAAATCTTTCATAAAGGTCACCCTAATACTTTCTCCTTTTTGGGAGTTCTAAGGCTATGAGCTCATACCTAACTAGTTATCACTAGCTTACACTTATCCCTTTTGATAAGGACTTTCTCAACTCCTAGAGTGCGAGATATGGAAATTGGATCACCTTTCATAACTAGTATCTTTAGGAGTCTAAAGGGTCACCTACCATAACTAGTATTTTATGGAGTTGAAGGATCATCTCTGTGTGTCTTATATCACCTTTAAAATTTAGCATGTCTTTTATGTAAGTAGAAAGTAGCACGAGAAAAAGGGGTTGAATCATGCTTCTTAATTCTTTTTTATTTCTAGAAATAAACAAAATCTATCAAGTCATTTTCACTTGAAGGCAGGAGAAAAACAATCATTAGAAAGCTTCAAAAAGTAACTTTCTAAAGTCATTGAGAGCTTAACAAGCTTTAGAAACTATTGTAAGAAAACGTTTAGAGTCATACAACAAATATTAAATCAACAACTGAAAGTAAAATGGATTGAGATAGAGAGATATTGCTCGAGAGTTTATACTAGTTCAGCCAAAAAATGCCTACATCCATTCTCAACAACCTTGTTGAGTTCTACTAATCAACAATTTTCTCAACTTGAGAAAGTAGATATTCTTTTAATTGCCTTCTTAAGGTATCTCCAATGAATAATAATTTCAATTTACTCTTATTTACAAATAGTTTTGTACTAGCCTTTCCAAGTTAATCTCACTTGATCACTACTAGATCAGGATACAAGGATGAATAGGTTTTGGGTGTTACACTCCAACAAATAACACTCAAGTCTTCCTAAGAAAAAAGTGTTTAATGATATGACTTGAGACTCTTTCTAATTCTTCCTAAGAAGAAAATGTTTACTAATAAGTATGAGAAGAAGATTTTCTTTCCAAAAACTTATTTAAATATGACTTATTTTGTGAATTTCAACAACCAAAGTAAGTTGTTTTAAACTACATTTTACTTCAATTACACATGCACCACTTAACATTCTAATCATGGGTTATTGTGCAATTTAATTCGTTTGTGTTTAAAAGATCAAATACACATTAAGGACTAATGTGTCATATTATTAAAATCTTTATGGACCATGGGTTTGGTTTTAGATTTTGAGGGATGAAATTGTCCTCTAAATTTTTTTTAAGGAACTACGTGGGCAATTTACTCTATTATTTATTAGCGGATATTTTTCCTTGTACAATAATAGATTAACTCTTTAATGGTTATAGTTATCATATATATTTTTTAGAGGTGCACCATATATATATATATATATAAAACTTGCTTCCCAATGTATTCACGTGCAACATTAACTAATCCTTTTGAGGTGTGAGTGCTCCTGAAGAGGGTAAACCTCAACCACAAGACTCTTTCCCTCCATAAATATATATTTTACTTCGTCAATTGCATCTTACATACAAAGAACAATGAATGAATATTGGTAATATTATAAAGTGTGTTAATTGACAAGATTACTCCTATTTAATATGATTTTGGTCTTAAAAAAAATAAAAGTAGATAATATACCATTAATTACAATAAAGGTATAACTAGTAAATAAAAATTAATATTTTCTTAATTTGATAATGGATAATGAAACAAAACAAAGGTTTCAAATATTATAATAATAATGATGATGACGATGATGATAATAATAATAATGAAAGACATAATGATCATTTAATCTCTATAATTCAATATAATGTCTAAATCTAATTGCCTTTTAGTTGTAACTAGTTTACTACCATGTGATGATGGATGATTAATAATAAAAGAGGTATAATGAATATTAAATTTATTTACTTACTTTTAAAAATTATACTCCATATATAACATTAAAAAATATTGTTTTTTCAAATAAATATATTAATTTCTATAAAATATAATCCAAAATAAATTATTAGAAAACACTATCCTACAACAATAAATAAATAGTTTTCCCAGGATCATTCATTTATTATACATAATCAACTATAATATCATAACATCATGCCTTTATGATATGCAAAATATCAACACATTTATATATTAGCAAGGTTATCAAACTATCAGTTAACTTATAAACTCATGTCCTCTAATTTTGTTTATGATTTTATGAGTAAATTTTTAATGAGTTTACAAGTTGAGCTTTATGAGTTATTCAGTTGAAAAATTTACCTAAGCTCTACAACTTTAGATAAATTTTCAAGTTTGATAATCATGGATATTAGTTAATCATGTATTTGATGTTATTTTTAATACATGCATATACGATGTAGATAATAACTTATCGTTCCCAAATATTTCTCATTCATGGTAACAATTAATCTAAGGTTTTTCATCAAAGAAAATTATAGTTGGTGTTTGACTAATGTGGCTTGCTTGGAATTGACTCAATAAGGAAATAATTAATCCAAATTATTAATAATTAATTATATTTCATTTTTGATTTTGTATAAGGTGAAACCAAAGAGGAATGACTTGACTTCAGTAATTATCCACATAATTATTTGTATCTTAGCATATGGTTTAAAATGCTTGTTGATTTGCTGATAGGGAATTATTTTTCATGTCCTATATCAAATATTATTCTTTAAAAGAAATATCTTGTTTCAAAGAAAATTAGTATATCCCATTTCATGAAAAATTAGGAACCAAGTATAAAGTATAATCAATCAATTATATTTTTTTATTATTAATGATTTAATCTCAAATTAAATTAATAATTCAAAAATAACCAAATCTAAAATACATGTCATTTAATATTGCCTAAAAAAGTTATTTAATAAAAATTTATGAACACTAATTATATTTTTTACGATTATTCTGACTGATACATTTTTTCAAAAAATAATCCAAAAAAATATGGTTTAATTTTTCCAAGTCTAATATAAA
>JAMLFY010000013.1:8839511-8965704 GCA_030441495.1 Dalbergia oliveri | reverse complement strand
TTAAAATTTTAACCATGGACATATGTAAACATATATATTTTGGCCAAGCAAGGACTTTGGATTTGAAGTTGGTTGTATTTTATTTTAAAATTTGAATCTTGTGTCTTGAGTGTACAAAGGGATTTTGAAAGAGTTAGAAACTCAAAATGAGTAAAATGTGATTTTAAGTAAATAAAACCTTATTAATGCAATTTTAAGTTTTGCCACTATTTTAATGGTAATATTTAACTCTCAAGGGATAAAATGGTTTCATGTGTTTTAAGTGTCTTAAAATAACTTTTGGGAAAACTAGTAACTCAAAAGTGGTAAAAATGTAATTTCTAAAACTTTTTGTAATTTCAATTTTTGCCACTATTTGTCACTATTTTGCACTGTCTATTAAAAAATATTAATAATTGTTGCAAAAATTATTTTTTGGCATCCTAGGTGCCTAAAAGAATAATTACAAGTGTTAGCTTGAGTAGTTTTGCAAAATGCAAGAAGTTAAATCTTGGAAATTCTCAAAATAGGAATTTTGGTCAAATGAATTTAATTAGAGTTAATAATGATTTTGAATATGTCCATGTGATCAAAATGCCATTTATGGTGTTAAGGAAAATTTTTAGAAGTGTTGACACTTACTAAGTGTCATAAAGTGAAACTTTGCATTTTGACCCCTAAAGTCTAACAAAATTTATGGTTTTTATGATGAATTGAAATGATTTCTAAGTGGTATGGGTCTCTTAAAAGTGTAAATTAACTTTGAGAATCATTAGTTTGAGAAAATGTGTTGAATGGGGAATTTACACTTTGACCCACAAACTTTTAGAAATTTCAACTTTAGCCCTTTTGGGGCTAAAGTATAATTATCAATAACTTGATGATATTAAAGTGAATGATATGTTATGAGAGTTATGTATGAATTTTTTGGAAATTATATGACTTGAAGTGATTATGCAAAATTGTGAATTGATGACTAATGTATGCTTGATTCTTGAATTATGCAAGTGATGGTTATTGGAAACATTCCTAAGTACAATATCATTCTTAGAATCATATATTAATTAACGAGTAGTTACTTATAAATTAACAGACCTTTCTTAAATATCTATAGCAAGCTCGATTACTATAATAACTAAGCATGATTCTATTAAAATTATAACAAAGAAACATAACATTTATTGAATCATAGGTAAGTACAAAAGGAAGCTCTTCTAAGAGCTTTAATACAATACGTTCTTTATTACATTTACATATATATATATATATATATATATATATATATCTCCAGTTATGTATAGTAAAGTAAAAACATTAGCTACTAAACTACTTATCTGTATTCTTTTATTCAACAGCTATATCGTTCCTGATCAACCTGGAGACGACATGGGAACACAAAAACACATAAGGTGAGAATTATTAATTTCTCAAGGGCAACTCCCCAATTTCATAATCATAAAGTCATCGTCATCACCCAGCCACTTCGGTTTATTAAGAAAGTGTGAGCATGCCATATATATATGAAAGGTTCATTTTAAAGTTCAAAAATCATCCTTCCAAGTAGGTTTATTTTATTATTCAATCACTTAATATACACACATAATACTACTCCATATCATAGTATTGCATTCTGAAATATACGTGCACTCAAAACATCAAGGGGACTTTTTATGCCTATTAAAGGGACTTTCCATGCCTATAAAAGGGGACTCTCCGTGCCCATTAAAGGGGACTTTCTCGTGCCCATTAAAGGGGACTTTTTTGTGTCTATAAAGGGACTTTGCCGTGCCCTTTACACATAAAAGGGGACTTTTATCTACTTAATATATACATTATCATCAAACTTATATAAGTATCTGTTCATAATATAATTTTCAATTAGGTTTCATAAACCAATCGTTTAGGTTGCTAGCATGCATTCACATACATCATACTTGAACCAAAAATACCATTATTTCATCAATTCAGAGCATTGTTGCATTTCCAACATAATGGCAGATTTCACATGTTCATAGCACAATTTATTTGCAGATCAAACAATCAATTTAGGGGCTATACAAATTCTCAAGGACACTTCAGTGTGTCCACAAAGTTCCATAAAATTTTTAGAGCAAAAAGAGTTATCTAACTATGTTGAAAAAATTAGACAAATTTGGTGGTCAGGAACCCCTTAACCTTAGCTTAAACCTAAAATGCATAATTTTTATCCCTAGCAAATGATTGAATTAACTCAAAATAAAATTCAGGGTTGAACTTCAAGATGTTATCAACCCTTTGTAAAACTTTCAAAGGAAAAATCAATCATTTGCTATGTTAAAAAAATTAGCAAAGCTCGCAACTTCAAGACCAGGAAAACCAATAGCACATATATAGTCTTGGTCCATGATTTTTTCAGGGATGTAGATTCTTTATCCCTCTACGAAATTTTAGAGTTGTCTTGGGATGTTACCTTCAATATATATATTTTACTGATTAAAATACCCATAATTTCCCCAGAAAATTCATGGTCATTGGCTGCTGTGTAAAATCCAAAATCCAGGAGGCAAGGTTTAAAATCTCTTTTCACAAAAATGAATTTAACCTCTTCCAAACACTCCCCCAAATTTAACACATAAATATCAATGTATTATCAACGAACACAATAAAAAATACTCAGCCAAATCAGTAAGCAAATCAAGAAGAAACAAATTTGAATTAAAAGAAGTTTAAAATGCCTACTTTTGGTGTTTAAAGGATTCTTGGCTCCAAGTTGCTCCAAGATTGATCTCTTCCACTTCAAAGCTCCCAAATCACACCCAAACCCTTATGAAATCAGTGGGGAAGTAAGATATCAAGGTGAGGATTGATGGAGATTTGAGATTTTAATCGGTTAGATCGATAGATTATCAGGAGTAGAACAAGTTTTGTGAAGAGATCTTGAGGTTTCATCAAGTTTTGGCTAGGGTTTAGGAAGGTTGAAGCTTGGTTATGGTGGTTTGAGAGAAAAGCAATGGAGGCTGAAGTTGGAGGAGAGCGGCCGAAATTGATGATTATGGAGTGATAAGGTTTGGTGGCTTATCTTTATCTAGGTTAGGTTTAGGCATTTATGTAGTCAAAGTGTAATTCTTTCTAATAATAAAAAGAAATGAATGGCTAGGATTTAATCTTGCTTTACAAGATTAAATCTTAGCCTTACACTTGGATAAAAAGGATAAACATTATCCATTTATAATGATTAAACAATCTTTTGGTATTAGAAATCGCATATTTAAATTTCACCGAATGAATAAAATATTGGCACCCGGGTAAAATATAAGAAATGAAAGGCCATGATTGAAACTTACTTTTCAAGTTTCAATCATTGCCATCCACTTGGCATAAAGTGGTTGGTAAAGGTTACTTGGCTACCAAGTAACTTGTACGTGTTAAAATTGCACATCAAAACTTTATCGAAGTAAAACATGGACCTGTAGTCAAACATTACCCAAAAATTAATTCTAGGTATAACTTCTCATTCCTTATCATTTCTAACCTTAACCTTCTCTTTCTCATCCCCGGGCATTTTTCTGGATCTAGGTTTTGACCGTCTGATCTGCCAGGGGCCCCGCAAGATTACTATTCAACCCCGCCCGAAATTTTTTTTAAACGTCCATTGGGCCATCTCATCACTGTTAAATTGTCAATTTTTGAAATTATGACTAATAAAGCTCAAATTAATTTTTAACTAATTTTTAGGGTGTTACATTACCAGAAGTTACATGGCGATGTTTGTGATTTATGTTCATGCCCCCATGTAGGAGATGTACTATGACTTAGGCAATCGATCATATCATTTTGTGGATTGTTGTGCAATTCATTTGTTCGTGTTTCGAGACCGTCCATTCACACACCTTATTACCAGCTTTTGGTTTTCTACTATTACCCCTTTACGATGACTTTGCCTTCAAGTGTGAACATCTGTTACGGAGTAGTTTTCTTGTGTCTGCCCTACTTCCTTAACCATCAGAGACTTTCCTATGTATATGCCCGCTCCCTACCTCGCGCCTCTGAGCCATGGTCAGACCCGTTAGAAGAGTCACCTTCCTAGCATTCCTCCAGTGATTTCCAACCCACTGCCCTATGGAGGTAGGGAGTAGTAGTGACGAGGAGGCTACAATTTCGCACCCGTGAGAAGGTCTAGCACGCTGAGAAGGGGAGCCACTCGTCCATGCCCAGGAGCTTACGCTTATCCGCCTGGCCATCTTACTATGCCTACCGATCTTGTCTGCGTGCTCGCTTACCTTCCTCCCCCTTGGAAGCATCATTCGTAGGAGTTGATGGTTAACTTCTTGGAGTGCTTGTGCATATCTCATGGAGTCTTTTGTTAGTATGTTAGAGGTAATCTACTCTAGGCGCATCCCAATAGGCGTAGTGGGAGGAAAGGTTTTTAGTATGCTATTATTAGTTTCTATCTCTATACTATTTATGTTTCTATCTATGACTTGCACTTAACCCAACCTCCGTTGGTGGGCATGATACTATTTAGTATGTTTATTTTGGTGCATGATGTGGAACGGTTAACTTTAATGATTACCTATATATATAGTTGTTATGTTTGGATTTCATGTATGCTCGTGAAGTGTTTTATTTTCCCTATTGTATGAGACGAATGAACGGGTTTTATTAGTACGCGTGGCTCATGTTTTGTCTTAAAGTTTCAAAAAAAAAAAATTTACTCATATTTTCACTAAAGTATTTCCAAGAGTTAAAGTTAAGAATGAAAACAAAAGGGTAATCTCTAATAATTAACTTAGATGGGTCCTAGGCATATTGGGTTAAATATTAGGGTGTTATATATAGTATTTGTTTAAGTTTTTCATAAACTAGAAAGGAAAAAAAAGCCAAAGCATGATTCAACACCCCCTTTTCATGCATTTTTCAACCTATATTTGGCATCAGAGACAGGCCTCTAAGGGGTTGAGCAATCTAACAATTATAGAGGTTAAAGATCCTAGGGACAAATGGCACAAAATATCCATATTGTAGAATGACACTCCCTAAACGAACCACCATTCTTTGATGGTGGAGATTATGCATTTAGAAAGACAGAATGGAGCCGTTTATAAAATACACAAGTCTTGACTTGTGGAAATCATTCAAGAAGAAGACTATGTCCTAATGGAGGGTGTTCCTAAATCCTAAAGATGCACCTTCCACCTCCAAAAGTCCCCAAAAGTAGGTGGACAAAGCAACACAAGGAAGAGTTCAGTTGAACTCAAAGGCCACATACTTACCTACATGTGCACTAAGCAAAGTTGAATATGATAAAATCATTGCTTGTGACACACTAAAGAAATCTGGAAATACTTCATATGCTACATGAAGGTACTGATCAAGTCAAGGAGATAAAGATCAGGAATGTTAGTCTATCAATACAAAATGTTTAAAATGACTGAGTAAAAGAGCATTGATGACATAACAACCAAGTTCATACACATTGTAAACCAACTCAAAGGTTTGGGTAAAAGGTACTCAAACTCTAAGATGGTAAGGAAGATCTTAAGAAGTCTTCTTGCTAAATGGCTTCCTAAGTTCACTACTATTACTAAGGCTAAGGACTTGCAAACTCTTAGACTGGATGCACTCATTAGGTTTCTCAAAACCCATGAGGTGGTGCTCTCTAAAGTTCATGGTGAATCCATAAAAAAGAGCAAATCCATGGCGCTAAAGTCCTCACACAAGAAGCAACTCAAAGATGTGTCTGAAGAAGAAAATGGAGATGAGATCTCCATGCTTGTGAGGAACATGTATAAAGCTTGGAAAGGAGAATAAAGAAAAGAAAAGACATCAACTTCAGAAAGGACAGGAAGGGTAAAGGAAAGCTAGCAGTGTAACCTATTATAACTATGGAGAGAAGGGACATTTCAAGACCGATTGTTCCAAGCTCAAGGGTCCAGAAAAAGTTCCACTCAAAGAAGAAAGGAATGCTGGCCACCTGAGTGATTCAAAGGAGAGAAAAAATGTTTAGAAAGCCAGGATGAGCTTGGAAGATGTAGCAAACTTATGTTTCATGGCTGGCTACATTTCAGATGGAGAACTTGAGGTAAAAACATCTTCTGAACCTAACCTTTCTTATGATGAATTACTTGCATTATATGATAAGTTGATTGAAAACTCTCAGACCCTATCTTCTCACTATCTCAACCTCAAAAAGAACCATGAGAAGTAGTTCTAGAACTTGAAAAGGCCAAAAATATATTGAGAATCTAAGGCTTGAGAAGGAAGAAATTAAAGGAGAAAACAAGTTTTTAAATGTTAAGCTCAAAGCCTTAGAAGTTGAAGTTGACAAAATCAGAAAACTCAGAAAGTAATTTCTAAACTCAAAGGACTTCAAAACTTCTCAAATATGATATAAAGAATATGGTTAATGGCTCCAAGAATCTTGAGCTAATTCTTTGTGGTCAAAGGCCATACTTTTAGAAAATAGGGTTGGGATATGAGAGTGAGATGGATGAGAAAGGAAAAGCAATCTCATCAAAGAAAGAAAAGAACAAGTGCTTTATACTTTCTAGCACAAGAAGGGACATCCACCTGATAAATGTTTTATGAGAAAGAAATCTATAAAACAGGTTAGAAACCTCCCCTAAACAAAACTAACCCAAGAGGACCTAAGAAAGTCTAGGTACTTAAGTTAAAAACTGCTTTTGTTGAGGTGTGTCTGAGAACGTACATTGACAAAGGCAACAAATGGTACATGGATAGTGGCTGCTCTAGGCAAATGTCCGGATTCAAGAAAGTGGTTTAGAAACTTGAAACCCAAGAACTCTGGATTAGTAAAATTTGCTGATGGAGGTAAAGGCAAGGTTACATGTATAAGAAATGTTGGTAAGGATGACTCTCACCAAATTTCTGATTTTTTACTTTCATAATATATTGACCATCAGCAAATTCATTGACCAAGGTTTTAATCTTTTGTTTAATACACATACTTGTAAAATTATAAATACTACTTCTAGACAAGTCATTATATCTATTAAGAGACTTGATAACACTTATGTGTTATTTTTGGATGACTTTCTAGATCAAGATGTAAAATGTCTAGCATCCTTCATGGATGATACGTGGCTAGGGCATAAGAAGCTTGGATGTGCTCATATGAAGTTTATTTCTGAAGCTATCTTAGAAAAGCTCGTTAAAGGCCTGCCAAAGATCAGAATATGGAAAGGATTCAACTTGTGATTTCTATGAAAAAAGTAAGCAAACCAAAGCTTCTTTCCACAACAAAAATGTGGTTTCAACCACTAAGCTACTTGAGCTTTTACACTTGGATCTTTTTAGACCAATCGAGACGCCAGTCTTGCCTGAAAAAGATATTGCCTTATCATAGTGGATGATTTCTCTATATTTACATGTGTTGTCTTCCTAGCTTCTAAGGATGAGGTGGTTGAAAGGCTCAAAGTTTTTGCAAAATGTGTTTGTATTGAAAAATATTCTCAAATTACCTCTATTAGATCATATCATGGAAGAGAATTTGAAAATCATGTTTTTGAAGAGTTTTGAAAAACATGGTATTTCTCATGAGTTCTTTGTACCTAGAACTCCTCAACAAAATGGGGTTATAGAAAGGAAGGATAGAAGCTTGCAAGAGATGGTCAGAACTATGCTTTTAGAAAGTGGTTTATCTAAAGGTTTTTGGGTTAAGGCTGTAAACACCTTATGCTATATTCAAAATAGAATCTTTTTAAGGTCAATCCTCAAGAAAACTCCTTATGAGTTATGGAAAGGTAGAAAACCTAACATATCATATTTGCATATCTTTGGCTCACCTTTTTTCATTCTTAACACCAATGACAAACTTGCAAAGTTTGATCCTAAGTCTGATGATGAATTTTTTTTAGGATACTCTTCCTCAAAAGTGTGCAAGGTGTACAAGAAGAGAACACTATGCATTAAAGAGACTATCCACATCAAATTCAAAAAGCTTAAGAAGGACTTTACGATGATCTAGAGGAACTAGAAGAGAATTTTAAAAAACTAAATCTCAAAGAATCCTTATAAAAGGCAAAAGAAAGCACAAACTTCAGAAAGTAAGCTCTAGAATATAGTCAACTCAGAAAGCTTACTCAAAACTCCAAAGCCCTTAGAAAGTGATGTTTCTAAGCTTGAAGAAGAACAATCTAGAGATGAAAAGGAAACTGAAGAACATCAAGGCTACAGAAACTATACAGGAGTTTTTGATTAAGAGATGTTTCTAGAACAAAGTTTTAGGGGACATTTCTAAGGGTGTGAGAACTAGATCTTCCCATAGAAATGAGTCCAACTATGCTTTCATTTCCACCATCGAGCCTGAATACATTCAAGATGCTTCGAGTGATCAAAGTTGGGTGGAGGTTAAACAATAGGAACTATATCAGTTTGAGAAAATAAAGTTGGACACTCGTGGAGAAGGCTAGAGGAAAACTCATTAGAACAAAATGGGTGTTCAAAACAAGTTAGATGAAGTTGGAAAAGTGATCAGAAACAAAGCAAGATTGGTTGCACAAGGTTATAATAAAAAACAGGAATTGATTATGATGAAACCTTTGCACCAGGAGTAAGGCTTCAAGCCATAAGAATGCTACTTGCTTTTGCGCTTTCAAGGGATTCACTCTATGCCAAATGGATGTAAAGTCTGCATTCCTAAATGGATTCCTCTATGAGGAAGTTTATGTGAAACAACCTCCAGGTTTTGAGAGTAAAAACCTCTATTCTTTGATGGTGGTGACTATGCCTACTAGAGAGATAGCATGGAGCGTCGTCAAATATAAAAGTCTTAACTTATGGGAGATAATACAATATGGTGATTATATTCCCATGAAAGAGGTTTTAGAAAATGTTTTGCTGAAAACAATAAAGGTGGACCTTCATCCTCTAGAGAAATTCTTATAAGAGGCAGATTGATCAATAGAAATCAAGAGTCCAAATGAACTCCAAGGCCAACTACCTCCTTGTGCCCTAAGCAAAGCTAAGTACAACAAAATTATTATTTGTGACATTGTAATGGAAATCCTGGGCAGACTACAATGCTCCATGAGGGAACAAATCAAGCAAAGGAAACAAAGATAAGCAAATTGATTCATCAATATGAAATGTTCAAGATGGCTAAACATGAAAACTTGACCACTAAATTCATGCATATCATCAACCAAAACAAAGGCTTGGGTAAGGGATACTCAAACTTGAGATGGTTAAAAAGATCCTAAGAAGTCTTCTATCCAAATGGCTTCCTAATGTCATTGCTATCACTAAAGCTAATGATCTTAAGAATCTTAGCTTGGATGCACTCATTAGTTCCGTGAAGACTCATAAAGTAGTGCTCCTTGAAGCTCATGGTGAATCCATGAAGAAGAATAAGACTGTGGCACTAAAGACCTCCTACTAAAAGTAAAATCAAGGGAAGACAATGAAAGCTTAAAGATTACTGAAGAGGAAAAAGAATCAAATAAAGATTTTGAATAGGATAGGGATGAGATCTTCATGCTTGTAAGAAAGATGTCTAGAGCATGGAAAGTAGACACCGAAAGAAGAAAGAGCCTACTTTTAAAAGGATAAAAAGGACAAAGGAAAACTAGACAATGTAAATTGCTACCACTATGGTGAGAAGAGACACTTCAAAATTGATTGTCCTAAGCTTAACAGATCACAGGAGAAGTTCACTCCTAAGGAGAAAGGAATATTGGCAACATGGAGTGACTTTGTGTAACGCCCTTTTTCTTGCGTGCAAAATGACCAAAATACCCCTGAGGTCATTTTACTTTGAAATCGAGGAACCGAGCCTTAGCGATCCTCAAGGGGTTAGTTTAATGTTTGAAGGGGACTATATGTGTTTTGGATGACAATAGATGTGAAAATCTCAATTCCTTATTTTTCCTATGCACAAAATTATCAAAATACCCTTGAGGTAATTTAATGCGAGATTAAGTGATAACCGAACCGTCATCATTCGGGAGTTGGAAATATTAATTAGAGGGGATATATGATGTTGGATGAATTTTGAAGAGTTTCTATATAAAATTACCATTTTACCCTTAGTTAGTGCTAATTAAGTCTAATTAAAGTAATTAAGAAAATATAGGCAATATTAGGCTCAAATTAAAGATAAATTATTTTTATTAATTAATTTTAGTCCAAATAATTATTTGGAGTTAATTAAGGCCCAAGATTGCTTAAGGAAAGTTTAATCCTATTTTTATTCTAAGAATGACTCATGAGACTAAAAAGCAAAAAGTAAGGGATAAAAGTACTTTTCTCTCTTTCTTTTCCTAAAGATTCGGAACATGTTGTGGTTTGAATTTTGAATTAATCAAGCTTAGCCCAACTAAACTTGCAAGACAACTCCTTAACCTTGTCCTAAAGCCTTAATCACCAAATTACCAATCCTAAAACTAAATTACCAATTCCTAACTAACCCCCTAATCAAAATTACCCAAAAACCCTAATCCCCACACCAACATAAAACAAGAATTCCCCCCAAAACCCCTTGCAAACCGGTGGCTTCCCTCCATTCTTTCTCCCATGTTTTGATTTTTTTTCAACACAATCACACTCACACTTTCTTATCCTTACTATTCACTTTTTTGGCCAAGACTTGTCCATCAAGTTGTGTTAAAACACTCTCACTCTCTCTAAACTCAAGCTCTTTTCTTCCTCTTCTCCTCCACCTTCAAGAACCTCCATTCTTGATCTTCATTCAAGTTATAAACATCCAAATAACACACCGCCACCATGGATCAACCTTTAAATACTTAACCTTTCTATCCCCAATACACAAGAACTTAATAAAAATCCTTCCCCCATTTTACCTCCACTTGGCCAAAACCTTCTTGGTCCTCAAAGAGAAGATTCTTCTCTTACTTCCACAAGAACAAGTGCTTTTCATCTTGCAAGAAAGAAACCACTTTGATAGGGATTTTATTCTCAAGTTTTATTTTCATTTCTACTCTTTTCTTTTGTTTTGGTTGTGATCAAGACCATAGCTTGATAATGAATGTTCTTGATGATGGTTGTAAAACCATAATGTGTTTGACCTCTAATGCTCAAAGCTTAATGTTTGGTTTCAAAAAAAAAAAAAAAGAGAAAGAATGCTTATTGGTTTCTTCATTGTTTATTTTTAGGTTGATGGTGAGTCCAAGAAATGAGGTTCTTTGAGCCATGGGAATGAAGGACTCTAAAGCTCACTTCCATTTTTGTTAAGATTGATGAGGTTGCAAGTCTATTCTTTAAAGTCTTGAGTTTTTAGCTCTAATGATATATAAAATTGAACTTGCATTCATGTTTATGTTCCAAACTTTGCATCTTCATGTTTATATTTCAATGTTTTGCATATCATGTTTATATTCCAAGTTGTCACCTTGTAATCTTAAAGACTTAAAAATGAACTTGCATTTTCATGTTTATATTTCAAGTTGTCACCTTAAAATCTTGAAGACTTAAAAATGGGTTTGTATCTCATGTTTAAATTTCAAGTCTTGAACATCATGTTTATATTTCCAAGTTGTTACCTTATAATGTTAAAGACTTAAAATTAGATTGCATGACATGTTTATAATTTTAGTCATCACCTATGTCTCTAAAGCTTAAGACTTACCCCTTTGGTCTTAATATATATATATATATATATATATATATATATATATATATATATATTGGCCATATAAGAGTATTAGGTTTAAAGTTGATTTTATTTTATTTTAATATTTGAATCTTGTGCCTAAAGTGTACAAAGAAAGTTTAAAAGAGTTAGAAACTCAAAAAGAGCAAAAATGTGAATTTTAAGTTTTGCTACTAATTGAATGGTAATAATTAATTTCTAAAGGGGATAAAATGATTTCATGTGTCTTAAATGTCTTAGAATAGCTTTTGAGAAAAACTAGTAATTAAAAAAGGTTAAAAATATAAGTTCTAAGCTTTTTGGTAATTTCAGTTATGCCATTGTTCAACATCGTAGGATGCACTATTTTGCACGTTCATCTAGTCAAAAATGTGTTAAAAATTCTTTCATGTGTCTTAAATGTCTTAGAATGACTTTTGGGAAAACCTAGCAATTGGAAATGGTCAAAATTATAATTTCTAAAGCTTTTGTAATTTTAATTTTTGACTATTTGGCACTATTCATCACATTTTAGAACTATGTGGTACTGTTTATGATTAAAAATTATTAATAATTATTGCAAAAATTATTTTGTATTTTAGGAAAAGCTAGTAACTAGAAATGATTAAAAATGTAATTTCCCAAGCTTTGAAATTAAAATTCTATACCACCTAATGTTGGACCGTTCATGTGCTTAAAAATTATTAATAATTGTGGTCAAAATTATTTTTCGCATCTTAGGTGCTTAAAAGGATAATTACAAGTGTTGGGTTGGATAGTTTTACAAAATGTGGAAAATTGTATCTCAAACTTCTCATTATGGAATTTTGGCCAAATGAGTTTGATTAGAGCTAGAAATGATTTTGAATGTGTCCATGTATTCAAAATATCATTTATGATGTTAAGAATAAGTTTTAGAAGTATTAGCACCTGCTAAGCGCAAAAAATGTGAAACTTTGCACTTTGACCTCCACAAGCCAACAAAATTTGGCCAATGACCCAAAATGGTTTTTATGATGAATTTAAATGATTTTTAAGTGGTATGGGTCTCTTAAAAGTGTAAATTAATTTTGAGAATCATTAATTTGAGAAAATATGTTGAATGGGAAATTTACACTTTAACCCACAAACTTTTTGAAATTACAGTTTGACCCTTTTAGAGCATATATGTCCTTGAGTCAAATACTCAAATTTGTCATAAAGGATATGGAGGAAGAAAGCTCTCATGCTAAGGGGAGAAAATAGAAGATCTTAATCTCTATATATATGAGTTGTCCAATACTTTGGAGCCTATTATTGAAAATGTAACACCCTAATATTTAACCCAACACGCCTAGGACGTATCAAGATTAATTATTAGTTATTACTTCCTTTTAAATTCTTTTGAGAAATTACTTAGCGAAAATACGGATAATTTTTTTTTTTTTTGAGAAATGCTATGCGTAAAACAAAATGCGAGCCTCTGTATATTGACATGGATGATACGTAAAGCGGGAAAGCAGGAAACCATTCAATAGCAAAACATAAAGGAACACCTTAATCATAAGAACATTCATCATCATATTAATCATAGAATTTTAGTACATAACTACTGAAAAGGAAGCATTAAGTCTTGCCCTTATCGGTGGGAGAGCTTGCAATAGCACAACTGGAAATACATAAACAGAAAGGAACATAAAAGCAAGTACATGGTAAATCCCCAAAAGATAAGATTCCCAACTATCACTACCCGCTCCCTCATGCCTACTGATGACGAATCCTCCCAATGGAGATGTAGCCCTGCGAATCTACGGAGCTCCTGATGTAGCCTAACGAAGCGAAGACCTAGGCATGGGAATCAGGGAACTGCGGCCTCCATGACGTGGTCGCCTCGGCGTCGAACGCGCCTCGCATGCCTCCGCGGGTGACCATGTCTTCGCTACCTCCACCGAGATCCATAGGAATCGAAGGGGAAGAGCTCTCGAAGGATCGGCCTTCGATCAAGCACAGGAACATACTCCGGTATCGCGTGCCGCCATGAGGAAGGACGGCACAACGGGTCCGCCCGTCTCCTGGTCGCTCCTCTCAAAGATTAGGTCGTTGCCAAAGGTGAAGTCATTCGAAGCGATAGCTGGAGACAGGGAAAGTAAAGGGCGTCCCACGTACACAAAACGCCCACCTCACAATGACCCTGAAGTGGTAGGACTGATGCTCGGGTCATAGTGCACCTCCCAAGTGGGTGGGTCAATGAAGATCACGAACGACGCCATCGATGTCGAAGACATAATGGAAAAAGAAACAGAGAGAGGGTGAGAATCTTGCTAAAGAATCTCAGGAGGGAAACCTCTATCCTAGTGTCATCGTTTACGTCCCCAGGAACCTTGGGTTTATTATGAAAAGGTTAAGCATATATAGGTTCATTATGAGATTTTCATAAAAGCATTTAACTAAGGTCCTGTCTTTTATAATGGATCTTAATGCATGTATGCAGCATAGCAGAATATGACAATACTTCTAGGCAAACCGAATAATAGTTAATCATCATATAAGTGGCGTGTAACTTTTCTTGAACATTGTTCCTTTTCTCATACTTGTGACACCAACATCATAATAGTAACCACACCCCTAAAACTAGGCTATAAGCTCATACCTTAACTAGTCGTCACTAGTTCTTACTTATCCTCTTGATAAGCGAATCATAAACATAATCATAATCATCATCATAATCCCTCCTAGAGTACGGGTAGGGGCCTAAGGATCACCCATCATGGGACTTTTTCCTTCTTCGAAACGCATCGACTTGGTTAAGACCAGCGAACTTTGTCCGCTTTGGCAGGCTAATGTCTATGCCCTCACGCTTTACCTTTCTTATTCCTAGAGGAGAAGTACGTCTCCTGTGTCACATTAAACATCTTATCATTTTCAAAACTTTCTTTGGTCTCTTAATTTTGATGGAAATTCGGAGCATAACGACTGACTCGAATTCCCTCAAATTTGAGTCATGCCACATAACTCATAATGCATGTTATCTCATAAATTCTTCAATCAAATAGACCTTTCAATCATGAAAACATGTTTTCTTTGATCCATCTATATCATATAGTCTCATGCATTATGTTCGCATCATACAAAATCATCATCACAACACACCATAAATCCTCATGTTATCAAACTCATATCACTGACACATTCATACATAACACAAGCACACTCGCTTGATCTCATTCTCACATCACACTTCCTACCTCATGTGTCTTATGCTTGGGCCCTTACTCTTAAACTTGTGACTCAATTATCCTAGCCTTTATTATGGATTCCATAACACTTAAGGGATCGTTACCTATAATTCCTTTAACATCTATGTTCACTAACTCATCCAATCAACATTGTATAGATTAATCATCATGATCAGTACTTTGACTATGAAGGATTCTAGGCTCTACACCTTAGATTCTTTTTTTAAGTTTTGTCCTTGCCTAAGATTCTAGGTTCAACTTCTAGGCATAAACACTAATTATGGGTCATCTTCCTTAAGCTCAATTATGCTGGAACATAAGTTGTCATTATTCTCGTGTCTAAGGGTGTTAAGACTTTAGCTCTCAAACCTTCCCATTCGCTTAGTCCTTCCTAACTGTCAACATCTTCTCTTAACATAATCTTACACATTCTAACTCCTCAAACAGAATTCATATAGTGGCCAACAAGATAGAAATCAAAAGTATGCATCACGCATAATTGCATAAGATCATGTTATAAGTGCATACAAGTCATTAGTTTCTCTTGGAACGATTTTATGAGCAACAAGGGTGTTTGGTAATCGATTACATGTGCCTGTAATCGATTAGAGATTAAATTTTATTCTGGGTTTCAAACAAATGGAATCGATTACATAGGATGGTAATCGATTACTTAGGGTTAAATTTGTTTCCAAAATGAAGAACATATGAGTAATCGATTACACAAGTAGGTAATCGATTACATGGTTTTAAGGACTGGCTTGGGCATGAAGAACAGCCTGATAATCGATTACATTGTTTGGTAATCGATTACCAGAGCCAAAAACCCTTCAAAAAACCACTTGGAATTCGATTACATAGCTAGTAATCGATTACAAGAACCTCCTAATTTGAGAAAACATGATTTTTGACACATTCCAAGCTATCTAAACACCTTGAGACCTCATAAAACATTTTTCCAACATTTTCATGAAATCATACTTACATTTTACAAAATCAAATCATTATTTCATCATACCAAAACACATCCACTTTTCATGGTTAAAGTTTCCCATTGAAGATACTTAGGGCAAGTCTTCGAGCTCTAGGGTACTTAGGTGATAACATAAACTTAAACATGCAATGAACTTATTTTATCTTTTTATAGAACAAAGTGAGTGCATAAAATAAATATGAGATGCAACCTCATTATTATCTTTAAGTTTACGTGATGACTTGAAATGTAAACATGAAATGCAAGCTTGAGGAAATTAAACATGACAATGCAAGTCCATTTTGTTATTCTTGAGAGTTTAGTGATGGTATCAAAATAAACATGCTATACAAGGCATAAACTTAAACATGAATGCAACTTGTTTTATCTTTACTAGAGCTCTGCAAGACTTTTAGAGGAATATCAATAACCTTAACCCAACTTGTATCTTAACAATAGAAGATAAGCTTTAGAGTTTTTAACACCAAGTCTTCAAAGAAGTCTTTGGTTTGGAACTTCATCATCAAGCTCAAGAAAGTGGATTAAAACGAAAACACCAACACTTTAACAAAATAAACATAAATAGAACTACTCATATTCTTTATTTTATTGCTCATGGGCTTCAATCTAGAGTAAACTCTTAGAATGGCCGACCAACTTTAAGGTTGGCAAGGGTAAGCTTAGAGCTCTTTGAAAATCTTAGGATTAATTTTTCTTAACAAAAATTTTGTGATCTATTTCTAGCAAACTTTATTCACAACCAAGGAAGAAAAACTTAAATCCTTAATGAAAAGGAAGAGAAGAATCAAAGCTTAAGCTAAGAAAAGGGAAGAAATCAAAAGCATGTATGGTCCAAGACCAAGTTGTTTCAAGTTTTAGATGTTTCTCACATGACAACAACAAGTTATTATCTTGAAACCTCATCATCAAGCTCATGTTTCTTTATAAAAAGGCCTCTGGCCGAAAAAGAAAAAGGAAGAGGAAAAGAGTTTAAACCCAAGAGAAGGCTAGAACTTTCTTAAAGAACACAAGCAAAAACATTAAAACATAACCCCTACCTAAAGAAGTCTTGAGAGAAGAAGGAAAGCTTTGTTTCTTGAGAGGAAAAGAGAAAGAAATCCTTCTTGAACTCTTGCTGAAAAACTCGGCCAAGGGAGGAGGAAAATAGGTTCTTTGTGTTTGGAAAGAAAGCTTGAAGTTTGCTCAAGTGTGTAAACATTCATAGAGCTTTCAAGCTAGTGTATTTATAGAAGATTTGAGAGCTCACGGATGGCCTTTGAGGGGGAAAGTGGCCGTCACTTCCAGGAGGGGAGAGAGAAGAAATATCTCTTTGATTGGTATGGTGGAGAGCATAGGCAAGGTATGGTGAGGTATGGGTTTGGGTATGGCTTAAGGCATGGGCTTGGAGTGCAACAAAAATCAACATATGGCACCATTTTGGGGGAGATTTCGGCCAGCATATCAGCCAAAGGGGAAGGGATTTTGTTCATGTAATTGTAGTTTAAAAATGTGTTTAAGTGTTTCTTTGATTAAGGTTTTGATTAGGAGTTTGTAAAAAAGTGTTTAGATGAGGTAATGGGTAATTAAGGTTGTCAAGACTTAATTTAGGGAGTGGTCATACTAGATTAGAGAATTAAAACTCTCATTAAGTCTAATTGAGTCATAGACAAGTTTCCTTAAATCAAGGAAGTTGAGAGAGAGAAAATACTATTCAAGATTCCATGACTAGGAATCTTGAATTAGATAATGCAATTAGAGTTTAACTAAGCAATCTTAGATTCTAATTAACCTTAATAAATTATTTTGACTCTAGATTAATTATCAAATAAATTAATCTTCAATTAGAGCCTAATATTGCTTAGGTTTGCTTAATTGCGTCATTAGTCTCACTGTACACGTTCTAGGGGCAAAATGGTAATTTTGCACTAAAACTGCCCGGATCTTCTGACTAGACATCAGATATCACTCATAAACATCATTCCAAACTTCCTAGAAAAGTTTCTGCTCAAACGGCACCTTTTACCCGTGTAGAACACAGGAGGGTATTTTGGTCATTTTGAGCCAAAAGTTGGAAAATGAGATTTTCACCTCCGTTATCAAACATAATAGTTATAACCCCCTTCAAACATTGAGTTGACCCATTCGAGAACTGCCGGCAACTGCCCTTAAATTTGGGCAAAAACGATCTCAGGGCATTTTGGTCATTTGTACTCAGTAGGAGAAATCCTGCTTAAAAAAACCTAAGGAGCTTGAAGAGCCTAGAATCCAAATTCTGTCTTGTTATAAGGAAAATGTCTCAACCACAGCCAACCATCAAGATCATAGAAGAATAACCTTTAAAAATTGAAAAGAGCCTATTGTTGGAGTGCCTTAGAAAACTCAAGGTTACGATAATATAGTTCTACTGAATTTGTTTGATGAAGAAACTCATGTAAAGCTACACTCACCGAGGAAGCCTCTATCCTTTACAGAATCTTAACTTTTCCTACACAACCCGAGAGACTTGGCTACAAGATTGGACAGAGTTGAAGAAACCAATAGAGATCTTGGATCTAGATAAGAAGACATGAAGATCTCTTACAACAAATTCTTAATAGGCTTAAGTATCTCAAGAAAGGGTGGCTAGTGATGGAATGACTATGTGCACTCCTTTTACTGATGAAAAGGGGAGAAAAATGATGAGAAATCTTTTGCACATTTAGTCAAGAAGTCACTTGTTAATGAGGGCTTCAAAAGCCTCAACTTTCATGCATTTTAGTTTCTTTTATGTTTCAAGCTTTTGTCATTTTGAACATTTCTTTTATTTCTCTTATAATCATCACAGTTCATGTACATAATCTTTTGTTCTTAAAATGTCCAATCAATTTGGATATATTGTGTTGAATTCTATACTTCTATTTACAAGATTATATCTCATAATATTATCATATCTTTTACATCTTGTAAATTTTAGTTTCTGTTATATGAGAAACTTAGCAAAATTTTGATTCACAATGAGAAGCTTCGAGAAATTTCACTTTCTGAAAATTGAAAAGGCTCAGGAGAAGCCCAGGAAGAAGAAGGAGGAAGAAAAGGGCAAGAAGAAAAGGAAGATTATCCTCTTTGAGAGTAATTTAGAGTATACTGAAGAAATAGAGCAAAATCTAAGAGGATTGAGTCAAAAGAAGTTCCTCCAGGACTAAAGTGAGAGCAAGTAGAAACAGGACAAAAGATGGAAGAAAGCAGAGTTCCCTAAGCCATCCATGCCTTCAAACTTAGGCAGAGACCCAAAGTGAGCTCCCCAGGGAATATATGACAAACTTACCATCAGAAGGCAAAATGTAGAGCACAAGTATAGAAACTTGCCCAAGGATGTGCCTAGGGCTACTCTCATCTTAAAAGAAATGCTTTAGCTGAACAAGGTAGGGTTGTTGCTAGAGATAAAGATTATTCTAAAGAAAAGGATGAAAAGGAAGCTAAAAGAGTTCTCAAGGAACAGAGAATTCTCCAAGAGAAAAGAAGGTTGGAAGAAGCATAGAAATTGGAGAGGGCCAAGGGATTCAGAGCTTCAAAATAAGGACAAGATCTTCATCCCTAAACGATTTGTTGTGATTTAAGAACCACCAAGGGTCCAATGACTCACCAATTTGGGTAAACTTCCTTCCCAATCTCTACTGCACCTCCAAGGATCCAAGGAGTCAGATACCTTAGAAACCAGCTGCACCATCGAATCCACCATTACTCCAGAAAGAACAACTGATGTTAAAGTTGAGAAGGCTCCCAAAGCCATTGATGATGACTCTGACTATAAAACATATGCTAAAGTCTATGACTAAAGACTTGGAAAAAGAGTTATAGCTTGAGGGGAGGGTTTAAGGAACTCAGTATTTACATGGGTGAGCTTTCTTAAACCCTAGAGCCCATAGTGGAAGAGCTTGTAGAGGAAGCTCCTGAACCAAAAATACTATTATCATGATGGTGTCTCAACCTCCTCTTTCCATAAGAATAACTCTTATAGAAGAGGAAGATAAGGCTTCAGAGGCTAGTTCTCCTCATATTGATGTTGCTCCCACTCGCCTCTACCAAGCGCTCCCTTCTGATCATGTTTATGCCCCTATGCTTGATCATAATCCAAGTTGCTACCACTAATTCTGCTCAATAATTCTACCTGCTGAAGTTCTACCAGCTCCAACACACACTACCCCTACTACTTCTGCTATCCTCACATCCATCACAATACCACCATTGATTCATGCTACTACTAAAAAATGGAAGCTGAAGCTCACTCACCAATGTTGGGACACTATTCCCCTAGACATTCTTGAGCCTACACCCAAGGCTACCCCAACAATACTAAGTACAATCCATTTTCCTAGTAGGCCTTAATTCTGAGCCTCAAACAAGTCTCCCAGAGGTCCAACTTCTTCTGGATAATCAAAGAGATATGGCCTTGAGGTTGGATAGAATTGAACCTCCAACAAGGAAATTGGTGCCCAATTAAGAAGACATGAAGAATTGCTACTATAACTTCTTCAAGAACTAGAAGGAGGGGCAATGATGGTAATGGTGTCCAACACATCCCTTTTTGTTTATAAAAGGGGAAGAAAAGAAATGAAGAAAGATCCTTTGTGTATTGATAAAACCAGGGGTCAAGGTAAGGGGGAGTGCTTCAGAGAATTCATTCATGTATGCTCAGCATTTTGTTTTTGTTTTGTTATTATGTTCTGAACAATTTTTTCTTTTCTATGTTATTACTCTGATTCTTTCTAATTGAGTTTCTTATTATATACTGTGATATTAATCCTTTGTTTTACTTAACTAGTTGTTGGCTTTTGAGCATTGATATATATATATATATATATATATATATATATATATATATATATATATATTGTAATGCTCGGGACAAGGAGGGAGTAATCGTTGAGTGAGAAGGCACGGACAAGGAGCGGCTCCTGCCTCTAGCGGAGGGTACATGAATGAACCGATTACACACCCAAATGAGAGGGATCCTAGTCTATATAGGTATGGGACTATACAGTTAGGAGGGCTTATATGAATTGATTGGTACTACCTATACCACAAAGATGCATCTTTCTTTTGGTAGCCCATCACGAAAGAACTTCACAGTTAGTATTCTTGACTTGGGGTAATTTTGGGATGGGTGACCTCTTGTGAAGTTTTCCCAGGAAGTGTGTGAATGAGGACAAAGCACGCTGAAAGACCCGTGTTGGTTTGTGAGACAGTTGACAATCCATAAAGTAGGGGATGTTATATGTGTGTGTGTGTGTGTATGTGTGTGAGAATGTATGTTCCATCATGTTCAGATACACTATGTATGCTTAAAGTTTTATCATATGATCATATATATGTCTCATGAGCTCTAAGGTCATTTTCTAGTATTGATACCTTTCTTCCATTTATGCTTTGATACACATATATATCATCACCTTATATGTTCTGAATACATAGTATTTCTAAAAAATGAGCTTCAAAAACTCCTATATGGTTTACCAGCTTCTTAGTTGCATGTTTCATGCACTTTGACACTAGATTCAGTTTGAAAATGATTTGGATAAAGCTTCCTGCCTTATGGATTCTTATTAAGAATGAATATCACACGTATTATCCCTTTTATTCAATAATGATTAAGTTTAAAAAGTCAAAAGACTTAAAATCAAGCTATTTTTGTTCAAAATCCTTAAATGCTCCAACATATTTCAAAAATTGCTCTGATACATTTCAGAAAATGCCCTAATATACTTCAGAAACCTTCTTTGAAGTAAAATAGCTTATGGGCTTCTAGTCACTTAAGGTTGCTAAATGATTTGTTCATATATACAACATACCTTAAGAAAAAGACCTTCTAAAGCTTTATCAAGTGTGTTTTGAAATAATATCAAGTTACTCTAATTCAATATCTATCTAAATATTTCTTTCAAAATCTCTTCAAAAGATTTTCTCAAAATTTGTTTTGTCATCATAAAAAAGGAGAAGACGTTAGATCCAGAACCCTTCAGAAGCATTAGCACTTAATGTTTTGGGTGACAACAAACCAATTTTGTTAAAATACTTTGAAGAAAGACTAATCGTTTACTTTAGTCTCTTAAGTATACAAACAAGACCATTCTCATTGGCATATAACTTCATGAATAAGTTTTATTTTCACAATATCATGTGTAAACATATTTAATATCCTTCAAAGAGATTTAGAACTTAAATGAAGTGAAAAATAATCCTTAAAATGAATGTTATTATGTTTAACGCATGAAGGAATGATTTCAAAAACAAGAAGCCAAGTTTCAGATAATCAAAAAGTAGCTTTCATCTTCAAAAATTGATATACAATGAAGAATTCCATTATTCTCTGAAGTAAGTTGTGGTTACTATCTTCAATCATAATGACATATTTACCAACAAACTTTGATTGAAGCCATGAAGATAAAAGGAAATTCCAAAAACTGAATTAGCACTTCAGAAAGAACATTTTCTGTTAAATGGTGCACTTTATAGAATGGGAGGAAAATTCAAAATTCAAATTAAAAGTCAAACCCAGCAGGAATGACACTAACATCTCACTTTTTAACTTGGTCAACCGTCCCAACTTCTAGAAAAAAAGTTTAGAAACCTCATTCAAGAAAAAAAGTAGTTTCTGAAGATGGACTTAGAAACTTCTATGACAACAGTCTCTGAACTGGAAGTGGCTCTGAACACACCAAACTACTCTTCTAGACTACATTTCCAAGACACAAAAAGAAGATCAACACATGTCACTAGGAAATAGATCAAGGGCAACAGTTATAAATAAGAAGATCAAGTATAAACAAAGATCATATCCTTACAACTTAAGACTTTTGGTCAAGCCTTTATGCTAAATCTTTGAAGAACGTAAGAACTCTCCTTCATCTTCTATAAAGCTATTATTGCTTGTAATCAATTCAGCTTTTGTAAAAATGTTCTTTCTAAGTTCTTATTAGATAACATTTTCTTTCTAGGAAGAATAGTTAGAAAGAAGCCACCCAAGTTTTCAGCTCATACACTATTTTATCTTAAGAAAACTTGAGTGTTTGATTGTTGGAGTGACCTAACGTTGATAAATCTTTATACCCTGATCCAATACTGATCATTGTGAGATAGCTTGGAGAGGCTAGACAAAGACTACTTGGGAGTGGTAGAGTGTGCTACTTGTCACATGAGATAGCTTAAGAAGGTTATAGAAAGACTGTATAACTTTCTCAAGGTTGAGAAAGGGTTATTAGTGGAACTCAACATGTTGTTGAGAATTGGATATAGGCCGATTGGCCAAAGCAGGATAAAATCCCTTGTGAGGATCTTTCTTTTTCCTAAATCTACTTTATATTTTGTTATGTGTTTATTATCAATGCTCTTATGAAAAATAGCTTTATATCCGTTCTCATATCCTCTTTTTAAAGTTCAGAAAGTTACTTTATGATACTCACTAACAATATTTTCGCTACACTTCAAGTTCACACTTGATAGTATTTTCTTTAGTTTTTTAGAAAAGAAAAGGAAAGAAAAGTGAAAGAACGTTTCAACCCCCCTTCTCATGCACTTTTCAACCTACATTTGTCACATCCCTAGTAACTCTGATAAGGAACCTACTTATTTATTTGCCTATACCATAAGCATTAGGCTTCCTTTTTCAAATTTTCCTTGTGAATGCCTTAACCTTATAATTATAGCTCATTCCCAAGTACGGATAAGCTTACATTTGAGCTTTTGAGGTTCTAATGGAGTATATTGAGCTTAAACCTTCTTTAAACATCCCTATTCCAAATGAAAGAATTGGACCAATGTAGGTGGATTTCCATTAGTAGTACCCCATGAAGAAGATCTTCCAATCTTCGACCTCTAACTTTAAGAACTTTACAAGTCAATTTTTTAGAGTTACCGTATTTGGTTTGAATACCCCTTCTTTTAAGATTTTGAGGGTAATGCCAAGTTTCCTCTTTACTAGAACAAGTTCCCTAGGTAGATCTTGGGTGTAGAGCTTAATAGTTATCGATGATATAGCCACTCTAGAATACCAGGTTGAGCACCTGACTAATCGACACAAAGCTTTGTCCAATGTAGAGCTAGTTAAAAGGATTTCTGAGAGGGCTTGGGTTATTTAGCATATTAGTAAGTTCTTATTGGCTTTGCCATTATTTTTTATCCCCGTTTTGACCGAGCTTGTTTTAATATGTCTTTTGTTTTCGTTTATAGATTCCATGGCCCCCATGATGTCCATGGCTTCAATTCAAGTTGCCCTCAATTAACGCCAAGCCCAAGAGAAGGTAGGTACCTCCATTGCTCCCCCTAACGAGTCCTAATGTTCAGAAAGTCACCAAAATGCATTTTTAAACGTTTTAACCCTCCCCTACTATAAATAAAGTTTTTATAACACCTCCAAACATTTTTGGACAAACCCACATGAATTTCCAAGCATATCCAAGTGATTTCAAGCGATTCTAATCGATTTCCACTGATTAAATCCCTTCAGGAAGTGTGTTCTTCATATTCCTAACCCTTAAGTTGTTATTAGGGCTTTGATGGTCTAGTTTTTCTTTCCCTAACACTTTAAAATCAATTCTAATAGTGTTCCAATTAATCTTTTGTAGTTGGAAATGATATTTCAAGTTCACAAGATTAATAAACGAGAGTAGGTTTAAGCTCATGGCCATATTTTTTGTTAGTTTTCATATTTTCCTAGCATTGTGCACATTTTTTATGAAATTTGAAAGTTATTTATGCCAAGTATAGACATTTTATGATTTATACTAGTTTTAGAAAATTATTATTTCTTCTCTATTATCATGAAAATCATATTTTGGAAAACCATGAAACCATTATTGATATGCCTATATCCCATGAAACAAAATTTTTATCCTACCAAGAAAAATTTATTTTATACTATTGAGTTAAGCTTGATCTACTATAATTTTTAGACATGTTTTGTGAATTTGATGATATTATCATGTTTTCAGACTATGCAATTTTTTATCAAAATTTTAGAATCTCAGGAATGTGTTATCAAAAGTATTGAACTAAGTATGACTAGTAACAATAGCCAAGTACATACTCTGGGTTCTAAAATCACCATGTCTACAAGCTAGTGATCCCTTGGGCATGATTTCAAAACCCCTATTATGCTTGTCTGTCAAATTGTTAAAATTCTATGAATTCAAAGCTTTCAGATTTATTCAGTTAATTGCAAGTTAGTTTGATAGTAATTAGTGAGAGCATACAGTGAGTTAATGATTGTAAGATTGTTGGACTAATTGGTACCAAGTTGTCGGTTAGAGGATAATCTAGCCTTTCATAGTGTTTAGAGAAAGGAAACTAGTTTGGTATTTGCCTTATGAGACCTGGTTAGGTGCCCTATCAAAGTTCAGAGACAAGAGTACTATTTATTTATTATGAAATTAATTATTAAATTATCATTGTTTCCTACTTCTCCATTGATTATTGTGATATGGATTTTGTAACACCCTAATATTTAACCCAATATGCCCAGGATACATTTAAGTTAATTATTAAAGATTACCTTTTTGCTTCAATTCATAACTTTAACAACTTTGAAAATACTTAGTAAAAATACATGTAAATGTTTAATTTGAATTAAAAAAACAAAACATGAGCATTGTATACTTAGTAAAACCTTTGCTCACATTAAATGAAGACAATCATCATGCTAAAATACATATAATCCAAATCATAACATCATTGTGAGCATAAACACATCATATATATATATATATATATATATATATATCAATTGTTCCCATCATACGCACTAGAAATGTAATAGTAAATAAGTAGCATGCCCACTAACAAAGGTTGGGCTAGGTATAGTCATATGAAAATAAACAAGTAAACTAAAAACATAAATAATAGTCTAATGGAATCCTCCTATGAAAAATGCCTAGTAATGGATAACCCCATGGCATACTAACAAAATAAAGGCCATCCTATCTATGTAAATGAAGTGCTCCAAAATATGCTGTTGGCTCCTAAGAATGTCACTCTAGGGAAGGAGGAAGGTAACCAAGCACTCGAGTAAGATCAGGTGTGGCAAGACAACTGGCTAGAAGAACATGGGCACCTCTATATGGGTGTGTAGCTCCCTTTGCATATGCATAGTTCCCCTTAGTGGCGTGACACCATGGCCTCACCATCGCTACCACTACCCATATCCATGGGGACCACGAAAGCAATCATCTTAATGAGTAATGGGAAGATGGCTTCTCTAATGGGTCCAACCAAGGAAAAGATGGACGAGGTGGTGAGCAAGGCATATATATGGGGCTTCCATAGATGTAGCAGGACGAGCATGAGGGAAGTCCTCCGTGTGGGCACATACACTCAAAAGCAAAGTCACTTTCGAGAACGAAAAGCTAGTGATAGGGCGCACAAAGGGTCGAGCAAGGAACACGAAAGGTGAACGTACAATGATCGATGAATTCATACGACTAGTTGCCTAGATTGTAATGTAGTTCCCATGAAGAAGCATTAATGTAAAGGACAAAAGTTGCCACTGACCTCTAAAGATGAGATGGAAAGAAAGAAAGAGGGAATGAGAGACTATACAAGAATCTCAGGAGGCTTTTGTTGTAACGACCATCTTTCATTAGTACCATTAACAAAATAATTAAATAAATAGCAACAAATTTCAAATTTTTGACAAACACTATTAAAATGATGATAATTTGAGGAATGTAAAATAAAAATAAAAATAATTAATAACAATAATATTATTTTAATCGAGCCAGGAATGAATAGTAATAATTAGGACCTAGGAGAATGAACAATGACACCCTAAGGCCAGGGCCAACTTTGGTCCAAAGCCAAGTGGTGAACAGTTCAATCTAAGGTTAAGGATAGGGCTGAGTTAGGGAAGCTAAGCCCGGAACTAGAAAAGTTAGCTTGAAGAACAAGTTAGCTTGGAGAATAAGTTAACTTGGAGAATAAGCTAACTTGGAGAACAAGTAAGACTCTCTATAAATAGGGTGAGCTCTCTATAAAAAAAATGAAACAAGAAAATCTCTCTTTTTACCTACTTGCTCGCCAAAATTACACCCTTGGTTTCTCACCTCCATTTTCAATTTTCTAATATTCCAAAACACACACAAATCCTAGGTTATGTCATAAATCTAGAAGAAAAATTCTTGAATCAACATTTTCAACATATATATCTAGCCAAACACCACTCATTTTCTTGATAGAAAGCCTTGTTCTAGGAAGAGTTTGAAAAGGAGTTAAAGCTAGAAGTTAGGCTTGGAGCAAAAGCTATTAGCTCTAGAACCCTTCTAAAGCTTAAATGCTACATGTTTTGAATGACAACAAAGCCAATTTAAAGAAAATATTTTGAAGAATGACTAATGATTATCTTGAGTTTCTTGAGTAGCTAAATAAGTTCTATCGTTAACATAACAAGGCTCCATTAAGGAAGAATAATTTAATTTTACATGTGCAAACATGCTTTATCTCATTTTAAGAGATATAATCTAAATGAAAGTGATAGTTATGTCCAAAAATAAGCTTAGAATGTCTAACATTTGAAGAAAAAGCAACCAGATTAAGAAACCAAGATTTGGGACTTTAGAAAGTAGCATAGACTTCGGAAAGTACACCTAAAATAAAGATATCAATTAAATGCTGAAGCCAAAATGTTTTACAATCTTCAATCAACACACTCGTGATACTTTGATCATCAACAAGCTCTAATTAAAGAATAGAAGACCCAAAATTCATCAAAGAAATGATACCACACTTCAGAAAGCTCACCTACAGTGAGACAGTGCACCTTACAAGAAAAGGAGGAAATTCAAAATTCAAATTTTGAATTTGAAAAGTCAAAATCTAGTGTCAATTGGCGTAACATCTCTTTTGCCATCATGGTCAACTACCTCAGTTTCTAGAAGAAAGAGTTCAGAAACCATGTTCAGAAAGTAAGAGTAGTTTCTGAAGTGACATTAGAAACCTCAATCTTGTAGAGCTTCTGGACTAGCTTTACAAACCCAGGCTACTCTTCTAGACTACTTTTCCAAGGCACAAATGGATGATCAATACGTGTCACTTGGAGATCTGATTTAGGCAACGGTCACAAGAAAGACCATCTATAAATAGAGATGTTGTGCTTTCAAAGACAAGAGATGTTCAAATGCAAAAAGAGCATAAACTCTGTGAAAATTTCTCCTCATCTTCTTGTAAAGCTCATTACATCTTGTAATCATTTCCTTTGGTTGTAAAAATATTCTTTCTACATTCATTCATTGTCCATACATTCTTCAAAGAAAGAATCATTAGAAAGAAGTCATTCAAGTTATCCTAGGTTCTTCTTTGTATATCTTAAGGAAACTTGATTGTAGGTTAGCTTGAGTTGCAAACCTAAACACAAACCTTTGTATCCTCAAGCTAGTAATGATTGGTGTGAGTTTAGCTTGGAGAGACTGGTTGAAGACTACTCAGTTTAGCTTAGAGAGGTTGGTTAAAGACTACTCAATTCAGCTTGAAGAGGATGGTGAATAACTACTTAATTTGTGATTTTAAAGGCCGTCTACTAGTCACTAGTGAGAGCTTGGGAAGGCTATTGTAAAGACAATCTATGTTCTTTTTCTATTTGAGAAAGGTTTTAGTGAAACCACAATGGTGATTGAGACTGGATGTAGACAGGTTGGCCGAATTAGTATAAAAATATATGTGTAGTATTTTCTTCTCCTTTATCGTTTACATTCACTGTCCTTTATTATTCTCTTATAGTTGCTTAAAGTTATTTATTGAAACATCTATTATTAACACCCTTCTTTAGAAAGCTACTTTCTAAATCTTCTAACATTGTTTCCACTACACTATAAGCTCAATGCTTGATAGTTTTATGTTTCAAGTTTCAGTTCTAAAAAGGAAAAAAAGTAAAGCGAAGCATGATTCAACCCTCTTCTTGTGCGCTTTTCTACTTACAAGTGGCATCAAAGCTTGGCCTCTAAGGGGTTGAGCATTTTGACGACTGGAGGACAAAGATCCGAGGGACAAATGACACAGAGTATTCATATAGCAGAAGGACACTCTATCATAGATCGTCATTGTTTGAAGTTGGGGATTATGCCTATTGGAGAGATCAAATGGAGTTGTTCATAAAATACAAAAGTCTTGACCTGTGGGAGATTATATAAGAAGGAGATTATGTTCCAATAGAGGAAGTTTTAGGAACAAATGATGCACCCTCAACTTCAAGAGAAGTACCCTGGAGTAGGTGGATAGAGCAACACAAGGCCAGAGTTAAACGGAACTCAAAAACTAAGTACCTACTCATATGTCCACTGAGTAAAGCTAAATATGACAAAATCATCACTTGTGGCACTGATCAAGTTAAAGAAACAAAGATTAGTATGCTAGTTCATCAATATGAAATGTTTATAATGACATATCAAGAAAATATTGATGAAATGACCACAAGATTTATGCATATCATAAACTAACTAAAGGGATTAGACAAAAGATATTCTAACTCTAAGATAGTTAGAAAAATCCTAAGAAGCCTCCTGCCAAATGGCCCTAAGATCATAGCCATTACTGAGGTAAAAGACCTTCAAACTCTCAGCTTGGAGACTCATTGGGTTAAAACCTATGAGGTTGTGCTCTCTGAAATACATAGTGAATCCACCAAGAAGAGCAAGTCGATGGCATTGAAATCATCTCATCAGAAGCCAAATAAAGCTAAGACAATGAAAGTTGCTAAAACCTCTAATGAAGAGGAAGAATCTGATGATGAAACAAAAGAAGAAGATGGAGATGAGCTCTCCATGTTAGTAAGGAAGATGTCCAAAGCCTGGAGGGAAAGACAAAGAGAAGAAGAGATGTAAACCTCAAAAAGGATAGAAAAGGCAAGGTAAAGCTAGAAAGTGTCACCTGACAACTATGGGGAGAAAGGACACTTCAAACCAGAATGTCCTAAACTCAAAGGTCCATAGAAAAGTTCGTGCCCAAGAAGAAAGGCATGCTGGCCATTGGAGTGAATTAGAAGAAAGAAGGAAAAATAAGAAGAGAGGATGAGCTAGATGTTGCTAATCTATCCTTCATGCCAGGCTACTCATTAGAAAGTGAACCTAGGAAACAATTCTAACTCTGATCTTTCCTATGATGAACTCTTATCTTTACATTAAGAGTTGCTTGAGGATTCCTAAACTCTTTCCTCTCACTATCTCAACCTGAAAAAAAGAACATAAAAGGACTATTTTAGAACTTAGAATGGCCAAGGAAAATGCTGAGAATCTAAGGCTTGAAAAAGAAGAATTGAAAGAAGAAAACATGGTTTTAAATATAAAATTCAATGCCTTAGAATCTGAAGTCTCAAGTAAAAATGAAAAAGCTCAGAAAATCATTTATGAGCTACTAAGAACTTCAAAGCTTCTTAAATCTGACCTTGAAAAATTGGTAAATGGATCAAAGAACCTTGATCTAATTCTTGGAGGTTAGAGGCTATATTTTCAAACTCCTGGGTTTGGATATGAAGAGAAAATAGATGAGAAAGGAAAGCCAACTGAGCTTAAGAAAGTAAAGAACAAAAGTTCTTGTACTTTCTGTCATAAGAAGGGACATCCTCCTTAACAAGTGCTTTATGAAAAAGAAGTTTGTCAAAAGGATTTCAAAACCTTCTTTCCAGAAGACTAAGCAAAAATGACCCAAAAAAGTATGGGAACCTAAAACTGTATTTGTTGTAGCTTTGTCTAAGAACACACGTGAAACCTGATAACTAGTGGTACATGGACAGTGGCTATCCAGACACATGTCAGGATCTAGAAGATGGTTCAAGAATCTGTGGCTCAAAAATTCTAGATTAGTAAAATTTGTCGATGGAGGTAAGGCCAAGTTCAGAATAGGAAATGTTGGTAAGGATGATTCTCACCAAATTTCTGATGTGTTATTTGTTGATGGTTGGCTCACAACTTGTTAAGTATTAGTCAATTCCGTGACCAAGGTTTTAATGTTATTTTTAATGCTCATGCATGCAAAATAGTTAGTCCCACCTCATGATAGGTTATTCTATCTAGTAAGAGGGATGAGAACACATATGTGTTATTCTTGGATGACCTAGAGATCAAGATGTAAAATGTTCGCATCCTTCACAGATGAGAAGTGGTTATGGCATAAGAAGCTTGGGTATGCTCATATGAGGCTTATTTATGAGCTCTCTTAAAAAGCTTATTAAAGGCCTTCAAAGATCAGATTTGACAAGGACTCAACTTGTGATTTCTGGAAGAAAAGTAAGCAAACCAAAGCTTCTTTCCATAATAAGCATGTGGTTTCAACTAGTAGATCACTTGAGCTTTTGTACATAGATCTCTTTGGACAAACCAAGACTACAAGTCTTGCTGAAAGAGATATTGCCTTGTCATAGTGGATGACTACTCAAGATTTACATGGATTATCTTCCTAGTTTCTAAGGATGAGGTGGTTGAGAGATTCAAAGTTTTTCCAAAATGTATTTGCATATAAAAGATTCACAAATCATCTCTATCAGATCTATCATAGAGGATAATTTGAGAATCATATTTTCAAAGATTTTTGTGAAAACCATGCCATCCTCCACGAGTTTTCTACTCCTAGAACTCCCCAACAAAATAGGGTTGCTAAAAGGAAAAATAGAAACTTGGAGGAAATGGTCAGAACAATGCTTTTAGAAAATGATTTATCAAAAGGTTTTTGGGCAAAGGCTGTAAACATCTAATGCTATATACAAAATAGAATCTTTCTAAGGCCAATCTCAAGAAAACTCCTTATGAGCTTGGAAGGTAGGAAACCTAACATTTCATATTTTCACATCTTTGGCTCATCATGTTTTATCCTTAACACCAGGGACAAACTTGCAAAGTTTGATCCTAAATTTGATGATGGTATTTTCCTAGGATACTCTTCTATCTCTAGAGCTTACAGAGTGTACAATAAAAGAATGCTATGCATTGAAGCGACTATTCACATCAAGTTCAAAGAGCTCAAGAAGGACCTTACTAATGATCTCGAAGAATTGGAAGAGAGTCTTGGGAGAATGAGTTTAAAGCAAACTTCTATAGTAGGAAGATGAAAGAAAAACCTTCAGAAAGTAAGCTCCACAACATAAGCACTTCAGAAAGCTTGCTCAAAACTCCAAAGAAATCATAAAGTAGCATTTCTAAACACGAAGAAGAGTAATCTGAAGATGAAGGAGAAGCTGAAGAACCTCAAAGCTATAGAAACTACAAGGGAGTTTCTAATTTAAAGGTAGTTTCTCAAAATAGAGTTCTTGGAGACATTTCCAAGGTTATGAGAACTAGATCATCCCTTAGAAATATGTCAAACTATGCTTTCATCTCGACCATTGAACCTGAATGCATTGATAAAGCTTTGAGTGATCAAAGTTGGGTGGATACTATGCAAGAAGAACTAGACCAGTTCAAGAAAAGCAAAGTCTGGACACTTGTTGAAAGATCGAAAGGAAAAATCATCATTAGTACAAAGTGGGTGTTTAGGAGTAAGCACGATGAAGCTGGCAAAGTCATCAAGAACAAAGCAAGACTGGTTGCACAAGGTTATAATCAACAAGAGGGAATTGATTATGATGAAACCTTTGCACCAGTAGCTATGCTTGAAGCCATTAGAATGCTACTTGCTTTTTGCCTTCAAGGGATTCATTCTACTAAATGGATGTTAAGTCTACATTTCTAAATGGATTCCTCTGAGGAAGTTTATTTAAAGCAGCCTCCTGGTTTTGAGAATAAAGACTTTCCTAACCATGTCTTCAAGCTAATGAAGACTCTCTATGGTCTGAAACAAGCTCCTCGAGCTTGGTATGATAGATGAGTACCTTCTTGTTGAAGAATGGGTTCGAAAAATAAAGTTGATACTACTATTTTTACTCTTGAACAGGATGATAACTTTCTGATAGTTCAAATATATGTTGATGACATAATATTTGGCGCTCAGATCATTCTCTCTGAAAAGTTTTCAAAATTAATGCAGAGTGAATTTGAGGTAAGTAAGATGGGTGAACTAAAACTCTTCCTAGGTTTGCAAATTAAATAGCAAAAGAAAGGAACCTTAATCCATCAAGAAAAATATACAAAAGATCTTTTGAAGAAATTTAGTATGGATCAAGCAAAATCAATGAGTACTCACATGCATTCATCTCAAATCATTGATGCAGTAAAATGGTGAAAAGGTCTCAGAAAGTAATTATCGTGGAATGATTAGCTCACTGCCGTACCTTTTGGCTAGTAGACCAGACATTCAGTTAAGTGTGGGAATTTGTGCTAAATTTCAATCTAAACCAAAGCAATCCCACTTAAATGTTGGTAAGAGAATTCTTCAATATTTATCAGGTACTACTAATCTTGGCTTGTGGTATGAGAAAGGTACTTTTGTGAGACTAGTTATTATGATGCTGATTTCACTGGAGATAGAGTTAAGAGAAAAAGCACCAGTGGTTGTTGTTGTTTCTTTGGAAAAAGCTTGATCACATGGTCATGCAAAAAGCAAAGTACAATTACTCTCTACTGAGGCTGAATATGTAGCTTGCAAATTGCTAATCCAGATGCTGTGGATAACGAACTAGTTGGAAGATTATTACTTGAGGTATTCCAAAATCCCTATTTACTGTGATAATATTAGTGCTATTAATCTTGCTAAAAATCTTATCATCATTCTAGATCCAAGCACATTGACGTTAAACATCATTTTATCCATGATCGTGTTAAAAAAGATGTTGAGTTAATATTTATGAATCCGAAGACCAAGTGTCAGATATATTCATAAAGCCATTAGCTTAAGATCATTTTTGTGTCTTGAAAAAGCTTTTAAACTTAAGTGTCTTTAATTCTGCATAAACATTCATGCACAAATCATCTCTGGGTAGTCTCTCTCCATAACTCCAAGTTGAAGCCCAAAAGAAGTATTCAGTTTGCAAGACCACGTATCATATTGAAGATCAGAATTTCAGTTTGCAAGCTTAGAAAGAAGTTGGGTTGTTCAGAAAAGAAATGAGGATTAGAAAATGAAAATATATGGTCTCATAGGATTCAGTATGTGAAGATGAGTTTATAATGAATATGTGGTGAGTCCTCGATGGGTCAGAAAGTGAATAGTGAAGCTCAGAAAGTAACCTCTTTAGAAAGTGTTCTCAAGAGTTAGAAACCACTCTTCCTGAAAAATGATGAAAAAGGCGGATAATTCCCACTCTTTGAGTTCTCTCTGATGTCGCTTTATCTTCAGTCTAGTCACGCCATATCACTTAAATAACCCATTCCACACACATTACCTTTTTACCTTCATCTTCAACCTCAAACATGCTACCTCAACCGTTTCATCTCCTCTCTTACTCTTTCTTGGAATCGCTACCTTCACCTCTCAAATTCTCTTTGGCAACCGAAACTTCTACTTTCCTCTCATCCTTACCCAAAATCCTTTCAAGCTTCAACACTTTTACTCTACCTTCAAAACCTATCAATGGCTGAAGGTAAAAGAAATAATTAATCCACTGGGAAAGCTTCCTACCACATGTACAATGATCCTAGTGTGCTAGATCACTATGAAAAATTCTTCTCCTCAAGAAAATGGCACCTAGAAAGTCACTGAGAAAATATCTTCGTGAAGAAATAACTATTCTTGATGAAGTCTTTACTTTTAAAAATGGGATAATATCTGGAAATAAATGAATGAGTCTTCCTAAGATTGGTTCCTGCCTTTTACTTTCATTGGAGACCCTTAGCCTTATCCGTTAAAACTATAATTAGAGATTGTGCCATCAAGATCACTACCTTAGGACTTTTCAAGATCATCAAGGCAACAAACGCAAGAATAATCTAGAGTTCCTCACCAAACCGGATCACTCTCTAGGGATAAATAAAAAGGATGTGTCCAAGTATCTTCCAGATTTCATTCTTCATAAGCCAAATGAAATCACTACTGCCATGTTGAGTGCTAGGGCTAGGAAGGTATATACAGTGGTACAATTTTCTATTTTACCTCATATAGGAAGCACATATGCACTTGTTAGTATAGACTGCATGCTCCTATATTGCCTGCGGCAAAAAGAAGAGTGAACTTGCCAATGCTCATTTTGGATTATATGATAAGTGTAACCACGAAAGAAAAATGGAGTACTGCTAGTGTTCCATATGGAATGCTATTGACAAGGCTTCTCTAGCATATGCGCTTTCCACCTATCACTGAAAAGTATGAGTACCTAGAAGGAACCACATTCACACCTCTTCTTTCAGAACTTCAAGGAAAAGATTCACCATCCTAGCTTTTGAACCAACCAGGTAGAGTCCCAGGGCAACAGGAGATTAGGCCAAAGAAGCCTCTTAGAAGGCTAAGTCTCAACAAGAGAAAACTAAAGGAAAAGAGAAAACTAATTCTCATAGAGAGTGAGACTAGAACTGAGAGGAAGAATCCACTCTGCTTCTTAGCACCCAATAAAAGGAAGTCAAAAAGAAAATAGGAGTCTGCATCTCAAGGAACTCAGAAACGATAAACCAGTGAAATTGATTAGAAGGAGAGATATTTGGGCTCAGCTAAAAATATGCCCAAGAATGAAACTTGGGTCTCCATGCTGATAAAGTAAGTCACAAAATATCAAGAGGCTGGTTATCGAGTTATTCTTACTGACTCTGAAGAAAAAGAAGAAGGTGTAGAAGAAGAAGAAAAAGCAGAAGCATCCTCATATGAAAGTGAGGAAAACTTGCTCAGAAGTGAGAAAGCTAGGCTGAGTGCCTTAATAGAGCCTATCATCAAGGAGCCTCGAGGAAGCAAATGAACCAAAATCTCCTCTTATTCTAATGATTCCTCAACCTTCGTCCTCCATGTGCATTACTCTAGTGGAGGAAGACAAGGATAGGATATTAGAAGCTAAAGCTCCTCTAGTAATAGAAGTTGTTGCTTCTATCGGCTAAGATGTAGATAGTGTTTATGGTCCTTCTATCAAGCCTTCTGGTCCTACCGTTGATCATACTCCATCTTCTCTACCACCTGCTCCTGCTACCACCGCTGATGCTCAAGTTGAATCGCCTAAGTCAGGGAAACCATACCCCTAAATATCCCTGAGCTTTCTCTAAGAGCTGTTCCATCAATATCTTCACCCATCAACCTGCCTTATCAATCTTCAACCGAACCTCCAGCAAGCTCTCAATTTGATAGACTTATATTGAGACATCTAAGAGACATTGCTGCCAGGTTAGATCAAGTTGAAGCAACAAACATTGAGCAGTGTTCCCAACTCAGACATCATGAAGAATTACTGCTTCAGATTTTAGAGTTCTCAAGATATTCTTTGTGAAGTCAAGCGCTGATGATGGTGTTCCTAGATTCTAGCACACCTCTTTTTGCTGATGATAAAAGGGGAAAAAAATAGAAGAAAATCTTGTGCTGTGAAACACAGGAGAGTATGCTAAGGGGGAGCCTATTCAGAGTTTTTTTTTTGTTTTTTTTAGCATTTGCATGTGTTTTTTGTTAAGAAATTTTTCTTCTTTTTTTTTGTGGATATTATATTTGCTTTTATACCTCTCTTTGATTTTATCCTATACAATTTTTTTTGCTCTAGTTCAATTCATCTTATGCTTGCCCTATACTTGTATGTTTTGCTTAGTTAATCAGGCATGCGGCACTGATGAATGAGTGTTCTTTAATCTGCTTTTGACAACTCATTACATCAATACTTCTGTCTATACGCTCATGCTATGGAACACAATGTGCTTAACGCTCTGATATATGTGAATGTTTTGATACATGATGTACCGATGCTCTAATACATGATTCATTGATGCTCTGTTACATATTATGCGATATATATATATATATATATATATATATATATATATATATATATATATATATATATATATATATATATATATATATATTTGAAAAGCATGACATATGTTTTAAGCACTGATTTACAAAATTCCATGCTCTGATATCTATGTGAAGAGTTTCCTAAACTCTCAATATATGCTCAATATTGCTCTTGCTCTGACTTAATTGGGATTAATCCACATTAAGCTTTAGAATCCTAGAACAGTACATATTGTTTCTTCTCAAGGCTTCTCTGAGCATCAAAAATTGCGTAAGTATCAATGTCTTTGTCTTTTCTACTCGAGTGATCCATTACTTCTTTTGATATATATAAACATGATCATCCATTTCGAAAATAAGTTTGGATGAAGAAGTGAATAAGGAAATCAATCAAGATAAAGTATCACAAGTATTACTTGTTATTTATTCACGCACATGAACCTTAGAAAGTTTTTTTGTATGACTGAAAATCAAGCTATTTGTACAAGGCTTAAACAATGTTTCTTTTGATATACTTCTCTGATACCTTTCAGAAAAGTATCCTGAGCTATTTCAAAACTTCATGAAAACAATAATAGCTTTTATATAAGTCACTTAAGGCTATAAAACGTTTTTGAACCTTTTCATAATCATGCCTTACGAAAGAACTTCCTGAAAATCACATTTTGTGATGAGTTGAAAGAATATAAATTATCACATTGTATTTTCAATAATATTTCTTTCAATATCTCCTTAAAATATTTTCTTCAAATTAGTTTATCATCATAAAAAAGGGGAGATTGTTAGCTCAAAAACCCTTCTGAAAGCTTAAATACAACATATTTTGAATGACAATAAAGCCAATTTAAGGAAAATATTTTGAAGCATGACTAGTGCTTATCTTGAGTTCTTGAGTAGCTAAAGGTTCTATCGTTAGCATAACAAGGCTCCATTAAGGAAGAATAATTTCGCGTTACATGTGCAAACTTGCCTTATCTCATTTTAAGAGATATGAACTAAATGAAAGTGATAATTATGTCCAAAAACAATCTTAGAATGTCTAACGGTTTGAAAAAAAAAAGCAACCAGATCAGGAAACCAAGACTTAGGACTTCAAAAAGTAGCATTGGACTTTAGAAAGTACACTTGAAATAAAGATATCAATCAAACGCTCATGCAAAAAAAGTACTTTCGTAGCGATTATTTTTACCTTTAGTGGTGGTTAAAACCACCGCCAAATGCCCCCCAAGGTGGTTCTAAAACGCTCCATTTCAACCGTCGCTAACCCATTTTGCGCGAGAGCCAACCGCTGGAATAACTACCATTAAAGGCCTTTTGCCTTTAAACCACCGCCAAATATCAAGTGAAATGAGTATGTAAACAAACCGCCGCGAAAAAATAAAATTATAATATGCCGAAAAAAGTTGCAGCGGTTTAGTAACCGCTGCGAATAAGACTTGAATAATATAACGACGGTTATGAACCGCCACAATATAGAAAAATTGAATACTTTCTTTTACAAACCGCCACTAATGACTAATATAACATACCTTTCCTCTTTATATTTTGTATTCTCTCATAAATCTAGTCACATATTTCTATTACAAATACTTTCAAACATCCACAAAATTTCAAATATAAAACAAATATTAAAATTATAATTACTCATAATATAATAGAATGTGTCTCAAAATTGATAATATATCATAATATCTCATATGTCACAAACATTTAAACTTCTTACAAAATCATAAAACAAAACAAGCAAGAATTTATCTCTTGCAACATCACAAAAAGTGAAGTTCCATAATTCTAAGATACATGAACATAGACAATCAAGAATATGCTAATTGTTAAATGGTCCCTCATTTGCTAGGTCATGGCTAGCAGAAGAGAGGTCTTGCTGGCCCTGGTGATTCCAACTCTTCAACCTGAAATTGAAGAAAAATAACACAACATAATCTTGTAAAATGAGAAAATGAAAGAACTAAAAAGAACACGTAAAATGACTAAAAGCAAAAATAAGAAAGATAAGTTGGCTTCTTAATTGTGTAATATTACAATTTCTATTTATGACAAGACCAAACAATTCTTTCTCTCCTTAGTTCCCTGGTTTGCTTGACTAAATCATAATTATTTTTCATTAGTCAAATGGTTTCTCTCTTCCATAAATTAAGCAGATTATATATTTATGTGATAAGTGCTATATATTTGCGGTCAAAAAGAAGATATAACTTGGATTTAGGGGCAAACAACAAAACAAATTTGACTAGAGCACAATAACATGAACTCACGAGCATCCTCCCATGCTGTATAGATAAAAAGAGCACCCACCACACAACCAACTCACCTCCACCACAACCCCAAAGTTATGGTGTACTACCACTTAGCTTAGATGTGCATATACCTGCATTCATCAGCTATTCACGAGCTTATTTAAGGCACTTGGCATGAAAAAAAACCTCTTATAAACCTTGTAATTCATCAGCCTTTGAGAATATACAAGTGCATATACTCCTTGCCATTTTGAGTATGCTAGTTCTAAGCTTAAGTAAAACACCTAAGGAATATATTTCAGTTCTAATATAAGATGTAAATTTAGGAACCCTTGGAAGTTGGCTATTTGGGCAGAGTTACCAAATATGATCAGCTTTTCTCCTCACACCTCATCTTAGCTTAGGAAGCTTAGAATTGAGTGAAACACCAAATTTTAGTGAAACATAGCTAGACTAGCATGTAGTTTGATTACAAGCAGTAATATGATAAAATCTGATGTTATATAATATATTCCAAATATGCTAGCTTCTAAAAGCTTCTGATTGTTTAAAAATTATTGCCTAAAAACATATGATGTCTGATTCATTGGGCAGTTGCCAAGCATTAGATATATGGCTCAAATGGTAACAAGAGTGCCTAATCTAATCATTGGCTATAGATAGATTTTACGTCTCATAAATTGAGTATATATATATATATATATAGAAGCTTTATTGGAAATGCCACCGTAAAAAATAAAAGCTTGAAACAAGGTTAGCTTTGAATTTTGGGCATTTTAATATCTTTCTAACTATAAGAATGAACTATATACTTTTGAGTCTAAAATCTTTAAATTATCACAATAAATCAAACCATCCAAGGAATGGCTTACCTGTTGTGCTGTCACAGCAAAAGGTATGCAAGAATACATAAGCTTGGGGTAGTGACAGCTAAAATCAAGCCCAATACAAAGTAATATAGATTTGACACCTACATGTTGCAACTTAACATGTTGTTGCACCCCAATTCTATTCTAAATCACACCGCCACGTCATTGATATATATACAGAGCCAAGAATCTGCCCAGGATTGCCACTTTTGCCTTCAAGAAAAATGGTCAAAAAACCTTCAAGATTGCCAGTTGGTTAGAATATTAGTTAACAAGTACAAGAGCAAAAAGTAGGACACTGTCAATAACAAGCACCAATATCTCCTATAAATTTTACTGCTATTATAGCCAAGATAAGGCACTAGAATCACAATCAATATACACCAAATAATGTACTTAAGAAACTAAGCATAACTTTGAGATTCAGAGAATGAGGGGCACAGAAAGAGTAATGCATAATATGGGTCCCTGACCAATGCATTTATGATTGAATTTCGAAGACAATTTATTCTTGCAACAACATTCAAATCCTAACCTCAAAAGAAATCCCAGAAATTCCACTTCAAACATACACGTACAAACACACAACTGAAGCCAAATTTTGTAAATCACTGACATGGAAACCTCTTTACACACTAAAGACATAAAAGCACAACAATCATCACAGAACAAGAAATCAGGACTTCTCAAACAAATGCAATTCCAATCTCAAAGCATTAACACAATTAAGGAGAGGTAATTATCATTTAAAGCCGACAAGCACTGCACGATTAAAGAGGACACAAATGAACAGGGGAATGAAATCACAGACAAAACCAATAGATTTAATGGAATCCAAAACAAGGACAATAAAACTAAATCCCAAAAAAAAATTAACAATAAAAGAATTACAATAAATTGGTAATTGAGAAGAACAGCATGATGGAACAAGCTTGTTGTAACTGTCAATCATTAAAAGAAATTTCTCAAGTATGCGAATCAACTTACCAGCAACACTCTGAGCAGCAGTTACAGAAGTTTCTGGCTCAACCTCTTCATCATCAGCAAATGCACCTTTGGCATTGAGAAGAACATCATCATCACCATCATCCCAAATTTTTCCATCTCATTCATATTGTCAAAAAAATTAAAGAACAAAGTCGGAATTCAAGGAAGACAAGAACAAAATTACAGAAGTTTCAAGCACATCCATACTAAAAGTGATTGGATATTTAGAAAATAAGAGAGAAAAATGAAAATGAAAAAAAAAATGCCAAAACAGAGGAAAGCATCAACCTTGCGACCGGTTGGAGGCTCGGGTTCAGTGGGGGCTCACATCTAGCGGAGGCTCGCATCCGCTGGGGGCTTGCGTTAGGCATGGGCTTGTGTCCGGTGGAGGCTCGCTTCCACTGGGGGCTCACGTCTGCTGGGGGCTTGCATCCTTGCGATTGTGCTAGAGAAAGCAGCGACCTTGAGCAAAAAAGCAGCGACCTTGAGCGAGACGAGCAATGACTTGAGCGAGAGAGAGCGGCCACCGATCTTGAGGAAAAATAGTGACCTTGAGAGAGAGGGAGCACGCAGCTTCGAAGACTGAGCGATGCCAAAAAGAGGGAGGGACAGACGCGGGAGAGAGGACGAGAGCTTAGGCCACAATTTTTTATTCACGATCAGGGTTTTGCGGGTTTGGGTTTTCATTTTTGGGTCATAGTCTCCGCAGGAGAGAAAATGAGCCAGCACCAAAATGAAATGGACAAAAAGAAGGGAAAACTAAGCACTTTCTCCTTTCAATCCACGGGGGTTAGTACAACCGCTGACATATCCTTGAACTAGTGGACACCGACGGCGGTTTTATCCAACCGCCCTCAATGAACTGCCGTTGGTGGCTTTGTTTGTAGTAGTGGCTTAAGCCAAAATGTTCTACAATCTTCAATCATCATACTCAATGCTTTGATCATCAACAAGCTTTGATTGAAGAATATAAGACCCAAAATTCATCAAAGCAATGATACCACGCTTCAGAAAACTCACATACAGTGAGACAGTGCGCCTTATAAGAAAAAATAGGGAAATTCAAAATTCAAATTTGAATTTGAAAAGTCAAAATCCAATGTCAAATTGGCATAACATCTCTTTTGCCATCGTCAACTACTCAGCTTCTAGAAGAAAGAGCAAAAATCATGTTTAGAAAGTAAGAATAGTTTTAAAGTGACATCAGAAACTTAAATCTTACAACGGCTTTTGCAACGACTTTGACAAAAGACAGGCTACTCTTTCAGACCACTTTTCCAAAATCAACAAGTGTCACTTGGAGATTTAATCAAGGGCCAAGGTCACGAGAAAGACCATCTATAAATAGATGTTGTGCTTTCAAAGACAAGAGATGTTCAAATGCAAAAAGAGCACAAACTTTGTGAAAATTTCTCCTTATCTTCTTATAAAGCTCATTAGATCTTGTAATCATTTCCTTTGGTTGTAAAAAGCTTCTTTCTACATTCCTTCATTGTTCATACGTTCTTTCAAGGAAAAATCATTAGAAAGAAGTCATCAAGTTATCATAGGTTCTTCTTTGTATATCTTAAGGAAACTTGAGTGTATATTAGTTTGAGTTGCAAACCCAAACACAAACCTTTGTATCATTGATCCAGGAGTGATCGGTATGAGTTTAGCTTAGAGACTAGTCAAAGACTACTTGCAACGCGATAGTAAAGGTGTTTTCCTGGTCACGGTTTAACATAGAGAGACTGATTAAAGACTACTCAATTTAGCTTGAAGAAGTTGGTTAAAGAATACTCGTTAAGACTTGAATAGGCTAGTGAATAACTATTTAGTTTGTGACAGGAGGGGTTGTCTCCTGGTCACTAGTGAGAGCTGGGAAGGCTATTGTAAAGACTATCCAAGTTTTCTCTGTTTGAGAAAGGTTTTAGTGAAACCTCAATGGTGGTTGAGTCCTGGATGTAGTAGGTTGGCTGAACTAGTATAAAAATATCTGTGTAGTATTTTTTTCTCCTTTATCTCATTTGCATTCACTGTCCTTTATTATTCTCTTATATATGCTTAAAGTTATTTATTGAAACATCTTATTAATGCCCTTCTTCAAAATGTTACTTTCTGAATCTTTTAACATTGTTTCCGCCACTACAAGCTCAACACTTCATAGTTTTATGTTTGAAGTTTTAGTTCTAAAAAGGAAGAAAAGTAAAGCAAAGCATAATTCAATCCCCTTTCTTGTGCGCTTTTCTACCTCCAGAAGCCACAATCAAGGAAAAAGGTTAAGCTTGAAAGTAAGGTAGGAAAAATCTCTTAAGCTTGGTGATTGTTTGGCTATTATTGCTAATATGAACTCTTTGAGATATGTTTATAATATGTTCATGAATCTTGAAATTTAATTCCTAGATGTATATATATATATATATATATATATATATATATATATATATATATATATAAGCTTGATAGGTGTTAAAGAAACCATAGATAAAATCCTTGTGAATTATTTGAATTATTGTAAGAAGTTGAACTAAGTAAATGAAGTAGAATTTTTGTGAAATTGGAAAGGTCATTTCAGCCAAATGTAGTAGATGAGAAATTAAATTATGATGTGTTAATCTAAGGTTTGTGATTATGTTAGTATTTAGTTAAGAGACAAAAACTTAGATTAAGTTAAAAATTACATTTAAGCAACAAAAGAAGTAATTTTGGTTCATTAAAAAGAATTAGACATATAGAAATTATACAATAATATAATTAGAAAGAATTTTATAAATTCTTAAAGATTAGTATCTTTGAAATATGATAATAAAGTTCCATAAATAAGAATAAGATTTTGATTTATAGAAGAAAAAGCATTAAAGCCCAAGTAAGACACTTGGTTTAATTCCTTGAAAATTATAAGAATTATCAAGTAATGAGTCCTATGAGATTCTGAAAGAAAAAAATCTCATAAAAATTTAGGAGATTTTGAAGAGAAAATCTATAAGAATTTAAGAGATTTCAAGGAAATTTTGTAACAAAGTATGGGAAAAAGAACTATTAACAGAAATCCCAAAGAATAACAATAAGATTTCCTAAACAAATATTAACAAATCTTATGAAGAAAGAAAACTTAAGAAATTAATACATAAATAAGTTTTATGTAATATTAATTGCTTAATCATAAGCTCATGGATTCAAATTGTGATGAAAGTAATATATTGATAATAGCATGCTGCATGATTGTGAACTATATCAATGATCTATATAAGATTGTAGTACGAGGTACTACATAGTTTGAACTGTGTTAGTGATTTATATAAGGTTGTAACACGAGGTGTTATATCGTCAATACATCAAATGAGAAGTATATTAGGAATCCTATGAGTTCTATTCTCACGCATAAATTTACTCATAAGACTATGTTAAATAAGTAAAGGAACAAACAAACTAATTATTACAAAAACAATTGAAAATACATTAATTACTTAACACTAAGTCAAATGTCACTGGGTAATAGACTAGAATTTTTCCTACTGGAATCTTTGATTCTCATTCCTACTGTTATCATATTTTTACATAGATTGAGATGATGGTAATCTTTGTGGAGATCCTTAGGTGGTATTGATGCTATAGTCCAGACCTCTTGATAAGCCGTTGAGAGAAAGCTTAGTTAACCTTTTTATTTTCTTTTAATGTATTTTGAGTAGTGCCTTACCTAGATTAGATGGTTCTTGGGAGAACCAGGGTAAAGGTTTGACCTAGTTATGTACATTATTTATTCATCAACACATAATACAATTATACTATTTTGCTATTTTATTACGACATATTATTAAACTTTGCAACATAGAGGAGAAAGTAGTTCATTTTTTTTTTTTTTACAAAAGCAGGCTCATAATTAATATCACATGTACACCTTATATTCTAAGATCAAGCAGAGTTAACAAGTAATAACTACTCACTATGAGGTTATGGCTTAAGCATAGCCTTATAGTTGGAAGGGTGTTACATTCACCTCCAAAGATATGTCACCATCAATGTCCCTAGGAATCTGTTTTCATTATAAAAATAGTGGACATAATCAAGATTCATTTATTAAGTTTCAAAAACCATTAATTGAGGTTCGTGTCTTTTAGCATGTTCTTGATGTCGTGAATAGATCATATCATAACATGAATGCATGTCAATACTTCATGTAACATACCAAACTAGTAATTGCATACTATCCAGGCATAAGGAATGTAAACATCTTTGGCACATAACTTTCCTCTTTACTTTTTAGTTGACTTAACTTTTAAAATCTTTCATAAAGGTCACCCTAATACTTTCTCCTTTTTGGGAGTTTTAAGGCTATGAGCTCATACCTAACTAGTTATCACTAGCTTACACTTATCCCTTTTGATAAGGACTTTCTCAACTCCTAGAGTGCGAGATATGGAACTTGGATCACCTTTCATAACTAGTATCTTTAGGAGTCTAAAGGGTCACCTACCATAACTAGTATTTTATGGAGTCTGAAGGATCATCTCTGTGTGTCTTATATCACCTTTAAAATTTAGCATGTCTTTTATGTAAGTAGAAAGTAGCACGAGAAAAGGGGTTGAATCATGCTTCTTAATTCTTTTTTATTTCTAGAAATAAACAAAATCTATCAAGTCATTTTCACTTGAAGGCAGGAGAAAAACAATCATTAGAAAGCTTCAAAAAGTGACTTTCTAAAGTCGTTGAGAGCTTAACAAGCTTTAGAAACTATTGTAAGAAAACGTTTGAGAGTCATACAACAAATATTAAATCAACAACTGAAAGTAAAATGGATTGAGATAGAGAGATATTGCTCGAGAGTTTTATACTAGTTCAACCAAAAAATGCCTACATCCATTCTCAACAACCTTGTTGAGTTCTACTAATCAACAATTTTCTCAACTTGAGAAAGTAGGATATTCTTTTAATTGCCTTCTTAAGGTATCTCCAGTGAATAATAATTCCAATTTACTCTTATTTACAAGTAGTTTTGTACTAGCCTTTCCAAGCTAATCTCACTTGATCACTACTAGATCAGGATACAAGGATGAATAGATTTTGGGTGTTACACTCCAACAAATAACACTCAAGTCTTCCTAAGAACAAAACAGTGTTTAATGATATGACTTGAGAGACTTCTTTCTAATTCTTCCTAAGAAGAAAATGTTTACTAATAAGTATGAGAAAGAAGATTTTCTTTACAGAAACTTATTTAAATATGACTTATTTTATGAATTTCAACAACCAAAGTAAGTTGTTTTAAACTACATTTTACTTCAGATGACACATGCACCACTTAACATCCTGATCATGGGTTATTGTGCAATTCTAATTCCGTTTGTGTTTAAAAGATCAAATACACATTAAGGACTAATGTGTCATATTATTAAAATCTTTATGGACCATGGGTTTGGTTTTAGATTTTGAGGGACTAAATTGTCCTGTAAAATTTTTTTAAGGAACTACGTGGGCAATTTACTCTATTATTTATTAGCGGAATATTTTTCCTTGTACAATAATAGATTAACTCTTTAATGGTTATAGTTATCATATATATTTTTTAGAGGTGCACCATATATATATATATATATATATAAAACTTGCTTCCCAATGTATTCACTGCGGAACATTGACTAATCCTTTTGAGGTGTGAGCTCCCTAAGAGGGCAAACCTCGACCACAAGACTCTTTCCCTCCATAAATATATATTTTACTTCGTCAATTGCATCTCAACCATACAAAGAACAATGAATGAATATTGGTAATATTATAAAAGTGTGTTAATTGACAAGATTACTCCTATTTAATATGATTTTGGTCTTAAAAAAATAAAAGTAGATAATATACCATTAATTACAATAAAGGTATAACTGGTAAATAAAAATTAATATTTTCTTAATTTGATAAATGGACAGATGAAACAAAACAAAGGTTTCAAATATTATAATAATAATGATGATGACGATGATGATAATAATAATAATGAAAGACATAATGATCATTTTATCTCTATAATTCAATATAATGTCTAAATTGATTGCCTTTTAGTTGTAACTAGTTTACTACCATGTGATGCATGAATGATTAATAATAAAACAGGTATAATGAATATTAAATTTATTTACTTACTTTTAAAAATTATACTCCATATATACAGTTAAAAAGAATATTGTTTTTTCAAATAAATATATTAATTTCTATAAAATATAATCCAAAATAAATTATTAGAAAACACTAGCCTACAACAATAAATAAATAGTTTTTCCCAGTATCATTCATTTATTATACATAATCAACTATAATATCATAACATCATGCCTTTATGATATGCAAAATATCAACACATTTATATATTAGCAAGGTTATCAAACTATCGAGTTAACTTATAAACTCATGTCCTCTAATTGTGTTTATGATTTTATGAGTAAATTTTTATGAGTTTACAAGTTGAGCTTTATGAGTTTAGAGTTGAAAAATTTACCTAAGCTCTACAACTTTAGATAAATTCTGAGTTTGATAATCATGGATATTAGTTAATCATGTATTTGATGTTATTTTTAATACATGCATATATGATGTAGATAATAACTTATCATTCCCAAATATTTCTCATTCATGGTAACAATTAATCTAAGGTTTTTCATCAAAGAAAATTATAGTTGGTGTTTGACTAATGTGGCTTGCTTGGAATTGACTCAATAAGGAAATAATTAATCCAAATTATTAATAATTAATTATATTTCATTTTTGATTTTGTATAAGGTGAAACCAAAGAGGAATGACTTGACTTCAGTAATTATCCACATAATTATTTGTATCTTAGCATATGGTTTAAAATGCTTGTTGATTTGCTAGGGAATTATTTTTCATGTCCTATATCAAATATTATTCTTTAAAAGAAATATCTTGTTTCAAAGAAAATTAGTATATCCCATTTCATGAAAAATTAGGAACCAAGTATAAAGTATAATCAATCAATTATATTTTTTTATTATTAATGATTTAATCTCAAATTAAATTAATAATTCAAAAATAACCAAATCTAAAATACATGTCATTTAATATTGCCTAAAAAAGTTATTTAATAAAAATTTATGAACACTAATTATATTTTTTACGATTATTCTGACTGATACATTTTTTCAAAAAATAATCCAAAAAAATATGGTTTAATTTTTCCAAGTCTAATATAAAATATTTGTCTTGAAAACAGTATCTAATTTAAATGTAAATTAGTATATATTATATAACCAAAAATTAAGAAGTTCAATTAATAATAAAATTGAAATGAAATTTAATCTATTCATTATATATGTGATTAGTAATGATTTGATCTCAATGTCAAATTCAAATTTTCAAAAATGTTTAAATTTAAAAAATAAAATATTATATTCTCCAAAAAATGATTTAATCGATAATTAACTATACTTATTACAATAATTATAATTGATACATTCTCTAAATAAATGCCTCGGACAAAAGAATCTAATAAAAAAATTTCCAATTACATGTCAAACATTATTACGTAAAAAATATACATCATTTCATGTGTTTAATCAATCTCATGAAATAGGAACCTTAAATATAGATAACAATAATCAACCCTATGAAATAGAAATTAAACAATCTATAGCTCTGATAAAATACAAAAACTTATTCATCAAAATATTGCATTAAAATTAGAATTTTAAATCATAATATTACATCAAAATTAGAACTTATCTATCAACAGCCTGCAAGAGGCTAAATTCATCAATTCAAAAAACAAAAGAAAAAAAACTAACTTCTTAAATAATAAAATAAACTAAAAATTCAAAAAAAAATCAACAAAAAGCTTCAACATCATGGATCTGGCAGCAACAACAAATCAAATATTGTCCCCATCCTGAGCTATGATCTCCTGAAATAGGAAAGAAGAAGATGAAATACAAGACATGAAATCAAAATTGGATCTAATAACATGTGAAAAATTCAACAGCGCTTTAACTCAATGGTTGATCTTAATAAATACGTCGTTGTCTATTCAAAATATGTATAAGAATCATTATGGAGAGTACAAATGCTATTTTTGAATGAATAATTATGAATGGAGAAAAGTGAAAAAAAAAACCTGAATCAATGGAAACTTGTGGATACAACAACAAATTGAAAGTCAATAATAATAATAACATCATATGAATGCAGAGTAAAATAACATTCTAAGCACACAAAAAAAAAAACCCTTAATTTGTAATGCTTGAGTCAATTAAAGATCACGAATTCATCTGCTAGCAATTACCAGAGATATATACAACACTTGCAACTCACTCAAGGAGTTTTATAATTTTTCCATTCCGCCTTCTTCTAATTTCAATCCAAATTCGTTTACTATTATCCAATTATATAAAGAGAGGAATTAAACAAATATGACACACGTGATACTAAAATGTTTGAATCCTATTTCTATAAAATAAAGATATGATTTATTTAAAAGTCATATTCCTATTAAATTTAAATATTTAGCACTTGATGTTTTCATTAAAAAAAAATCCAAATCATATTCCTATAAAAAAATCTGATTTATTTGAAAATTATACTCCTATTAAATAAAATTTAATGTATCAATTATCAAATATATATATTGGCCTTGTTATTGGCATATCAGGAATGATATCAAAATCAAATATTGGTCTTGCTGTTTATCATTCACTTTGAATGATCTTAATGACAACAAGAAATCTAAATTAGAATATTTTAAGAAATCTAAATAAGAATACTTGGCAATAAATATAATATAATATAAATTATAAAATCAAGTTAGAGTAATTCAAAATATTTGTGTGAAAGATTTTCTTCCTTTATGGTAAACTACTGCTTTCATATCTGTGTGAAAGATTTTCTTCCTCTTCATTTTGCCACAGCATGGGACCGAGCAAGTATATGTCCTTTTCTCTGGCCGGTTGATTTCCTTCTCCATTTTGTTTTATTTGAGATTTTTCACTAGACAATAATTAAGACCCTAAATCACGAATACAAATAGTTCTCGTTTTAAAGGTTAAATATACTTCACGTCGTTAAGTTATTTTAAATTATTTTGACAAATATGAAACCCTCAGTCCCTCACTGTTTGGACGACGACCCCGTGCCTTTATAAAGCAAAAATGCATTTTGGGGGTGTGGCGGCTCACACTGAGACTGTGATAGTCTGATAAATGGAGAGAGTTTTAGGGTTTCTAAAATTGCAATGTGTTTGTGAATCAGATCCTAAAAGTCTAGGGTAGCAAACTGTGTTTTGATTTCTAAATACTAATTTTAAAATTATTTAATTAGTTTAGTTTTGAATTAAACTAATATAAATATATTAGGTAAGTTATATATCACCAATCATGTAAATTAGTGTAGTGGTTTGTACTCTTTATAGAATATTTATGACCTGAGTTTGAATCTTTCACACCCCTATATATAATTTTACATATAATTAAGTGTGTGTATATATATATATATATATATATATATATATATATATACACACACACACACATAGGGCCTAACAGAATTTCTAAACAGCTTAAGTTCGGCTTCTTTAACTAAATAGTCTTCTTGAAAGACGTGAACCTGGCTTAATTATTAAAAGGTCAATAGGTCAGACCATAGGTTCCTAGAGACTGTCTGACTTATTTCCACCCCTACTTGGGGGGCAACAATATACGAAAGTCATTATTGCTTCAATATCCTTTTTGGTAAACTACTGCTTTCATATATGTGTGAAAGATTTTCCTCCTCTTCATTTTTTCCACAGCAGGCCGGGGACGACCGAGCCTATAACATGTCCTTTTCTCTGGCCTTAAATTTCCTTCTCCATTTTGTTTTGTTTGAGATTTTCCACTAGACAATAACGAAGACCCTGAATCATGAATACAAATAGTTCTCATTTTAAAGGATAAATATACTTCCCGTGGTTAAGTTATTTTAAATTATTTTGACAAATATGTAACCCTCAGTCCCTCACTGTTTCGACGACGACCCTGTGCTTTTATAAAAATGCATTTTGGGGGTGACGCTTGTCACAAGGTTGAAAAGATGTCACACATATCCAAGTCGTTGCTAGTTTTGTTCCTCACTCTTACGGTGTTCGCCACCCCAGGGCTCGATGCATGTATCTGCGGGAACTATGGTGAGCCCACCCACGACCCACCCTGCATTCCGCCGTCAACACAAAAATACGGTTCGTCTTCCGTCTCTACGTCAAGTATGAAGAAGGTTCCACATACCAAAAGACACCTCATGGTCGCCAACTAACACTATCCCGAAGTACTTTGCACAACATTACCTTCGTTTCGCGCATAAGCATTTGAGGGATCGACGCCTAAAATTTCTATATGTTGGCCGCTTTGTAGTTCGAGAGCTGTTGGATTAATAGTACATCTACACCACCAACTTCGTTGCTTTATATAGATGGATTTCATTTCAGAAAAGTGTGCCTGCAACTTTTTCTTAATTAAGAATACGGTAAAGTCATCAAGGTTCATGTATACGTTCTCGTGTGATTTGTAATCAAAGTTTATGTACCTGTGTAATAATACCGTAAAGCCGTCAAAGTTCGTGTATCAGTTATAGCCGAAATTAGCGTCAATAACAACTTTAATAGTTTTTCCGGTAAAATTCACTGAAATACTCTTTTGATATTGCACTAACTTAATGAGAAACAATAGGAGACGATAGAATATAAAAAGTGTAATGAAATGATTAAAACAAATACGAGTGTTTTACACATTTAAAATAAAAAAATTAGGATATTATATATGTACCCCAATTTAAAAAATGTTACGTATATGCCCTATTTTGTATTATATAAAAATTGACGGAAATCGATTTTGATAAAATTCAAATTTTCAAATTGGCAAATATACAAATTGACTTAAGTCGATTTCTGCACTGGCAAAACATTATTCCATAAAAAATCAAGTTAACTCAATTTGTCAACCATGTGTCGGGCGTGTTGAAATATCGACTCAAATCGATTTTGGGTGTGTCTAAAAATCGATGGAAGTCGATTTTGGAGGATGTGTCAGGAACAATAGATAATCGATTCAAATCAATTTCTATGGCCATTTTTTCTATTTAAACATAATCGATGAAGCCCAAACTCGCGTATGACGTCCTGTCATGTTGGTGGAAATTGCAACTAAGAAATCGACTTTTGATGTCAATGGCATGAATATACCAATCTTGAGAGGAAGATGAGAGGAAGATAACTGTCATTGTGAATATACCAATCTCGTTTGCCTACTTCATCACTTTATTTTCAGGCGGTGATGACTTCAACGAGTCCTATACATATATATATGTTATCGTCAGTGAAAAGTTAGCCGAATATTAGGCTTAATTGGGCCTATAAATGACAAAAGATTTTGGGCCTCTAGTCCAAGTGGGGACGGTTACAGTTGTGAGAGCGAGCCATGCTTAAGAGATGGAATCGTGGTCCAAGCGGGGGTGCGCTTCAAGTTGAACACGTGCTTTGGTTCAAACGCAAGCGGGAACGGTTACATCGAGCCGCAAGCAGTCGTGGAGAGGGGACGGTTCTTTCCCCACGGTAATTATGATGCCGTGGTAACCGTATACGTGCTAGACGGTTGTTTGGGATTATGGGCCGTGCTAGCCTTAGTATAAAAGGGAAAAAGAAGAAAATAGGAAGGGACACGAAGATCAACATAGACAAATTTCAATATTTTTTTTCTTTTAACTCATGTTTCCTTTAGGAGTAGTGTAGTTGTAGTCTATCAATCTTGTATTTTTTCAGTTTCCATGTACTTTAGTGTTATTGTTGTTATTGTACCGTGTATCGTCAATACTTAATCATATCCTCGTTTTCAATCCTGAGTCCAAAGCTTATTGTTAGTAGTGTTTGGAGGACCCATAATTAAAGGGCAGATTCCCTTCCTTGGTGTAATTGCCTTTATTCTTGGGATCACTTGGGAATTTAGTTTCTTGGCTTTTGTTACTCGTTTAACTTAGCCGAACTAAATTTTACCACAACATATTTTGGCATGCCCGGTGGGACCAAAAGGATTGACATAACGAAATTCCAATCCCAAGGTTTGGATTATCAGTGGTGCAAGGAGTTGCGCTCAAAGAAAATAAGCACTCCTGGTGCAATGTCGACAAACGCTAGACATGGGAATCGAAAAGGAGATGACAGCACGGTTAGTCTAAATAAGAAGGTTCTAGTATGCCGAACATTCTCCATTTCTTTCTCGGAAAAATGGAACTCCACATTCAGCGTCCGCGCCTAAAAACAATGAGGATAAATAGCCCATGACTGTATCCACATCGTTTATTAGGCAACAGATGGAACTAGGAGTGAATGATGTGATGCTCCATGTGTCAAAACAATTGGTTGATATCGTCAAACCTATGGTGTTAAATGTTTTGCAGGAAAATGGTATCATACCTAGCATGGGAATAATACAGAATGATCAGTAGGAACATGCCTTATGAGCCGAGTACAAATCCTGGGGGCAGTTTAATTTGGTTAGGAGACCTATGAATGCAACAGTGCATTTAGATTTGCCACCAATAACAAATGATAATCCGGCTTGCGTACTCTCAGCCATGGAACATGTCACCTAGGTTAGAGCGGAATATGGCAAGCAGTGGTAACATGGAAGAACAATGGGCTATGACATCGTATTCTATGATGCCTCCGGGAGGAGTTCCTAATATGAGTACTCCGAATATCGTGTTGGCCCTAACCAAGGAATAAATTGCATGAACCCAGTACCAGATCAGCGTGGAATGTACCAGTACCAGGTCCTAATGTTATGCATGATCAAGGAGGATTAAGGCCGAGCAGCGGGTTATAATTGAATGTTCCAGTTGGGATCAAAGAGTACCTGGTAACTAATTCCTGGATCCAAATGCAATTCAGATGCCATGAGATGGTATTTCAATGTAACTGAAGCCACTAGAAAGGCCCATATACAGAGACCTTATCAGAACTGGGTCGATAGGGTCCTTTTCCACGTGGCTTCAGAGTGCCCGATTTTGTGTCATTTTCAGGTGATGATGGGAGATCTTCAATGGAGCATGTTGGCAAGTTTTTAGCACAATGTAAAGGTGGGCAAAATAAAGCTTTAAGGCTTCAATTATTTCCACTATCCTTGACTGGACGGCTTTCTCATGGTACTCATCCTTGCCACCCAATTCAGTTCAAAATGGATGGACATGGAGGGTTTGTTTCATGATTATTTTTATAAGCCGTTACCAGAAGCCTCCACTTAGATTTATTTAGAATCAAGCAACAGGTGAATGAGCCAGTCTTTGACTTCATCGAAAGGTTTAGGAAGATAAGGGGTAAATGCAGTGTACAATTGCCAATGACTGAATACACTTCCATAGCATTGAATAATATGCATCCACAACTAGAGAAAAGCTAATTGTCTCAGAGTATGGTGATCTTAACCAATTAGCTTGCAAGGCTTCTAGAGTGGAACAATTCATTCATGAAAGGATCAAAGGCGTTCAAATAAGATTGGTGGTAAAACTTCTCAGTTTATTTATGTGGTCAAATGTGAGTCTGATAAGGAGTTCTGTGAAGAACAATTGTCATTGGAAGGAGAAGTAATGGCAACCAAGATAGTCAAGGGTAAGCCATATTCATGCCCTGCACTAACTCCGGCTAAGGTGAAGAGAAGTTAACCCAGAAGGAAGGATATTTGTTTGACATAACAAAGGCTGATCAAATTTTTTACTTCTTGTTGAAAGACAAGCAATTGAAGCCGCCTGAAGGACACAAAATCCCTTCTCCTAACAGTTGAAGAATAGAAAGTATTGTAAGTGGCATAATTCTGACTCTCATTCTACCATTAATTGTTTAGTGTTTAGGAGTGCTTCCAGAAGGCATTGAAGGAGGGCGATTAAAATTTCCTGAAAAGAAAGTGCCAAGCATGACGGTTGATAAGATCCTTTTCCCACGCTGATCAATATGGTATCAATGTCTAATTCAGCCGTTATGAAAAGAGCAACAAGAGAAATGTGAAGAAAGGTTTGAATAAGATGTGGAGGCCAAATTCAGTGATAATGAAGGGAGAGTTTAGCAAAGGGAGTGAAGCCATTGAGTTGCACAACCACGGAGTACAAATGTAGAGATTCATCAGAGCAAAGGAGGAGTGTGTTTAATCAGCTGAGTTTCCTAGTGAATCAGATTAGTTACACTGGGGAAAAATATTCAACAAGTTAACAATATGGTAGGCCGATTCATGTACGAAAGAAATAAGTTCCAAAGGTTTGGCTACCATAGGAACACACTTCGTCCAAGAAACTTCTCCAGAGGAAGGGGTCTAATGTGCAACTACCTCAGGTGTCTAGTCATCCCTTTCCTAAAGAAAATAGGCGAGCTGTGGAGTTAAGCTATTCAGAGGGTAGCCCGTTATGAGAATTATTGTAAGAGATGATGCAATGTTTCAACCTAAGAAGATGATCAAACCAAAGTCCCATCCTAATTAATCAGGATGGACTATGGTTGAGAGAATACAAAAAAGGAACCGTAGATGGAGAATGAAGCACTTTCCAAGTCTTAGAAGCATTGGCTGCAAAGGAAGAGAGCTTTTCTAAAAGTAAAGGAAAGATTAGAGTCTCTAGAGAAGGGCAAAGCTGGCAGAAGATCTTCATGATGAAAAAAGTAAGGAAGTAGAAACTGTGAAAGCCATGCAGAAATTATCTATCAATGAAGCCTCACAAAGTAAAGGCTTATGTGGAAGGTTATTTAGATGGAGAATCTGATGATGACAGTGAAGATGAGTTGCTAATCATTGCCAATGATGAGGATTTAGAGATGATGGCCGTGGTGGGAATTTTGCCCTTAGAGTTTTTGGTTGAGGAAGGGCAGAAGCTTTGGAAGGAGATGTCATGGTGGAGGGACTGAATATATCTCCATCATAACTGAAAAGGAGAAGGAAGACCAGTGTAAGGGAGAACCTATGATTGTATTTGAGAGACTAGAAAAACCTCGCCATTTGAAACCGCTTTATATCAAAGCTTTTCAGATTGAAGTTCGCCGAACCACGACCTTATGTGGATTTGTTTAATGAAGATGAACCATGAAAAGGTAGTAGAAGAAGTATTGTAACGAAGAGGCTCTATCCTGAATGCAAAATTTGGGATTGTGTTCAGGAATGAGTACGGGAAAGAAGTCGAGAAAGAAGTTGAGGAAGAAGTGGACGAAGATGCATGCCCGTCTATAAAAAAGATCAACCGATGTTTGAAGCACAAGATCCATTGCTTGAAGTCAACTTGGGAACAGAATTGGAACCAAGGATGACTAAGATTAGTGGATTGCTGAACGAAGAATATCAAGAGAAATTGGTGCATCTAATTCAGAAATATAAAGATTATTTTGCATAGGATTATCATGAGATGCCTGGTTTGTCAAGAGAGTTGGTTGAGCACGATTACCCATTAGACAAGGGTACAAGCCTTTCAACAGACGCCACGAAGCATCAATCTAGAATTACAGCCAAAGATCAAATTAGAAATTGAGAGACTGTTGAAGGCTGGTTTTATTAGGACGGCTAGGTATGTTGAATGGTTATCAAACATTGTACCTGTAATTAAAAAGAATGGCCAAGTTAGGGTTTGTATAGATTTTAGAAATTTAAACTTGGCTACGCCTAAGGATGAGTATGTCATGCCTGTGGTGGATATGTTAGTTGATTCTGAGCAAGAAATGAAATCATGTCATTTATGGATAGTTACTCTGGGTATAATCAAATCTAGTGATGATGTACATAAAACTACTTTTCGTTGCCTGGGGCTATTGGTATCTTTGAATGTGTGGTTATGCCATTCGGTTTAAAGAATGACGGAGCAACCTACCAAAGGGCAATGAATGCAATTTTTCATGATTTAATAGGAAAAAGTATGGAAGTATATATAGATGATGTAGTAGTGAAGTCAGCCAAATTTCATAAACATCTAGCCGATTTAGAACAAGCTTTTATTAGAATGAAGAAGCATTCATTAAAAATGAATCGGCTAAGTGTGCTTTTGGTGTCTTGGTTGGAAACTTTTTGGGGTTTTTAGTACATCACCAAGGTATTGAAATAGATAGGAATAAAGCTAAAGCCATGTTAGAAGCTAAGCCTCTAACCAATAAAAAGGAATTGCAAGTCTTATTGGGAAAATTAATTTTATGAGAAGGTTTATTACTAACTCAGCTGGAAAAATGAAAACTTTTTCTCCTTCATTGAAATTGAAACAAGCTGAGGATTTTGTTTGGGGAAAGGAATAGCAACAAGCTTTTGACCAAATCAAGAGATGTCTAGCAAGCCACCAAGTTTACCAGTTTTAGTACCACCTCCTGGAAGGCCGTTAAAATTGTACATCTCAGGAAAGACTTGATGGGAGTTTATTGGCTCAGGACTTAAGAAAAAAGAAGAGGGCAGTGTATTATTTAAGTCGTACGCTTAATGATGCCGAGTCAAGATACACTCCTATTGAAAAACTTTGTTTGTCTTTATTTCACGCTTGTACTAAATTAGAATATATCTGTTGCCAAGAGAAGTACTAGTCATATGTAAGATAGACATAGTCAGATATTTGTTAAATAGACTTGTACTTCAAGGGCGTTTGATGAAATGGGCCATAAAGTTAAATGCTTTTGCCTTTAAATATGTGCCTATGAAAGCCGTAAAAGGACAAGCATTGGCAGATTTCTTAGCCAAGCACCCATGTGTAGTAGTGACAGATCCATTAGATGAATACTAAAATATGGTTGCAAGTTAGCCTGGGTATTGTCGTTTGATGGATCTAAGCATAGTGAGGGAGGAGCAGGAGTAGTCATCACAAGCCCTGATGGCAAAGATGATAAATGCCTTTTTAAGCTTGATATTTAGTGTAACACCCCAATTTTTCCTGTAAAGTTTTACCGTCGTTAGAATTCCGAATTACCTAGGTAATTTTTCATATAATTCGAGACCAAACAATCCTCAATAAAGGAATATAACATTAGAAGAAAGGTTAGGAGCAATTTGCAAGAGTTGCAAACCCCAATTTTCTGTACGTGTAAAATGACCAAAATGCCCTTGAGGTTATTTTAAAATGAGGATCGTGGGCCCCACCCATTCTCAAGGGGATGTTTTGATGATAATAAGGGATTGTTTGTGTTATGTGTGTTAATAGAGGAAAAGAATCCTAATTTTGAGCTCGACGCGAAAACCAAAACGCCCTGGCTGTTTTGACTCTTATTGGTGCCACTAGCCAGAACCTCACTAAAATGTTTTAAAACATGTTTTGAAGCTATGATTAACCATTAGTTAAGCTCGGGTGGTCTTGGGCAATTTTTAAGTAAAATTACCATTTTGTCCCCTCTTTGTGCAGTTTGCGAATTTGAGATTTTTGATTCGTATAGCGAAACCTAAGAAATATTAAGCTCAAATTAAAGGTTATTAGATTCTAATTATTAATCTAGAGTCAAAATTATTTATTTAGATTGATTAGAACTTAAAATTACTTAAAAACACTCAAATTGCTTACTAATTCACCTAAGCCCTTAATTGCAAATCTCTAATTTGCAAAGATACCTTACCTACACCTAAATAATACATGGAACACACAAATTTCTCTTCCATGGGCTGCAAATGGCTGAAATAATGGAGCCATAATGCATCAGAATATTGCCAAATAATGCACTAAAACAAAATGCCAAAAATGTCACAATGAAACATAATTCCCTAAATTCATACAACTTGTCTTGAATCCATGTTTTCCTCCCTTTGTTCCCTTTGAAATCTGCCAGCCTTCCTCCTCCCTTTGTCCATTTATGAGTCTCAAAATCTTTATAAATAGGCATGTTTGAAGGTGTGTTAGAGGCCTTAGTTCATAACTTACACAATTCTAGTTTTTAGAAGCACCAAAAGCTTTCTTTCTTCCTCCCTTGGCCGAAACTTCTTCTCCCATTTCTCAAAGAGATTTTCTTTCATTTCACTCCAAGAAACCAAGTTCTCTTCCTTTCCTTCAAACCACATTAGGTAGGGAGTTGTCTTTAAGCTTATTTTTATGCTTTGCTAAGTGTTGTTCTTGGTTCAAAATGATGATTTCATGGACTTTCTCTAGCTTTTCCATTCGGTTTTCTTCTTTCTTTTCCTTTGAATATTTCGGCCATAAGGCCTATATGGGAATACGATGATAGCTTGATGATGAGGACCTTGAGTGTTGGTTGTAAATCCATCACAAGTTAGGCCTCTAAAGCTTGAAAATTCCACTTGATGCAAAACTTTAAAGAATGATGTTTTTATGATGTAAAAATAAAGATCTTAAGTTTAGAACTTGAAAGATGTATTTTTCACTTTGTCTTACTAAGATATATTGGGTTGAATTTATATTTCTCTAAAGTCTTGGAGGAGCTCTAGTAAAGAAATAAAATGAACTTGCATCCATGTTTAAGTTTATGCCTTGCATAACCATGTTTACTTTCTATGTCATCACTAAATTCTCAAGAATGAATAAATGAACTTGCATTCTCATGTTTAAATTTCCAAGCTTGCATTTCATGTTTATGTTTCAAGTTGTCACTTAATCTCTAAAGATAATAAAAGGTTGCATCTCATATTTATTTTATGCTCTCACTTTATTTTATAATGGCTAAAAGAATCAACGCATGACATGTTTATTATTATGTCATCATCTAAGAATCCTAGAGCTCAAAGACTTGCCCAAGTATCACAAGCAAAGTTGGAACCATGGTAATAAGAACTCTAAAGCTCACTTTCAATTTCCTTAAGATTATTGGAGTCAAAGAATTCATTCTTTAAGAAGTCTTGAGTTTGGAGCCTAATAAGATGTAATAAGAATTCTCTTCTCTCAGGTCAGTGGGACTACGCGCTTATTTTTCTTTTATTAAGATTCTCTTCTCTCTCCTCCAGTCGGACTACGTCGCAGTTTCTTATTTATTTCAAGCTCTTGCATCATGTTTAAATTTCCAAGTCTACATAATCATATTTATATTTCAAGCAAATCACCTTAATCCTTGAATATAATAGCACATCATGTTTAAATTTCAAGTCTTGCATATCATGTTTATATTTCCAAGTTATCACCTTATAAAGACAAGATTATAATGAGGTTGCATAGTATGTTTATGATTATAGTCATCATCTAAATCTCTAAAGCTCAAGACTTGCTCCTTTTATCTTAAGTGAAAATTTTAATCGTGAAGATTCTTTCAATGTATAAATCGGCCTCATGATTAAGGTAGGCCTAAAGTGATTTTAAATAAGCTACTGATTTAGTTCTAAAATTTCTTTCAAGATTAACAAAAATAATTAGTTTCTAAATGAGTTTAAGGCTTTGCAAAGATTTTATGGGAAACTAGTATCTTACATGTACTTAAAATGTGATTTTAAGCAATTATGTGAGGTTCATGATTCAGCCACTGATCTAAGTTTAGTACTACTGTATGATGATGGTTTAATATGTTTGAAGTTGTGATAATCATGGTTTATTGAGGAACGATTCTATGCATGTTAGAAATAAAACTAGCTTCCAAAAATCGTAAAAGCAAGATTTCTAGAACTCTAGAGAATGAAATTTATGCGTTTCTTCAGAACCTTTAGCAGCCCTAAGAACCAGGTTCTATTATGTTTAGATAAGGGAGAATGATTCATAATTGGTTTAGTAATTAATTTTAGCACCATAAGGAAAGCCGGTAACGAGAAAGGGTTAAAAATGTAACTTCTAGCACATGTAAAGCCTTAAATATAACTTGCTGCCTATGCTGTCCCATATAGTTTAATAATGTTCTTAAGGTTTATAATTAAGGTTAATGATGATAATGAATCCTTTAGATGCATGATTAATTAGTTTGATAATTGAGGTTACCTGATTCTAAAGTTTCGGTTGTTTAAGGATTTTCGATAAGAATTTATGATGATGGTTCTTTGAAGTTTGAAATGATAAGTCTATGTAGTGATTTGATGCTTATTAAGTATTTGATATCATTGAATGATTCCTGGCTTGCATGTATATAGTTGCTGTTGCAAACAATGAGAATGTTTATGCATCCTGATGATTATGAATTGAGAGTTGTATTAATATAACATGCAAAGACTTAATGGTGACTTAAAATTATGAGGAAATGATCCTTTGGACCTATCAGACTATAGGTGGTGAAAGGGTGATTCTTGCCCCCTAGCCCGTTCTCTCAAAAGGGTAGAGTTGAGACTTTAACTTATCAAAAGGGATAAGTATATGCTAGTGATGACTAGTAAGGTATGATCTCATAACCTAGATTACTCCCAAAAGGGTGGAGTATAGGGTGGCCCAGGAAAATGATGATGAAAGTAACTTTAAGTCACCTAAGGAACTAAGTAACGTATTATGTGATTATAATGTTCTTCTATGCATAGTATTTATGAGATGATGATGAGAAATATGATGTTCTTCTATGCATAGTATTTATGATATGATGATGAGGAATATGATGTGGTCTTATGCATAGCTATGTTATTATAATATGATGAGATATATGATAGGAAAATTTCATTATAAATATGACATGCTAAGTTTATGATGCATTACAAGACGCATGATTAAAACTAATGGACCTCGGTAAAGAATATTTCCAAACTTAATAAATGAATCTTAGCATGCTCACTATTTCATAATAACCCCGAGGTTCCTGAGGACGATGATGATGACACGATGCATATGAGGTGAGTACTAGAGATTCTTTTATAAGTTTCTCACTCCCTCTTTCTTTCTTTCTTTCTTTCCATCTCGTCTTAGAAAGTGATGGTAATGTTCGTGATTCCCATTGATGCTCTCACCTGGTAGATGTCCTTGATCTTGTGAACCAGCCTTATCATCCTTGAGGAACGTATCGCTAACCTTGCGCGTGTGCTCAGATATCTATCCCTATCCCTGGAGTGTTATTACTAGGTGCCATTAATGGATGTTCTTCCATCCATATACTATTTATGTTTTGTTCGATTGACTATACCTAGTCTAACTCTATTGGTGGGCAAAATATCTATGTGTTATGTAATTATGGATGTCATATGATGGAGCCTATGTGATGTAATGTGATGTGTTCTTTTTATGATATGTTTATTCCGCTTTGTTTTCCTCCGTTCATTATACGCGGCTCACGTTTTTATTATGTTTTAAAAAAAAATGGCTCATAATTTCACTAAATATTTTCAAAGTATGATTAAAGAACTGAAGAGAAGAGTAAAGTCTAGTAATTAATCAGATACGGCCTAGGCATATTAGGTTAATTATTAGGGTGTTACATTTTGGTATTAGAGCAGTTGCTTCTCAGAGCCTGAGGATTGGACTGGCTATGCTTCTTAAGCATAATACGTTAGAAATGTCATGTGTAAATGTTTATCATTAGGATAAGCTTGAGGATTAGAGTAGAAATTACCTTGGGATAGTACTCTGTGTTTGGAGCACATATCTTGCCAAAGGAGGTTTGCTTGCTGTATTTCCTCCCATCTTTAAAATCCTTTTCCAGAAAGGGTTTTTGCAAGGTTAGGGTCTTCATCTCCTTGTCTAAGGAAGTGGCCTGAGTATATAACCAAAGCTGCTCGTCCTGAGTGTGTTTGATCTCCTGTGAGAGCTTTATCTTGAGGAAGCAAGGTCTCAGCTAACCTCCATCTCAAGCAATACTTTGTCGAGGAAGGCAATCCTTTGTGTTGTAGCCTACTGTTCTCATAATTAGCAATTCTTTTATTTTCTTGCTCTTTGAATGCTGAGGTCAAACTCTTCTTCTTCTGTTCTAAGCTCAAAAGGAGTCAGCTTGTATTCATTTCGATCAATCTTTTTTGCCGGCTTCCAATGAGAATTCATATCCACCAAAAGCATTCCTATTTTAGTGTAAACTATTTTGGTGGGTTTGAGATATCATCAGCTGTGGAGTTGGCGACTCGGCTAAGTTTTGCTTGCAGCATGATTAGAGTAGCAGGATCTGGAATTTTTTCCTTCTAGAATTTTGGATATGTCATCATAAATCTCTTCAACAGGGAGCTGCCTTTGAGAGGGCCGTAGTAGGGGTACTAAAGTACCTAGCCAACTCCTTAGCGGAAATGTTGGGAGGCGAATGATCTGAATAGGGGAGGTTGGCACGTCCGAGCCAAGTCAGGTCGGAGCAGTGTCTTCAGAATCACTCTTCTCGGCTAGAACAAGAGCTTGAGCAAGAGAATGGATCCTGCTGGCAACCAGGAGGTTGCTGTACTTTCTTTAAGAAGGAAATTTTTGACTTAGTTATCAAATTAGTTGAAGATGAAAATATCAAGGTGAGAATATATATGTGTATATACCTTAGTTGTGATGGGAGTATCTAGTTTGAAGGAAGGGTATGCCCAGAAGAATGAGTAACCCTCTTTGGCATCTCGGCTCTGGAGAGCTTTTCTTTTTCCGTTTAGGAGAAGGAGTTGTTCTACGACTTAGAATTGAGTTGAATTAAGGAAGATGACATGTAAATGTGGAGATGTTAAAAAAGCAAAGGCGGGAAGTAAAGCAATACCTGGCATAGGGCTATCCATAGGAAAGGTAGGAGTGGTTCTTCTCCTTCTTTTTTGGGGGATCAACATCAGCCTTATATAACTTGTCCAGGTAGTTTTGGATGTTATCCTTGAAAGAGGATAGTACATTCCTCCACCACTCCAAAAAGTTAGGAGTCTCTGATGGTTCTGGATTATACATCACAAACGGAAGTCGAGGAAAAGAGTTTGTTGTTCCTCCTCCATCTTCTTCATCTGCTCTAGATTTAGAACGGGCGCTCAATTGAAGAAACAATACGGCCAGACTAGCTGGGATATCCTAGATAAAACCTAGATGCCATGCAAAAGTGGGGACAATAGGGCTTGGGAGGTTTTATCCTTTCTAGAGTTTGGTTGTAGCCCATTCAAGATATCATGAGGAATGAGAACATGAGGGAGGTGATTTTGTAAAAGGACAACATCATATCCTGAAGCAATGTAGGGGTCTATCCTAACCCACTTAGGACCAAACCTAGCATCATGGTAGGGGAAGTAATCTAGACTCTGCCGTTGGGGGATCTCAAAAAGTTTGGAAACAATCTCGTGAGAGGTCATAATGGTGACAGGACAGACACATACAGGTTACCATATACGACGGGAAAAGGGTTCCTGAGAGAACCAACCGGATAAACTCTGGAGGTATACATTAGCCCATAGGTTCAAAAATCACAAGGGACCCTGGACATTCTCAATGGAATTACCCTTCGTAGTTCCTCTACCATGTTAGACATGCTTCTATAGAAGGTAAACAGGAAAAGGGAACCTAAAATTATTTGTCGATTAGACATAATAGCAGCAACTACATAAGCGTACTCAAGACGATGCAGTAGAGCTAGTATAGAAGAAGTACTTCCAGAGCCAAAACAAGAGGAGAGCAGCATGCTCATCTTCAGCTATCCAGAGGTGTGAGAGTTGGCTTGGAGGAAATTGGAGTAGGGGCCAACTTTTTGTTAAATTTCACACCCAAATTGTCCCCAAAATGGTCACTGATAGGGATAGATTCCTCGGTAAGCGATAGACCGAGAATGGCTGCTATATCCATTAGGGTTGGAGTGAGCATGCCAAAAGGGAATATAGACCCGTTGATGCTGGGTTCCAGAAGCCGAGCAAAGACAAAATGAAGTGGGGGTTGCACAGGTATTCCTTGGTGCTGAGCTTCACCATGTCATATATTCCCCAGCTCATCCATCTTTTCCTTTAGCCGTGATACCTCTCGCACCATGCTTCATACCCTGGAGTTAGGTGTGGCCAAGCTCGGAAATCAGTTGGGCATTTAGAAATGTCGAACCAATCTTCAGTGATTAGAAGTTCGTGTCAGAAGGAATAATGAAGTGATTGATTAACTCCTCCCTAGAAATTAGGTCGTAAAAGAACTTAGACGATAGGTGTGAGTATCTTCATTATAGGGTAAGTAAACTCCCATCTTCTTAGAGGAATATGACGTACATAGCTACTAATGGTCAAGAAGAGTAGAAGAAATCAAGAAGGAGACTGGAATATTCAAGAAGGGTGAGAATACGAGTGGTGTAGAAGGTTAACCTGATTTGTTTTTTAAAAAGGGTATTTAAAGGATGACAAGGTTGTTTTGTGTTCCCGTATTTAGGGGAGTTTGTTGTAACGGATTTAATCATTAAACCAAGGCGGTGATATGACCGTTACACGCGTTAAGCCTCAGTTCCTTCGGCTTTGGGTAGGGGCATATGTTACTGTCAGTGAAAATTAACCGAATATTGGGCTTAATTGGGCCTATAAGTAACAAAAGATTTTGGGCCTCTAGTCCAAGTGGGACAGGTGCACACTGTGAGAGCGAGTCGTGCTTAAAAGATGGAATCGTGGTCCAAGCGGGGGCACGCTTCAAGTTGAACACGTGCTTTGGTTCAAACGCAAGCGAGAACGGTTGCCGCAAGGAGTCATGGAGAGGGATGGTTATTTCCCACGGTAGTTAGATGTAGCCGTGGGTATACGTGCTAGATGGTTGTTTGGGATCATTGGCCGTGCTAGCCTTAGTATAAAAAGGGAAAAGAAGAAAAAAGAAGGGACTCGAAGATCAATATAGACAAATTTCAATATATTTTTTCTTTAGCTCATGTTTCCTTTAGGAGTAGTGTAGTTGTAGTCTATCAATCTTGTATTTTTTCAGTTTCCATGTACTTCAATGTTATTGTTGTTATTGTACCGTGTATCGTCAATACTTAATCATATCCTCGTTTTCAATCTTGAGTCCAAAGCTTATTGTTAGTAGTGTTTGGAGGACCCATAATCAAGGGCAGATTCCCTCCTTGGTGTAATTGCCTTTATTCTTGGGATCACTTGGAAATTTAGTTTCTTGGCTTTTGTTACTCATTTAACTTAGCCGAACTAAATTTTACCACAACAATATATATATATACATACATACACACACATACCCCAATGAATTTAACAATTTTAATATAAATACTAAGTGTATTGTTTAAAAAAAAAAAGTGAAAGTGTGTTTGCAAATAAGTTTATTAATATTTTGGAAAAATTAAAAGAATACTTTTTTATCTTAGGACTACGAATATCATTAAAAATGTTATCAAAATTTGTTCATATAAAATCATTTATGATAGCACCAACTGCAAGTATGGATAGCACATAAATGAAACTACAAATAGAGGGACAAATGGAAAAGAATACTTTATCTCCCTCAACCAAAGGTCACATCACTTTACTCCTAAACTTTTAAAAATGCAAATCGATAGCCCTTAGGCATTTTTTAATATATGTTTTAATCATTCTATTTTATCTATTATTAATGAAAAATAAGTATGCTAAAAACAACATGCAACCTGATATTTTCAACTTTGTTGATTGTGTGTTATTTTCATTAACATATATGACAAAAATTAATAGAATGATTGATTTCTACAATTAGAAAATGTTAAGATCAATTTACACATTTTTAAAATTATGGGATAAAGTATAAAACCTGCAATTTGGAGAGTAACGTGCTTATTTCTCATGATAAAGCTTGATACTTTTTTAATGAACTTGGTAAATAGGTTGCGTTCTAAATGTCTATATTTGTACACACTGTATAAGTGAATTATTTTCATATAGTTTGAGTACTCTATCACAAATAATTTCAGTTGATATTTGAATTAATTTTACACTTAAATGAACAATGCAGTCACACTCTGTATTTGTGAACACATTGCCCTAGTTAGATAACTATCAAGTGCATTTAACTAAGAGTTTTATTTAACCATCAATTTTCCTAATCATATTGGCAAATTGGTGGTTAAGTATATTTTTTTTTGAATTCAATTTAATACTTGGTTAGTTAAAGGGGTGATGTACCTGTGAATGTATGAATGAATAATATTCTTTGTCATAATTTAATCAAAAAGAATTATTCATCGTAATTATAAAACATTTATTTGTCATTGATTTGGGGTAGATATCTGATTAATTGGTTGCTATTTCCACCAACATGACATCGACTTAAATCGATTGTAGGAACATGTCAAAATGTGTCAAAATGTCTCAAAAATTGTTTAAAAAAATATTTTGAGACATTCTGACATTTTCCTATAATCGATTTAAGTCGATTTGTGAATGTAAAGCTAGCTCAATCTGTTAATATGGAAATGGAAATCGATTTCTATATAATATAAAATATGACATACCTGTAATGCTTTAGATACAAATAGATATATAATATCCTATTTTTTATTTTAATTTTGTAAAAAAGTTAACAAATACTCTATCCCTTTAAAATATTCTGTCACTTTTAGACAATCACAAATATTTAGAAATATAATATAAATATTGAGAATGAAATAAAATGAAGTGAATGAATTAATATGCCTTGTTAAATGATATGTTTTGGAAAACTAAAAGTTAGTGAGTGAAATAACTTAGGGCTAGTACTAAAAAAAATATTGTATTGAAATATGAAGTTGTCTGAAAGTTTATAGATATTTTTAAAGGGAGTTAGTAACAGATAGTCTTTTAGCTTAGAGTTTGATTTCTTCTCCTCTTTTAGATACCACTATTATTGTTTATTACATATTGGAAATACACACTCACTCCTTCTACTTATCCCCACTACTCTTGTTGTAATGGAACTCTCAACTTGTGTAAAGTCATGCATCCACACGGTGATCTCATGATGTGTTCCTCCTCTATTCGATCCATTCCTTGTGTTTGTAGAGCAGGTCTTGCGGGCTAGTGGAGGCTAATGGAGACGAACCTATTCCTTTACACATTGGCATCTTAGAAGACAGGCTCGTTTGTTAGCATTGGTGGTTGGATGATGATTTTGGAGCTCACTCAAATTAAAATTGAAATTTATTATTGTTGCTGAATTTTTTATTCACCTAAGTCTAATGAGTAAATGATCTCATGAACACAAAATCCACATTGATCCCAAAATGTGAAAGCAATTGTAATGCCCCAATTTTGATCTTCATGCAAAACTTTTAAATTAACTGAGGTGTTAAATATTATGTGCAACAATGTTTCGAATTAACTACAAATACATATATGTAATTATGTCTTTAGTGAATTGTGTAATGGTTAATGCAAATTCAATTTGCTTTAGGTATTGCCTACAGGTAGAGGCTGACCTAAGAAGGTTAGTATATTCACCACCATCTCCACTAGTTCCCCTACCATTACCTCCACCACCACCCTCCCTCTATAATGATATCCAACCCTGGGTATGTTGGCCTTATAGCACATTTGACACGAACTCATTATTCCTAGCCCCAGTCCAGTCATACCCCATTTATAGTAGTGACCTCAGCCCTAGTTCTACCACTTGCCCAACTCTCAGTGCCACTTCTATGTAGACCCTTACTTCTTCTAGTAGGTCACAGGCATGCACACCTGATAGTAGGAGGCTTCGATGGCATAGGTGTGATGGGAAAGATGGTAAGTTAGTGCATATTTTCTTTTACACGGTGTAATTTTAGATTATGTATGTCGTTTCAAATATAGTCATTATATTTAATTTGGTTCATCTATGTAATAGCTCGAGTCCTTTTCCTAAAGGCCTCTACAAGATTCCAGAGGTTATATAGAATAAGCACAACTACCTGGCCAACCTAGACCGACATCCCAAAAGAAGTTAAGGAGGTGTGGTAGTAAGAATGGAAGGTAATGCTATAATTTGTTTGCCTTAAACTCAAGTTTATATAATTCATATGTTTGTGATTAATGTCATATTGTGAGATTTGTATATGCAAAGGTGTTAGTGATTGTGCCCTAGGCCATTTTATTGGACCTTTATTGTTAGTTGTATTTTCATTGATAAAAGATGTTTTATTCATTTTCTTTATTGTTATATTTGCAATATATCCCTAGTTGATCATTAATATTATGATATAAGGCTAATATAAGCTTAATTCATAATCATGAGGTAAGTATGTGTATGGTACAAAATTAAGCTTATGGGTATTTGTCAGAAAACAAGATATTGGATAAATCCATTGTAAGATCACTACATAGATTAATGTCATAAGTGATTCTTAAAATAGTTATGTCACTATATCCTATACCTGAGTTTACACAATTTCCTACATAAAGAATATTATTTTTGATATAATCATACGTTATCTTTAATTGGATAATTATAAAGATTATGGTTGAATATAATGTAATTTATGCAGAGGATAGTGATTAAACAAGATGGGATCTATCCCTTTTTTTAGAGAAATATCTATTGGGCCCTTTAATAAGTGAGATTGAAAAATGCATGGTCGTTCTCAAATGAACTGAAGAAGTTATCAGTGTCATTTGATTTATTAGTCTACTTGAAGATTGATAAATTATATTTGAACAATATAAGGATGACATTGCCCATGCCTTATGTTCAAGTTAGATATTATGTGATAAAAAGATTATGACATATTCTATTGGTTAAGTTAATATAGACTTTTAATTTATTATTACTTGGGTCAATCGATCGTAGTGCATTGCTAGAGGCCACTTATGACTTGTAGGCATGATAAGTGTATTGGCTACCAATATAATATAAACATATTGGATCACACACTAAGAATGTAGTGAACAGATTGTGGTTGTTTAAGAATTCAAATTTTAAATATATGGATATATATGAGATATATTATCTATATATTAAATTCATGATTCTTTTTTATATTATTAGATAATATAAATTTGAATTTTGATGATAATTATATTATATATTATCAATTCAGATTCAAAAAGATTTGTTTTCAAATTTTGAAGGATTTTTTTAGCGAATATTATTTTCCTAATTTGTTAGGTTCGCGTAACTCTTTGTCAATAGAAGAGATAAGGATCTCATTTTGCGTGTGTGACAACTTAGAAGCCAAAACCAGATTGAAGGAAACCCTACACCCACGATTTAGGATCGCACTAAGCTAACACTCGACAATGTTTGTGAACATTTGTGTATGGATACTGAGAGAGGGGGTTGTTCATTGAGCAGCACCTACAATCCAAGCATGAGGATCAGGTTCTGTAAAGCACGCTCCTAGGTACATAATTCAATCCCTACCTTCAAACTGATCAATTCATATGGATACAATTTTGGGTTTTGCAAAAGTTTTAAAATTTTGCTACACTACCTAACAAAAAGGTTCTTTGATATTTTTCTAGGGATGAGGCCATTAAGAAATCTTGGTGGATTAGGTCCCCAAGCACTTGCGGGACATGTTTCATGACATCTACAAGGCATGCCAGGAGTTCTTGGCTCAATGATGCAACCCTGTGCAAATTGTAGGCCAATTGGGCTTTTGACGAGGGCCCCAGAATAGATCCCATAGAGCCAAGCCAAACTAGGCCTCATTGAAGGGCGGGTCATCCACATTCGTGGCTCCATTACCCAGGATAAGACCAAATGATGAATGGTAACTTTAATCTTTATGAATTTAATATATTATTAACTTATTACATTTGAATTGTACTTTGTACTTTATTATTATGATTTTAATGTACATTTCTGTGAAGCTAGGAAGTTGAACTAGCCAACTTAGGAGGAGTTATTTCTGGAACACATACACAAAAGGACAAAATAGGAGAAAGTAAAGAAGTAAGGGTTGACCCTCATCCCTAAGACCACTTACGTAAATATGAAGTCCAACCCTTTTAGTATTTAATTCTTACTCATTCATTTAGTTCATAATTATTATTTACATTGTATTTTATATTTTTCCTCTATTATGTGATTATATAGAGTGGTTGAGCAAGCCCAGACCCAATACCAAACCCAACTAGCGGAGGCTAGGCCCACATTATTTTTTCCTCCTAATGAGGAGGAAATTTGGGCCTAGATAGTTTGTGGCCCTTACAAGGGTTGCTTGTATGGCATAGGGTACTACATTGATAGTATGTCCCTCTCCTCTACCACTATGTTAGTTATTGGGGATGATACCTTGGAGCACGTGCATCCCCTAAACAAGGAGTTGTAGCAAGACACAATTGATCTAGTAGCAAACATAGCTTGTCTAGGCTCTAGAGGAGCTGGTGCGAGCGACAATTGAGAAGGAGTTGAAGTAGATTTGATAGTTGAACATCTTCATGGAATAGCCGTAACAGAAGAATGCTAAGAAAAGTAAAGAAAAATTCAAGAAGATGAAGAAGAAGAAGATAATGTCCAATGTGATGAGATTCTTCATACAGATAGGCTAAGATCCTCTGGCACTTAGCAGCTACCCTCAGACACTCCTATTGTAATACCTTAGGTACATGTGTCCCTAGGCAAATCCAGAGACCACCATAGGGTTCCCCAAGATCCACTAGTGTTATTAGTAGACCCCACTTGAATTATAACTTAAAGGTTTGAGAAAAACCACTCTGGAGAGTGTTGTAGAGCTAAAATGAATGTTGTAGCGATCACAGAGGGTATGGTAGTGCAAAACAAGGAAAACAAGCTCTCTGAGAGCGTTGCAGCGCTCAAAGTAGTGCTACAGTGGTTTGGAATTAAGGCATGCTCTTCTAGAATGCTTTTTATAAGTGCTGCACCGCTCAAATAAGCATCACATGCTCAAAGTTTTATAAAAATCCCTATTTTTGGGTTTCCAGACTAGTTTTACGCCCCCAACACCTACCCCCTAAAATGTGAAACCTCGCTCTTCCACCCTTTTCCACCTCCATTTCACTCAATTTAACTCCAATCTTTCACTTCCAAGACTTTAAGGTAAGAGATTTTGATGTTCCTACTCTTTTCTTCTATTTTTCCCTTTCTTGAGGTTGGTATTGCTATTCCTTCATATTATCCCACAGATGATGTCCTTCCTTTGTGTAAGAGTTAAATGAGTTTTTTAGGAATTGTTAGAGGCTAATCTTGTAGTTTGAAAAGTGCATGAGAAGGAGAGGTTGAATTGTGGTTGGACTTTACATTTTCCTTTTTGTTTCTAAAACTAAATAGATACTATCAAGTATGGGCTTGAAGTACAATGAAAACAAACGTTAGTATACTTGAAAGTAACTTTCTGAATTGTTTAAAAGCATTGTTAAGAAAAGGTTTTCTAGAAAACATAGTATGAAAAGTAGTAAGCATTAAATAAAAGAGAGTCAAGGAAAAAGAAGATCCTACAGATTTTATATTAGTTTGGCCAACCTGCCTACATCTAGTTCTCAACCACCATTGAGTTTGACTAAAACCATCCTTAACCTGAGAAAGTTAGATAGTCTTTATAGTAGCCTTTGCAAGCCCTTACTAGTGATTAGTAGCTCACTCCGCGTCACACTGAGTAGTCTTTCACTAGCCTCTCCAAGCTATCTCTGGCCAATAACTCACTCTACTATCACCTTACAAGTAGTCTTTGCTTATCCTATTCAAGCTAACTCATAATGATCACTACCAGATCGGGGTTACAAAGGTTTGTGTTTAGGTTGAAACACTCAAACTAACCAACACTCAAGTTTTTGTACGATATACAATGACAGATCTGGAAAACTTGAATGACTTCTTTCTATCGATTTTTCCTATGAAGAATGATGTTATATAACAAGAATATAGAAATAAGATTTTTACAAGGAAGAAACTGATTACAAGCAATAATAAACTTTACAAAGAACGAAGGAAAATTCTTCAACGTTTCAACACTATTATCAGCCAAGATCTCTTTTATTTTTTTAGTAAGCACAACATCTCTTTTTATTCTTGATCATGTATTTATGACCATTGCCCTTGACGTTTTCCTAATAACACGTGTTGATTTTCTTTTTGTGTCTTGGAAATGCAGTTTAGAGGAGTAGGTCGGCATTGTGAAGTAGTTGGAGAAGCGTTGTGTAATAGAGATTTTTGAGTCCACCTTCAAAACTACTTTTTACTTTCTGAATGAGATTTATGAACTTTTCCCTCTACAAGCTGGGTGTAACACCTTGAAAATCATTTAAAAATTAATTTGAGCTTTGTTAGTTGTAATTTTAAAAATCTAAGTTTACCAATGATGAGGGTGGCCCAACGACCTAAAAAAAAAATTTTGGGCCGGGTGAATAGTAATCTTGCGGGTCCCACTGCTCATCAGAGCGAGCCAAAATCCTAGATTTGGAACAGGAAATGCCCTGGATTGAGAAAAGAGAGGGTTAAGGTTAGAAATGGTAAGGAATGAGAAGTTATACCTAGAATTAATTTTCGGATAATGTTTGACTACTCGGGTATGGTGTTTTACCTGTTGGTAGAGTTTTGATGTGTGGCTTTTAACACCGTACAAGTTACTTGGTGGTCAAGTAACCTTTACCAACCACTTTATGCCAAGTGGATGGCAAGGATTAAAACTTGAAATGCAAGTTTTAATCTTGACCTTTCATTTATTATATTTTACTTCTGAGCCAATATCTTATCCGTTCGATGAAATTTTGGTGTGCGATTTTAACATTGAAAAGCTACTTGCTCCCTAAGTTAAAGTAAGCCACTTATGTTAAGCCAAGTGGATGGACAAGATTCATTCTTTGACTATCAAACCAAATCCTACCCATCCATTTCATTATTTCTTTTTGAATAAGAAATAAATACACATTTTGACTACTTAATTACTATATCTAACCAATATAAGGAAAAATCACCAACCTTATCACTCCATCATCATCAATTTCGGCCAGCATACTCCAAGAACCTATTCTCCAATGTTCTTGCTCCCAAACCCTCATTCTTGCTTCCAAATCCCTAAAACACTAGCTCAAAATCACTAAAACACTAAGATCCCTTCATAAAACTTGTTTTACTCATCAAGATCTATCAATCCAACCAATTGGAATTTGAAATCCTCACCACTTCTCACTTTGATACCTCATCTATTGCTGCCTAAGGAAGGATTTGGTGGCCTTGAAGTGAGCAAGATCACTCTTAGAACATCCTTGAAGCCAAGATCCTTAAAGCCACCAAAGTAGGGCATTTTAAACATCTTTTACTTCAAATTTGTTTTTCTGATTTTCTTACTGATTTGGCTGAATATTTTTCATTGTATTGGTTGATGATATGTTGATATTGATGTGTTAATTTTGGTGGAGTGTTTGGCTAATGTTAGAAATCATTTTTGTGAAAAGGGATTTTGAGTCATGCTGCTGGATTTTCAGCTTTTACATAGGCAACCATTGAACTCAAATTTTTTAATCCTATTGTGGGTATTTTTATTAGCTATAAAAAATATATGTTGAAGCTAACATCCTAAACTAGTTTCATGAATTTTCTTGAGCCTTTTTCAGATCCTACCGCCTGAAAAAAATCATGAACCGAGACTATATAGGTGCTGCCTGAATTTCTAGTCTTGAAGCTACAAATTTTACTAATTTTCTTAACATAGCAAATGATTGATTTTTCCTTTGAAATTTTTACTAAGTGTTGACAACATCTTGAAATGTAACTGTGATTTTTTCTTTTGAAATAATTCAATCATTTGATAGGGTTAAAAATTATGGATTTTGGGTTTTGAGCTAAGGTTAAGTGGTCTCTGATCACGAATTTGTGTAATTTTTTTAACATAGTTAGAGAATTCTTTTTGCCTAAAATTTTTAGGGAATCTTGTGAACACATTGAAGTGTCTTGGGTAATTTTTATAGCCTCTTAATTGATTGTTTGATATGCAAATAAATTGTTCTATGAACATGTGAAACATGCCATTATACTGGAAATGCAACAATGATTTGAATTGATGAAATAATGGCATTTTTGGTTCTAGTATGACATGAATACTTGATATTGAATAGTTGGCTATGTGATTTGTGACACACAAATGCATGCTAGAGGAAATAAAGAGTGACTTATGAGACATGATTGAAATTGCATTGTGAATGAAATACCTACATGTGGCTTATGCATGCATTTGGGAAAAGAGAAAAGTACTTGATGCAATTATATGAGAAAGAGAATATATAAATTTCAATTCATGTTCTGACATATGGACAAAACAGAAACAAGAGTTAGATTGAATTAGGGGAAGGAGAAAAGAGAAACTTTCCCAAATTAGTTTTGAGTTGGTAGACGTATCGGCTAGGAATAGATTTGTGTGTGATTCGGAAATGGAAAAAAAAATGAAGTTCGATGATCACGTATAGGAATGAGCTCGTTCTTGATAAGCGTTATTTCCCTTAAGTGGTGTGATCCACTATAAATACCATTTGGTATAAACTATCTATTATGGAGTTGTTCATTACAAATACCCGTTGGGTATAAACTAAGTCTTTCCTATGTCAATGAAAAGAGAAAATTGCATTGATTTGATTTTTGTGGCCACAAGTGAAACCAGATCACTTGGGATAATTTCACTACATTTAGCATATGCATAATCATATCATATGTAATCTCTTGATTAGAATTACTTACTATGTGTTTGAGCTTCATGACATATGTGCACTATGTGATTGATTGTAAAAGCTACCTACTTCAAAGGGATAATTTTAGAAATTTAAAAATGAATCTTTAATGTGTATTGCATAATCATATTTTCTTGATAAATCAAAGTGGCTGGGCGATGACGATGACCTTATGAGTGTGTAATTGGGGAGTTGCCCTACTGAGAATTGTATAATTCTCACCCCTATATGTTTTTGTGTTCGTGTCGCCTCCAGGTTGATCCAGAGAATAATGGGGCCTTACGTGAAGAGCTAGACAGTAGTTTAGTAGTTGATATTTCTACTTTATTGTACTTAGTTGGAGTTATATGTATGTAAATGAAATAGAGAACGTATTGTACTAAAGCTCTTAGAAGAGCTTCCTCTTCTACTTAGCTATGTATTCAATAAATTTTGTGTTTCTTTGTTATACATTTTAATAGAATCAGGATTAGTTACTTCAGGATTCAATCGATCTTGCTATTGATAACTAAGAAAGGTCCACTAATTTATAAGTAACAACTCCTAAACATAATGTCATGACTTAAGGATAACGTTGTACTTGGGAGGATGTTACATGGGGTAGTTGACCAAGTTAGTAAAAGAAGATAAGTCGTCCTTTACTGGGTTTGACTTTTAAATTTGAATTTCAAATTTTCTCTCCTTTTCCAGGAAAGTACACCATTTACAGTGAAACATGCTTTCTGAAGTGCCATCACAGTTCTTGACTTTTCTTCGATCTTCTACTCTTCAATAAGAGCTTGTTGTTGATGATATGATTACGATCATGATGATTGAAGATGGTAGTACACACTTACTTTAGAGTTAGATTGAACTTTTCACTTGAATTATACTTTTTGAAGTCACGTGCTGCTTTCTTAATATTGAGACTTGGTTTCTTTTATTTGAGAAATTTCTTTTATTCGTTGAGCATATATACGTTTAATTCATGATATATTTTTCACTTCCATTAAGTCTCATTCTCTTCTAATGAGATTAAACCTGTTTGCACATGTCATTATGAAAATATCTCATTTTAAGAAACATATATGCTAACGTAAATCGACATGTTCATTGCTTCAAGAAACTCAAGGAAATGATTAGTCTTTCTTTAAAATATTTTCTCGAAATTAGTTATGTTATCACTTAAAACATTTAGCACTAAAGTTTTCTGAAGGGTTCTAGAGCTAACAATCTTCCCCCTTTTATAATGACAAACCAATTCTTAGAAAATCTTTTGAAGAGATTTTGAAAGAAATATATGACAAGATATAGAGCTTGATAAAGCGATTTTCTTTCAAAAAACCTATGATAGGATTTTCAGAGGGTCTTATTCTTAAGGTATGATATGGATAGAATCATAACGCTTTGTTTCTTTAAGTGACGAAATCAGCTGTTTTATTTCATTTAAGGTTTCTAAAGTTAATCAAAATGCTTTCTGAGAGGTGTCAGAGGTTTGAAAAGATATGAGCATATAAGCTTTCTGAATAAACACAACTTGATTTTTAATTAGTTGACCTTTTCTAAAAATATCTGTGTTTGAATAAAGAGAGTAATACTTGTGACTCTTGATCGTGAATTTATATTCAGCACATCTTTATCCAAACAGATTTTTAAAACACAATGCAATGTTTTGTGCATAAAAAGATGCAACATATAAACTTTGAACGCAAAAGAAGTTTCTAAGCTGAAAAACAAATTGATCACGGTTGTAATAAAACTCGTGTAATAGAGCTTGATGTATATGAGAAAACTTCATAGTGTATCAGAGCATATATTTTTTTTTCAGACAAAAAACTCCAAAAATGTGTATCATGGCATGCATATCAAAGCACTAATGAATATGTGTATCAGAGCTATGTATATATGAAGGCAATAACAAATATGTACCAGAGCTAATAATAAAATTGAAAGACTGAGTGTATGATTGATATAACTTAAGTATCATAGCATGCAAAAAAAGCCATACACCTAAGACTTATAACACACACACTATGATCAAGATAACTGATTAGCTTTTCACGTAATATATATTAGAACTTAAAATCTTGAGCGAAAGAAAACTGAAGTATGTGTGTGTGTGTGTGTGTGTGTGTGTGTGTATGTGTACCAAAAGGATAGTTCATGATATCAAAGTAATAAAAAAAAAATAGCAACATGTTCAATCAACAATAAAATATGAGAAAAAAAATGAATGTCAAATACCTTCTGAACTCCCTAGATTGCTCCCCTTGAAGTCCCCACAAGATTTTCTTCATCTATTTCTTCCCTTTCTGTCAACAACAAAAAGAGGTGTGATGGAACTCAGGTAATATTATCATCAGCCCTTCCACCTGACTTCACACAAAATCTCCAGCAATGCTTCATGTCCTTTCAACGAGCTTCCAATCTATCCAGTTGTTAAGCATGTGATGCTGATTATGCAGGAGAATTTGGACTTCAGAGAAGCTTGGTTGCGGTATAGGTTGAGGTTGGCTTGTGGAAGGATTGTTTTTGAGCTAAGAATGGTGCAGGCATAGTAGCTGGAGTAGAGACAGGAGGCTTATTAATAGGAGCAAACATAGAAGCAAAGCATGAGGTGACCTAGTCTCAAGAACTTCATTTTGTTGCTCATCCTTGAGGATTCCATCTCAACATCTAAGTCGAAAGGAGAGGAAGATTCTTCTTCCATCAGCTTGATTTTGATAGTAGGTACAGACTCAGCCGTGTTTGAGTTTGACTTATCTTCAGATTCTTGAGTTTCCTCCTCTTTCAATAAGGATCAGCTTTCTTTTTCTTTTTCTTTCTTTTTCTTAGCATCCATAGCCACTTTTTCAAGGATAGCATCTTTGATCCTCAAGCTTTGTCTCTTTACATTGGTTATGGGTACACCAATAGCTCTCCTTAGAGCCTTAAAGGAGTTTGGGGTGCTTAGTACCTTCCATGTACTCGTACCACTCGTTCGCCGGGAGTAGTTCAAGTGTTGGAAGATCTTAGTTAGTAAGACTCTATAAGGAACGACAACAGTTGTCCTTTTTTTGGAGAAATGGCACTGAGCATGTACTCAAAGTCAGTCTAGATAGATTTACCTTTCTCTTTACTAACAGACAATAGAGCAACATGAGTCTTTCCTAACTAGCAGGTTGGTGCTTCCTAGTCTTGGAGAAGAAAGAACTGAAAATGGTAAATACTTGTTGTGCCTTAGAGCTTAGTAACACCATTGTGATCCACTAGGTTGGTATCTAAGAGAGTTAGTGAGACGTTTGGAGACCTCCTCAATTGAGACTCCAAGAGTTGTAAACCAGCCTCCTTTGATAAGCATTTGATTCCAGTGCCAGGTGCTTGGATGATGTTGGAGAAGTCACTTATTCCTATCTCCATGTTGATACCCTTGATAAACATCCTCAACATAGGTTCTGACATTTGCTCCAATTGGAAGTAGAAAGCTCACCATCCTAGTAAAAACTCGATTGGAGATATCAAGGAACCTTTCCCATCCTTGAAAAGCAAGGACTTTTAGTAAAATAAGGACCTGTTCATTAGTTCCATGCTTAGTCTTTTTCCAAGGAGCCACTTTTCTTATGAGTAATTGTCAGCATAATGCTATTATTGTAGAAGTTTGTGATACATAAGGAAGGTTCTCATGCGAGCAATGCTTTGGTGAAAATGTTTTCCTTTAACCATGGTAAGGTAGAGAGTTGAACGAAAAGGTTGAGAGTTTGAAGAAATGGTAAGGTGAAGGTTGCAAGGAAGGAGGATTTGTAACAAAGAAAAGGAAACGATTGAGGTTTTGGGGGTTTGAGGTTAAAAATGAAGGAGAAAAGTGTGACGTGTAAGGAGTGGGGAGTTATTTAAGTGATGGGACATAAAGACTGAAGGTGAGGCAACGTGAGAGAGAAACTCAAAAAGAGTGGGAATTATTATGCCTTTTCCACTTTTTCAGAGTAAGTGTTTTCTGAAACTTGGAACTACTTTTGAACCTTGCCAACTTTTACCCATCGAGATAATACCGCTTTCTCAGTTTATTCATCTTTAGATTCTAAACCTTGTGAGAGATATCACCCATTTTGATCACCTTAATCTTCTTTCTCACCTTGCATATTGACTTTTTGATCTTGCAAACTAATCCTCTGGTCTTGCAAATTGATCTTAGGGTCTTGCAAACTGATCTTCATTTAAGATTCATTTTAGAATGATGAAGGGAAGTATCCAAAGATATTTATGCATGAATGCTTATGCAGATTTAAAAACTTTTAAGGTCAAAAGCTTTTTCAAAACATAAAAGTGATCTTCAGCTAATGGTTTTGTGAATATATCAGATACTTAATCTTTAGTATTTACAAACATTTACTCAATATCTCCTTTTGAACATGATCTTGAATAAAATGATGTTTAACATCATGTGCTTGGATCTAGAGTGTTGGATAGGATTCTTTGTCTGATAAATAGCACTTGTGTTATCACAGAAGATAGGAATTTTGGAATACCTCAGTTGATAATCTTCTAGCTAGTTCCTTATCCACAACATTGGTGAGTTTGTAATAGCTATATATTCAGCTTCAGCTTAGAGAGAGCAATAATGTTCTACTTCTTGCATGACTAAGTGATAAGGCTCATTCCAAAGAAACAACATAATCTACTGGTGTTTATTCTCTCTACTCGTCTCCAGGAAGTTAGCATCAGTACCCTATAATCTCATAAGATGTACCTTTCTCGTACCATAAGCTAAGATTAGTAGAACTGGATAAGTATCTCAAAATCCTTTACACATCATTGAAGTGTGATTGTTTAGGGTTAGATTGAAGTCTAGCACAAATTCCTACACTTGATTGAATGTTTGGTCTACTTGTTGTAAGATAAAGAAGTGAACAAATCATTCCTCTATAATTACTTTCTGATACTTTTTCACCATTCTCATCAGCATCAATCACTTGAGAATGATGAATGGGGGTACTCATGGGTTTAGCTTTATCCATATTAATTTTTTTCAAAAGCTCTTTTGTATATTTTTCTTGATAGATCAAGGTTTCTTTATTTTGTTGTTTTATCTAAGTTCGAGGAAAAACTTGAGTTCACCCATCATGCTCACCTCAAATTCACTCTACATCAATTTTGAAAACTTTTCAGAGAAAATGATCAAGTGTCGCCAAATATAATATCATCAACATATATTTGAACTATCAGAAAATGATTATTTTGATCAAGAGTAAACAAGGTAGTGTCAACTTTATCTTTCTTAAACCCATTCTTTAGTAAAAAGGTACTTAACCTTTCATACCAAGCTTTAGGAGCTTGTTCAGACCATAAAGTGCCTTTGTTAGATTGAAGATATGGTTGGGAAGGTTTTCACTTTCAAAACCAGGAGGCTGCTTCAGATACTTCCTTAAGAGGAATCCGTTTAGAATCAGACTTGACATCCATCTAGTAAAGAGTGAATCTCTGAAAGTAGCAAAAGCAAGTAGCATTCTTATGGCTTCAAGCCTAGCTACTAGTGCAAAGGTTTCATCATAATCAATTCCCTTTTGTTGATTATAACCTTGTGCAATCAATCCTGCTTTATTTTTTATGCCTTTGCTAACTTCATCTAGCTTGTTTCTAAATAACCATTTCATTCCAATGATGGTCTTTCCTTTGGGCTTTACGAGCATCTAGACTTTGCTTTCCTAAACTGGTCCAGTTTCTTGCATAGCTTCCACCCAACTTTGATTGGTCAAAGCATCTTCAATGCAGTTAGGCTCTATGGTGGAGATAAAGCAAGTTGAATACATTTATGAGGGAAGATCTTATTCTAGACCCTTGTAAATGTCCCCTAGAACTTTGTTTTGAGAAACTACTTTTAGATCAAAAACTCCTTTGTAGTTCCTGTAACCTTGATATTCTTAAGCTTCTCTTTCATCTTTAGATTGTTCTTCTTCATGCTCATAAATGTCACTTTCTGAGGCCTTTGGAGTTCTGAGAAGTTTTCTGAATGATCCATGTTCTGGAGCTTACTTTCTAAATATTGCGCTTTAATATGATTACTTTCTGAGGGTTCCTTGAGACTCAGTTCTCAAGGTTTTCTTCCCTCTTCAAGATCATTAGTAAAGTCCTTCTTGAGCTCTTTGAACTTGATGTGAATGGTCTCTTCAATGCATAGTTTTCTCTTGTTATACACCCTATAGGCTTTGGAGACTAAAGAGTATCCTAAGAAAATTCCATTATTAGACTTGGGATCAAACTTTGTGAGTTTGTCCTTAGTGTTAAGAATAAAGCAAGATGAGCCAAATATGTGGAAATAAGATATGTTGGGTTTTCTACTCTTCCACAGCTCATAAGGAGTTTTCTTGAGGATTTACTTTAGAAAAATTCTATTTTGAATACAGCATGAGGTATTTACAGCACAGTCCAAAATCCTTTTGATAAACCACTTTCTAAAAGCATAGTTCTGGCCATCTCTTATAGGCTTCTATTTTTCATTTTCGCAACCCCATTTGTTAGGGAGTTGTAAGTGTATAAAACTTGTGAGAAATGTCATATTTTTCACAAAACTCTTCAAAAACATGATTTTCAAATCCTCCTCCATGATTTGATCTTATAGAGATAATTTGAGAATCTTTTTCAGTACAAACATGTTTTGCAAAAACCTTGAATCTTTCCACCACCTCATCCTTATAAGCTAGAAAGATAACCTGGAAATCTAGAGAAATCATCCACTTGACAAAGCAATATCTTTTCCCAGGAAGACTCAGTCTGGTTAGTCCAAATAGATCCATGTGCAAAAGCTCAAGTGGCTTAGTAGTTGAAACCACATTTTTATTGTGGAAAGAAGCTTTGGTCAACTTCCCTTTCTCACAGAAATTACAACTTGAGTCATTATCAAATCTGATCTTAGGGCCTTTAACAAGCTATTTCTGAGAGCTAGAAATATGCTTCATGTGAGCATGTCCAAGCTTCTTATGCCACAGCCACTTATCATCCATGAAGGATGCAAGACATTTTACATCTTGGTCTAGAAAGTCATCCAAGAACAATACATAAGTTTTGTCATGTCTCTTGCTAGATAAAATGACTTGTCGAAAAGTGGGATTTATGATTTTACATGCATGAGTATTAAATAGAACATTAAAGCCTTGGTCACAGGAATTGGCTTATGCTCAATAGATTGTGAATGAGACCATCAAAGAGTAAAACATCAGAAATTTGGGGGAATCATCCTTATCAACATTTCCTAAAATATCATAAATTTGGTAGGAATCATCCTTATCAACATTTCCTATACTTGTAACCTTGGCTTTACCTCTATCCAAATTTTACCGATTCAGAGTTCTTAGGCTTCAGGTTTCTAAACCACTTTCTGGAGCAGTCACTATCCATGTACCACTTATAACATGTATTCTCAGACACACCTAACAAAAACAGTTTTAACTTAGGTATCCAGACTTTCTGGGTCCTCTTAGGTTAGTTTTCTTTGAGGGAGGTTTCCCAACTGTTTCAGATTTCTTCTCATAAAACATTTTTCAGTTGGGTTTATCTTCTTGTGGCAAAAAGTAAAAGAAACTTTGTTTTTTATTTCCTTTGATGAGATTGTTGTTCCTTTCTCATCCATCTCACTCTCATATCCTAACCTAGTCTTTTGAAAATATGGCCTTTGGTCTCCAAGCATAAGCTCAGGATTCTTGGAGCCATTTACCATCTTTTCCATATCAGATTTGAGAAGTTTTGAAGTCCTTTAGAGTTCAGAAATTACTTTCTAACTTTTCTAATTTTTTTTTTCAGTGACTTCAACTTCCAAAGCTTTGAACTTAACATTTAAAAATGTGTTTTCTCCTTTGATTTCTTCCTTCTCAAGCCTTAAATTCTCAATATCTATTTTAGCCATTTCAAGTTCTAGAACCACTTTTTAATGGTTCTTTTTGAGATTGATATAATAAGAGGATAGGGTCTAAGAATTTTGAAGCAATTCATCATATAATGCAAGTAATTCATCATAAGAAATGTCAATTCAAAAGATGTCTTTACCTCAGGTTCTTCTTCTAAAGAGTCACTAGCCATGAAGCATAAGTTTGCTATATCTTCAAGCTCGTCTTGGGTTTCTGAATCTCCTTTGTCTTCTTCTAAATCACTCTAGATGGCTAGCATTCCTTTCTTCTTTGCGGGGAATTTTTCTATGGACCCTTGTGTAACGCCCAACTTTTGTTGTGTAAAATTATCGAAATCCCTAGGTAATTTTGCACATAATTCAGGCCGATAATCCTCAATAAAGGAATATAACATTAGAGAAACATTATGAGAAACTTGAATAGCGATTCATACGAAGTCGCAAACCCGATTTTTCTATACGTGTAAAATGACCAAAATGCCCCGAGGTCATTTTTACCTATAAAATCAAAGATAACCAATCTAAATTATCTTTGAGGGGTTAGTTTAATACTTGATGGAGATTATATATGCCTTGGAGATAAAAATCTCAATTTTTTACCTTATGTAAAATTACGTTTTACCCTCAGTAGTTTTACATGAAATTATGTAATCTTTGAATTTTGTTTTTGCCCAAAGGTTTAAAATGAATATTTCAAGTACAATTTGAGAATGTCTAGTAATTACAGGGAGATTTTAGGTGAAATTACCTTTTTACTCGGTGATTTAACCTAGTTTGAGCAATGTTTGAACCCAGTCATCATCCGGGAAGCCTAAAATGGTTGTACTAAGTAATATTTGGAAAGTTCAGGTAATTTAGAAGAGTCTTATGTGAAATTACCTTTTTACCCCTAGTTAATGCTTGATGAGTTTACTTAAGTAAATAAGGTGATATTAGGCTCTAATCCTTTTCGAAATTGATTTGATTCATTAACCCTAAGTTAAAAATTAGTTACCTAAGGTTAAAAATAATTACTTGAGGTAATTAGAGCCTAAGATTGCTTAAGATAAAATTAAATTTTCCTTAATCACAAGAACTCATAAAATTAACTATTTTAAGCTTAAGATCAAGATTTCGTTTAGGTAAAATCTAGTACAATTACATTTTCTTATCCTAAGTTTAGAACTTATGTTACAAATTGATTTTAACCCATTTGAAATTAACTTCATTTACTAGTGTAGGATTATTCTTTTTATCTTGTCTTGATTTGTCTTAAACACCTAACCTTTCACCCTTTTTCACTAATTTATCAATTCATAATCTTTTACCTAAGTAACTAGACATCTAATACATGTTTTACCACACTCAAATGATAAGAAATCTGATCCTAAAGCAATTAGATTCCAGCACCATTTTGTTCCCCATTACACCATATTTTAATGGTTTTTCCAACAAAGAAACATGTCCAACATTATCACCAATTCTTTGGCTTTTTTTTTCCATCATTTATGGCTATGTTTAATTAAAAGAAAACCTACCCATTTCCACCATAAGGTAATCAGCCACAATTGCTCCCATTAGTACCATATTGCAGTGTTTTCATCCATTATACATAAACAAAATTATTACAACCAAAAAAAGCATTCTTTTTCTAAAGTTTCCCTTAATTAAAAATTGAATTAAACCTTCCATTTTGCAGCCTAAAACTAGCAGCCAAATAGCCCTTGTATGACTATAAATAGGTGCTCTTCCATTGCCAAATTGCACATACAAACTCTCTTAGCCTTAGGACTTGCTTTTTTGATAGTTTTCTTACTCAAAGTTTGCTCAAAGTTCTCTAATTCTCTCAAGATTTCAAGCTTTCTTCTTCTTCCTCACTCTTATTCAAGAGACTTCATTCTCAACCTCTAATCAAGCTCTAAACCTCAAGCATACACATTCCAACCATAAATCAACTCCTAAACACATAACCTTTCCATTTCTAAGCACAAAAACACAAGAAAAATTCCTCCTCCATTCTAACTAGCCTTAGCCAAATCCATCATCATCATTAGCATTAGATTTTCTTCTTCTTACTTCATAAAAGATCAAGCTTAATCCTTTGTAAACAAGAAACAACTTGGTAGGAGTTTATTTCATGTTCTTCTTCTTGTTTCTTTGCTTAAAATTTCGAATGTTATGGCTTGCTAATGACCATGGCTTGATGATGAGGAATCATGGTGGTGGTTGTGAATCCATCATATAATGGACCTCTAAAGCTTTAGTTTTTGTTGTCAAAAGATTAATGGAAAAATTGTTAGTATTCCTTTAAACCGATTGTTTTTGAGCTTGATGATGAGTTCATGAAATAAGGTTCTCTAAACCATGGTATTAAGAACTCTAAAGCTCACTTCTTTTTTTGTTAAGATTAATTGGAGTTAAAGAATTTATTCTTTAAGAAGTCTTGAGCTTTGAGCTTAACAAGATATAACAAGGGACTTGCATTCATGTTTATGTTTCAAGCTCTTGCATATTCATTTTTATATTTCAAGTGTAACATCCTCCCAAGTACGACCTCATCCTTAAGTCATGGCATCATAGTTGAGAGTTGTTACTTATAGATTTGCGGACCTTTCTTAATTATCTATAGCAAGAATCGATCGAATCATATATTAACTGACTCGTGGTTCTATCAAAATATATTGCAAGAAATAACGTATTTATTTAATACAAGTCAAGTACAAAAGGAAGCTCTTCTATGAGCTTTAATCCACATAGGTTCTTTACTACATTTATAGACATACATATATGTATAACTATGTACAATAGATACTAGTTCCCACAACTAAACTAAAGAAACTACAATTTAGTCTTTCTTGTAGCGCTTCACTATCCTCTAGAACCCACCTGGAGATGACACAGAAACAAAAAAAAGTAGGGATGAGAATTCTGAAATTCCAGGGGTATCCCAAAAATACATAATCATAATGTCATCGTCATTGTCTTAGCCATTTCGATTTATCAAGAAAATGTGTTCATACAGTATATATTAAGTATTCATTTTAAAGTTCTAAAATTATCCTTTCGAAGTGGGTAGCTTTTATCATTCAATCACATATCATACTACTCAACATCATATAAACCCTATACTACTAAACCACAACTTAACATATTGGCCTAAATATTAATACTAAAATCCTTCACTTAGCACATAAGATAAAAGACTACTTTAGGGTAATAGACGGTATTTTCAGGGCTGAGTTCATTTCTATACACAATCATTGGATTTGCTTTCTCCAATTCTCATACAGACCTATTCCTAGTCAGGTTTACTTTCCAGGACTTAATTCAAGGGTAGTTAGGTTTACTTTCCAACAACCAATTTACTTTCTCTAGCCCAAGAAACATAATCTTATGCTTTTATTTTGCATATGAGCAATTGTAATAGGCATTCATACATATGTGTGCCTAACCTCATCAATAAGTTCACATGCTCAATTATTCACATTCTTATTCTTGTGCTCATGCCATACTAGTACAAGATGCCATTATTTCATCAATTCAAAGCATCAATTCATTTTCAGCACAATGGCAGATTTCACATATTCATAGCACAATTTATTTGCACATCAAACAATCAATTCAGAGGCTATAAAAATTCTCAAGGACACTTCAATTGTCCACAAGGTGTCATAAAAATTTCAGAGGAAAAAGAGTTCTCTAACTATGTTAAAAAATTTGGACAATTTCAATGCTCAGGACCCCTTAACCTCAGCTCATAACCTGAAATGTATAATTTTTAACCCTAGCAAATGATTGAATCAATTCAAAAGAAAAATCACAGTTACAGTTCAAGATGTTATCAACACTATGTAAAAATTTCAAAGGAAAAATCAATCATTTTCTATGTTAAAGAAATTAGACAAATTTATAGCTTCAGTTTCAATATTTCAGGTAGCACATAATTCACTTCGGTTTCTGATTTCTTTTAAGGCAGTAAACCTTAAAATCAACACCCAAGAAAATTCATGTAGTTAGTTTAATATGTTAACTCGAACATATAATTTTTATAGCTCATGAAACACCCACAAGTATACTAGAAAATTTGACTTCAATAGCTGCCTGTAAAAATAAAAAATCTAGCAGCAAAGACCAAAATTCCTTTTGACAAAAATGGTTTCTAACTTCATCCAAATACTCCACCAAAATTCATGCATGAATATCAACATAATATCAATCACTATAACTAAAAATTTTGGACCTAGCTAGACAAAATAGATTAGAATAAATTTGAGAAGAAAAGGTAAAGAAACCCCTACTTTGAAAGCTCTTGAGCTCTATGCTCCAAAGGATGCCCCCTTGATTTCTCTTCACTTTAAGGACTCTCAATCACACACCAAACCTCATCTAGGCAGTAAGGAAGTCATGGATCAAAGTGATAATTGATGGAGGTTTGAGATTTTAATCGGTTAGATGTGTAGGTATTGATGAGTGGAATAACTTTGGTGAAGGAAGTTTGTAATTTTTGTAATTTTGGGCAAGTGTTTTGATTATTTGAAGTTAAAACTTGAGCTTATGAAGAAGACAACAATGGTGGCTGTTTTGCTTTTGTCTTGGCCGAAATTTTCATGAAAGGAAAAGATAAGATGTTGATCTTATGAGTTTATGACAAAATGCATAGTAATTTCAAGCACAAAATGTTTTCTCTTAAAGATAAATGTGGTAATTTTTGTAAGCATCCTATTGGTCCTAATAAAGTGGCAATGGTGTGCCTTCTTCTAAGCCATACACTTGTCTAGTTGGGTGGCAAACTTGCATTGCAAGTTTCATTTGTAAGAAACTGCACATCGATATTTTATCGAATGGGTAAAATACCATACCCAGTAATCCGATATCACCCGAAATTTAACTCTAGGTATAAATTCTCATTCCTTACCATTTCTAACCTTAACCGTCTCTTCTTAGTCCTGGAGTCCTTTCCGATTTAGGGTTTTGGTTGTTCCACGGGCTCGTAGGGCTCGCAAGGTTACTATTCACCCCAGCAGAATTTTTTTTTTTTGTATAGGTCCGTTGGCTATCCTCATCATTGCTAAACTATTATATTTTTAAAATTATGACTAATAAACTCAAATTAATTTTTAACTAATTTTTAGGGTGTTACATTATCACCCATCTTAAAAAGAATTTTGTCCTCAAAATTCATTTGTAAATAATTTCAAAAGACAAATTCTAGAAATCAAACAAGGAATTCACACACTGTCAAACAATTCAATCAAATTCTAAATGTTCCTACCTTAGGTCGAATTTTTAGGTGGTGACATCCTTTCAGCACTTTTGGTGAATACCCTACTCTATTGTTATGGTTTGGTAGTCGGTTTTAAATGCCTATTTGGGCACTCCTAAATCTTGTGTCCTGGCTTTTCAGAGGTAGCACACATTTTTTCCAGCCAAGCAAGGTCTATTCCCGTGATCTTTTCCACATTTTGGGTATGGCCTCGACGTTGCCATTTATCCTTTTGTGGACTTGCTTAGAACCGCTTCTTTAAAGGCGGATCATCCTCATAGTCTTGGTCTTCAAGTGGCAGTCTTTTGTTAGAAGGGTCCTTAGTGGATTGGGCGACCTAACTTCTTATTGGAGTCCTCTACGATGGCACTTGTTTACCAAGGTTGCATAATCCGGATCTCTAGAGTCCCATAAGAGCTTCAATGTCCTCACGTAACCCTCCCTCATATTTTATGCACTTCCAAGCTGAATTAGGATTACATTGATAGATAGTAGAAAACTTGTAAAGCTCTTCAAACTTGGCTGTGTACTACACTCATAGACCCTTACTTGAGTGCCATGAACTCCAACTCCTTTGCATTCCTCAGAAGCTGGAAAATACTTGTGATAAAAACCTTCCTTAAACACTTCCCATGTATCTTCAGTTTGAGAAGCTTTGAATAACCCCTTGGTGCCAACCCACCAATTCTGATTCGCTTCTAGCATGTAAGTAGCGAAGGCTACTTTTTGGGTCTCCGTAGGGAAGAACGGGAAAATCTTCTCAATAGCTTTGATCTATTCTTCTGCTTTGTTTGGATCAAAAGCTCCTCAAAATGGGGGAGGGTTTGCCTTCGTGAACTCTAAACTTCTGGTATTCTATGTCCACTTCTGCCTCCAGGGTTTCCAACTGGATTTCCTTTGGCATATCAATCCAACCTTTCCATCATCTTGTTGGTTACTATAGCTTGTTCTCTCATGGCAGTCACCATTTCATGAAAAGTATCCATCATACCTGCTTTGTTTCTAGCATCGCTCCTAGTACGCGATTTGAAGTCATCGGTTCCTGTCACACCAAACCAGAATTATTGAGTTCATCAGGCTCAATACCAAGCTAAGTGTGGCAACAACCCACAACATTCCCAACTGACAGTCATACACATTTATAGAATTATAATGCATGACATTTACTAAGGAAGCATAGCCAGTCCATTCCTCAAGGTCCTACTACGATGACTCTCTATACCATAATGTAACATCCTCCCAAGTATGACCTCATCCTTAAGTCATGGCATCGTAATCAAGAGTTGTTACTTAAAGATTTCAGACATTTCTTGATTATCTATAGCAAGAATAAGTCAAATCGCGTATTAACTAACTCATGGTTCTATCAAAATATATTGCAAGAAATAATGTATTTATTTAATACAAGTCAAGTACAAAAGGAAGCTCTTCTATGAGCTTTAATCCACATAGGTTCTTTACTACATTTATAGACATACATATATGTATAACTATGTACAATAGATACGAGTTCCCACAACTAAACTATAGAAACTACAATTTAGTCTATCTTGTAGTTGCTTCACTATCCTCTAGAATCCACCTGGAGACGACATAAAAACACAAACAAGCAGGGGTGAGAATTCTGAAATTCCCAGGGTATCCCAGAAAACACATAATCATAATGTCATCATCCCAGCCATTTCGGTTTATCAAGAAAATGTGATCATCTAGTATATATTAAGTATTCATTTTAAAGTTCTAAAATCATCTTTCAAGTGGGTAGCTTTTATAATTCAATCACATATCATACTACTCAACATCATATAAACCCTACATTGCTAAACCACGACTTAACATATTAGCCTAAATATTAATACTAAAATCCTTCACTTAGCACATAAGATAAAATACTACTTTAGGGTAATGAGATTTTCAGATTAAGCTCATTCCTATACATGATCATTGGATTTACTTTCTCCAATTCTCATAGAGACCTATTCCTAGTTAGGTTTACTTTCCCGACTTAATTCAAGAGTAGTCAGGTTTACTTTCCCTGATAACGGATTTACTTTCTCCAGCCCAAGAATTATAAACCTTATGTTTTTCTTGGTAGTAAGGTTTACTTTCCTCGATTAGCCAGGTTTACTTTCCCCGACAACCATATTTACTTTCTCCAGCCCAAGAAACATGATCTTATGCTTTTCTTTCGCATATGAGCAATTGTAATAGGCATTCATGCCTATGTGTGCCTAACTTCATCAATAAGTTCACATGCTAAGTTATTCATATTCATATTCTTATGCTCATGCTATACTAGTATAAGATGCCGTTATTTCATTAATTCAAAGCATCAATTCATTTTCAGCACAATAGATTTCATATATTCATAGCACAATTTATTTGCATATCAAATAATCAATTCAGAGGCTATAAAAATTCTCAAGGACACTTTAATGTGTCCACAAGGTTCCATAAAAATTTTAGAGAAAAAATTTTCTCTAGCTACATTAAAAAATTTAGACAATTTTAGTGCTCAGGAAGCCCTTAACCTTAGCTCAAACCCAAAATGCATAATTTTTAACCCTAGAAAATGATTGAATCAATTCCAAATAAAAATCACAGCTACACTTCAAGATGTTATCAACACTATGTAAACATTTCAAAGGAAAAATCAATCATTTTCTATGTTAAAAAAATTAGACAAATTTACAGCTTCAGTTTCAATATTTCAGGTAGCACATAGTTCACTTTGGTTCTGATTTTTTTTAAGGCAGTAAACCTTAAAATCAACACCCAATAAAATTCATGTAGTTAGTTTAAGATGTTAACTCCAACATATATTTTTTATAGCTTATGAAATACTGATAAGTATACTAGAAAATTCAACTTCAATAGCTTGTGTAAAAACCAAAAATCCAGCATCAAAGACCAAAATTCCTTTTAACAAAAATGGTTTTTAACTTCATCCAAACACTCCACCAAAATTCATGCATCAATATCAACATAATATCAATAATTATAACTAGAAATTTCAGACCTAGCTCAGCCAAAATAGATTAGAATAAATTTGAGAAGAAAAGGTAAAGAAACCTCTACTTTGAAAGCTCTTGATCTCTATGCTCCAAAGGGTGCCCCCTTTGATTCCTCTTCATTCTAAGGACTTCAATCACACACCAAAACTCCTCTAGGCAGTAGGGAAGTCATGGATCAAAGTGATAATTGATGGAGGTTTGAGATTTTAATCGGTTAGATGTGTAGATATTGATGAGTGGAATAACTTTGGTGAAGGAAGTTTGTAATTTTGGGCAAGTGTTTTGATTATTTGAAGTTAAAACTTGAGCTTATGAAGAAGACAACAATGGTGGCTGTTTTGCTCTTGTCTTGGCCGAAATTTTCATGAAAGGAAATGATAAGATGTTGATCTTATGAATTTATGACAAAATGCATAGTAATTTCAAGCACAAAATGTTTTCTCTTAAAGATAAATATGGTAATTTTTGTAAGCATCCTATTGGTCCTAATAAAGTGGAAATGGTGTGCCTTCTTCTAAGCCATACACTTATCTAGTTGGGTGGCAAACTTGTATTGCAAGTTTCATTTGGTGTAAGAAATTGCACATCGATATTTTGCCAACAGGTAAAATACCATACCAGAGTAATTCGATATCACTGAAATTTAACTCTAGGTATAAATTATCATTCCTTACCATTTCTAACCTTAACCATCTCTTTTCTCAATCCCGGGCACTTTTCTATGGTTTTCTGTTTTTTGTTCCTTAGGCCCGTAAGGTTACTATTCACCCCGGCCTAAATTTTTTTTTTTTTTTGTAGAGGTCTGTTGGGCCATCCTCGTCATTGCTAAACTATTAGATTTTTAAAAATATGACTAATAAAGCTCAAATTAATTTTTAACTAATTTTTAGGGTGTTATATCAAGCAATCACCTAAATTCTTAAAGATAAGTAAATGGACTTGCATATCATATTTAAATTCTAAGCTTTGTATAATCATGTTTATATTTCAATGTCATCACCTAAATTCTTAAAGATAAGCAAATGAACTTGCACATCATGTTTAATTTCCAAGCTTTGCATAATCATGTTTATATTTCAATGTCATCACCTAAATTCTTAAAGATAAGCAAATGCACTTGCACATCATGTTTAATTTCCAAGCTTTGCATAATCATGTTTATATTTTAAGTCATCACTTTAATTCTTAAAGATAAGACAATGGAGTTACATATCATGTTTATATTTCTAGCCTTGCATATCATATTTATATTCCCAAGTTATCACTTTATAATGACTAAGATTCAAAATGAGATTGTATGACATATTTATGATTCTAGTTATCACCTAAATCTCTAAAGCTCAAGACTTGCTCTTTTTATCTTAAATGAAATTTTAACCACGGACATACTCCTAACATATGATTTCGGCCTTATAATGATGATAGGCCTTGAGATAATTTTGATAAGGCTTCATGTGTTTTTAATGCCTTGAGATAATTTTGACAAAATCTAGTAACTAGAAATGAATTATGACACAATTTTCCAAGTTCTTAGAAATTAAAAATAAAAGATTCTGATGTGCTTTTAAACTCTATAGAATGCTGTTTGGAATTGTGTTTGTGATGATCTTTGTTGCATGATGTATATCTTGATAAAGCATAGCATGTGCATTACCTGACTCGATCCTTAATTCCTGCATCCTGGGTAGAAGTATGTTTACTACTATTTGACACCATGCTTATTGGATATATGCAAAGGTGTGATACATGTTTATGTGAATAGATTATATGAAGATATTGCAGTATGATGAGGTTATGATTGATTAATTAAGATGCATGATTCATGAAGATTTGTGAACATGATATCTTTTATAAAATTTATGATTTCATGCTTACAGTGCATCTCTAATTTAACATGCCAAGATTAAGGTGACATAAAACATATAGAAGTGGTCCTCTAGACTCCAAATTAAAGGTTAAGAGTGGTGATCCATAAAAGACCCTTTAGACTCCAGGAATTAATGGTTATGAAAGGTGTTCCTTTGCCCCCTAACCCACACTCTGGGAGTTGGGAATTTAGCTAATCAAGAGGATAAGTGTAAACTAGTGATGACTAGTTAGGTATGAGCTCATAACCTAGAACTCTAAAAAGAGAGAGTATTAGGGTGGCCCCAAGGAAAAGAGAATAAGAAGTTTAAGTCACCTAAAAGAATGAATCATGTTGGAATAAATTTCATTTGTTATATTATGTTCATTCAATGTGTATTCTATATTATAACTTGCATATGGTATGAACATGCATTCATGATATAGTATGTTGCATTCATGACATTAAGGTTCATGCTAAAAGACACGGACCTCGGCTAAAGGTATTTGGAAATTAATAAATGAACATTATGTATGTTTACATTTTTATAATGAAACCCGAGGTTCCTGAGGACGATGATGATGACACAATGCATTAGGAGGTGAACGCCCTCCTGAGATTATTTTATAAGTTTCTCATTCCCTCTTCTTTTCTTTCTAACTCGTCTTCAGAGGTAGATGGCAACGTTCGTGATCTATGTTGACGCACTTGTTTAGGAGATGCATTTCGATCCTTACGGTCATATTACTTTATAGGTCATTGTGCTATTCATATTTATATTTTTATGGCTTGTCTGTTGCGTATCCTGTTGATTGTGTTCGATTTTCTCCTACTACTCCTTTCATGGATGATTTCGCCTTTGAGCGTGCACATCCACGAACTCCACATTATCCCCTCCCCATCCTGATGTATCCGTTGGTCGAAATTTCCCTGAGTACATACCTCGATCACCATCCCACTCTACTAGCTCGTGGTCAAACCCCTCAGAGAGATCACCCTCTCAGGATCTTCTGACAGTCCTCCTTCGATGGATATAGCGGGTAACGACGGTGAAGATGTTACACAGCCTATTCATAGAGGTACTACTTGCCCCCGTTAGGCGTCCATGTTCACCCAACTGGATGTCTAGCTGCACATGGAGAGAGTTGAGATAGTTTGATTTCATTTGTGTGCTTTTTACTTTGGTATTTGTATGATTGCGTAATAAGGAACGATTTGATCGCAATATGTATAATTATAGATTTGTGGTATTTATATTGTTGTAATATATTTGATGTATGATTTTAATTTGTTATTAGACTTTCATTATGTATGTGAAATGTACGATGTGGATATGTGTGGCTCATATTTTGGTTTCTAAAGTTAAAAAAAAATTTACCCATAATTTCATTAAAGTATTTTCAAGAGTTTAAATTCAAGACTGAAACAAAAGAGTAATAACTAATAATTAACTTAAATATGTCCTAGGCGTATTGAGTTAAATATTAGGGCATTACACCTTGAGCTTGGGATAATCAGTCTTGAAATGGCCCTTCTCTCCATAGTTATAACAGGTTATGTTGTCTAATTTTCCCTTGCCCTTCCTATCCTTTCTGAATTTGATATCTTTTCTTTTCTTTATTCTGATCTTCGAAGCTCTAGACATCTTCCTTACCAACATGGAGATCTCATCTCCATCCTTTTCTTTAGACTTGTCTTCATATTCTTCTTCCTCATTAGAGGTTTCAACAACCTTCATTGCTTTTCCTTTGGGTTACTTCTTGTGTGAAGACTTTAGGGCCATGGACTTGCTTTTCTTTATAGATTCTCCATGGACTTCAAAGAGGACAACCTCATGGGTTTTTAGTGACCCAATGAGAGCACCAAAGCTAAGGGTTTGAAGGTCCTTAGCCTCAGGAATGGCAGGAACCTTCGGGATCCATTTAGCAGGAAGACTTCTTAAGATCTTCTTAACCATCTTAGAGTTTGAGTATCTTTTACCTAATCCTTTGAGTTAGTTTACAATGTGCATGAACATGGTGGTCATGTCATCAATACTTTCTTGTTTCATCATTTTAAACATTTCGTATTGACAAACCAACATACTGATCTTTGTATCTTTGACTTGATCAGTACCTTCATGCGTATATGAAGTCTATCCTAGATTTGTTTGGCTATGTCAAAGCAATGATTTTATCATATTCAGCTTTGCTTAGTGCACATATAAGTAGGTATTTGGCCTTCGAGTTCAACTAATCTTTTGCCTTATGTTGCTTTATCCACCTACTTCTAGGGACTTCTCTAAAGGTGGAGGGTGCATCTTCAGTTCAGGAACCTCTTCCATTAGAACATAATCTCCTTCTTGAATTATTTCCCACAAGTCAAGACTTGTGTATTTTATAAATAGCTCTATTCTGTCTCGCCAGGACACGTAGTCTCCACGATCAAAGAATGGTGGTCTATTTATTGAGTGTCCTTATGCAATATGAAAATTTTATCCCTAGGATCTTTGTTCTTGCAATCATTAGATTGCTCAACCCCTTAGAGGCTTGAGCTTTGATGTTCATGAGAAGGGGGTTGAGTCATGCTTTGACTTTTCTTTCCTTTTTGTTTCTGAAAAACTTAAACGAGTACTATCAGGTGTAAACTTGAAGTGCAACAGAATGTAAAGGAGATTAAGGAAAGAGAAGAAACTGCACAAGAATTTTTATACTTGTTCAGCCAACTTGCCTACATCTAATTCTCAATAACTGATAAGTTCTATGAAACAACCCTTTCTCAACCCTAAGAAAGTTAGATAGTCTTCTATAGCCTTCTCAAGCTATCTCCATGTGACTAGTAGCTCACTCTACTATTACTTCCAAGTAGTCTTTTGCTAGCTTCTTCAAGCTAATTTAGCATGACTAGTAGCTCACTCTACCTGTTACCTTCAAGTTGTCTTTAACTTCTAAAGAAGAATGTTTGCTAATGAATACAAGAAGAAGATTTTCTTTAAGAGAAATTGAAATTGATCTGAGTAGAACTTTGGAAAGTGGAAAATATGCTTAAAAGTCTTGTACACAAAAGTTCTTTCAGGTTTGAATGTTTTCTCCTTTTATACTTGAATTTGAATTGGACCATTGCTTCTTAATTTCATCTCCTCTTTACACATGTAGATCAAATACTATATGTCATAAGATTAGTCTTCCAAGAAATTTGTGTTGAGCTTTGTCATGATAGCTATTGTAGTATGAGAAACTATTATTGTTGGTTCTGAAGGTACTTCATAAACTCTTCTTCAAAAGGCTTGATTTCTAAACTTCTCAGCATGTATAATCTTCAAGTATAACTTCAAAAGGACTCTAGCCAATACTTTCTGAGTCTTTCTCATCTTTTGAATTTGAATTCCATTTTAGTTTCTAATGACCCTGTGTAGTTTCTGATCTATGATATAGTTTCTAATGCACTTTTACTTTTTTTGAGCCTTTTTCCCTCAAACTATAATACTTTCTGAGCTTGATATATATCTTCAGAGTGTGTTGATTTTCTCAAAATGTGAGCATTTATAAGAATGATGATGATGCACTTGACTTGATAATAAGAGAGAATGAGCATTTATGATGTTAAGAAACTAGTTTCTAAAGACAGTCTCATTTCTGATGCCAAGTACTAGTTTATGAAGGCACAGTCTCACTTTCTAATGTTCTAGCTTGCTTTCTTAAGAGTCTTCACTTTCTGATCTATTTAAGAATTTGAATCTCTTTGAATGAGATTTTAATAATGGTAAATCATTGTAATATGAAAAATTGTATCAAGAATTGAATTATATGTGTATGAAAAATGATTTGTTAAGCACTCCAGAAACTCAAGAAAACTATTAGTTCTTTCTTCAAAATATTTTAACAATATTTACTATTTTGTCATTTAAAACCTAAGACATGATAGCTTTCTCAAGGGTTCTGGAGCTAACAATCTCCCCCCTTTTTATGATGACAAATTAAACTAAATTTTGAGAAAATCATTTGGAGAATGAGGGAAGAAATAATTTTTTAAGTATCAGGGACTTAAGAAATCTTCTTTCAGAAACTTAGTACAATTTTTTCTTACAACTTATCATTTCTAGAAAGAGAACTTTCTTAATGTTTCAAAATCTTTGTTAAGTTTCTTATAACACTGGATAAGAAACTAACAAGTTTTAATCATCATATTCAAGCACATTGTATATAAATTAAATAGAACAGGTACTTGATTAGAGAAACATCAGCTTGTATTTCAAAATAATATAGAGATAATTGTTCAAAGAGGCTGATATATATATATATATATATATAATTGTTTTTAAATAGAAATAGAACTTCAAAATGCAGAAGAAAATATGATATGCATGATAACAAAAAGAAGCTCTTTCTTGAGACTGCCCTCAAAACTTGACTCCTTGACTTAGTATGCAAAAGATTTCTCTTCACTTTTCTCCCTCTTTTGTCATCAACAAAAGGAGTTTACACAAAGTCAAACCATCATTGGCCACCTCTCTAGCTCATGAAGAATCTGCTATAGTAAGTCCTCAAGTCTTCTCATTTGAGCTCCAAGCTCTCTATTGGTTGCTTCAAGTCTATCTAGTTTGAAAGCCAAGTCTCTTTGGTTGTGCAATAGTGTTTGAGGCTTTGTGAGATTCAATTCAAATTCTAGTTGAGCATGAGTGTTAGTAGGATTATTGGTAGGAGGCTTCTGGATTGGCTTCACCATCAGAAAGTTAATTGTAGCTTATGTTCAACAAAGCAAATTTTATTAAAATATTTTGAAGAAAAGATTAATGTTTTCATTGATGAGTTTCTATATTGATTAAGGACTATTCTTATAACAAATAAGTTCAATTATGATATATTTTTCACAATATCACGTTTTAACATAATCAAAATCTCATTCAAAGAGATTTAGATATGCAACATCTGGGGTTAGGAGACTAGTGCGAGTGTCGCCGCTCGCAACAAATTAAAAGATAACTTTTAGAAAACTAAATCACACCAAAATGTAGACAGGGTGCGATCCAAGTCGTCTCGCGTGGAAGCAATGTAATTGATTATGACAAAAGTGGGGTTTTTGAGAATTGTTAATAGCAATTTAAAGCGAAAGAATTATAATGCAAAGTTACCTGCACAAAGACTTCCTTTGGATCGAGAGATGTTCTATCATCGGTTCAAATAGATAAATTCATGGCGGTGACAACCTACGTCAACTATGTTTTTGTATAGGAGATGACGCAAATCTACTTAAGTTATACAAACGTACTTCCGTTAAGGATTCAATTAACAATAGAACTAGTGACCACAATCATGACCCTATAATCCTATGTTGATTTAGTTATCAATTGCGGTAGTCCAAATCTTAGCGGAATTAATTCAACCCCTTACCAATTGGAATTAATCAAATCAATCGACCTAATGTCCCAACGGCATCCAAATCATGCAAACAAGCGAATACACAATCAACTACTCTTAAAACCTCAATCTCATTAATCAACGCAATCAAAAATTTAAAGAGGAAGCAATAGGGGTGAAAAAAACAACCATGAACTGTTATTAAGAATTGAAAACCTCAAGAACAATTTCGATCCTCAGTTGTCTGTGCAAGGTAAGGGAACTACTCCTCCATGTGAGAAGTTTTATAATCGAGGTTGTTGATAAAATTAGTAATTACACCAGAAAATTGAACTAAAACTAGTAAAGAAGAAACCCTAGCCTAGAGAGAGAGTGGGAGAGAATAATAGAGAGAGAGAGTTCTAATCTCCTTCAACTAAACCCTAGATGCCGCCTACCCCTCCCCATTTTTTTCGTTTTTTTTATTCTCTAAGGGGCCCCAGAGATTGGCCCAAATAAAAGCAACAAAAAATCAGGTTATCGCAGGAGCGCTGCGCTATGAGCGCTAGCGCTCACCATAACAGGCCGCCTTCAAGATGAATTATTTGTGCTCTCTGCGAGCGCCAGCGCTCACCCGAATGGTGGACTTTTGCTTCTTTCAATTCCAGCTTCTGCTCCTGATGCTTGCACTCAATGTAATGCTCCTGCACAAAAACCTAACTCAAGAGACAAGTTAATAGTAATAAGATTTAACTATTCACAAAAGAAAAATGGAGCAATTGACACTGATTTCTCAAAATCCTGCATTGAGGTTCAATTCATAAAACACTATTAATTTTCTCAATAACACATCAAAAACCCATGCAAAAACCTAAGGTTTAGAAGTTAAATATACGGCGTGAATGCCGTTTATCAAACTCGCCCACACTTAAACTTTCGCATGTCCTCATGTGAAAATCAAACCAGATCAAAGTCATGGTTAAACAACAGCATCCCAAAATGCAGAACTACAACTACTCCTAAAGAAAAAGAGACGATGACGGCGAATGATAGTATGGACAATGGCTCAAATGAAATAAAAAGAATTAATAAACATATCTCATGACACTTTTTCAATCAGTCAAAAATACCACCAAATCGTGACTCTGAACAAAAATGACTATACTGACTCACTGGAGTGTATATCACTAATCACTCATGTGTTTTGGGTTAATTAATTCTCAAACAATTCACTGATGGTTATTTCCATAGGCTTGCTTTTCTCCTAAATCTCCACAAATCTGTCAATTCATTAACATGCATCAAGAGGTATTTTGATGGTTGTAATGAGGCCAGGGTAAAGGTTTTGGGTTTTTCTGGTGAGTTCTGCTTAGTAACTTAGGTTCAAGGAAAGTAGATGTATGCACCACAGACTATAAATCCTGGGGAAACTACTCATCATGCATTCCCTTCTTAAGCACCGTTCCATCTTCCCTGGTTTATTCAGTCCTTGTTTTATTTATTCAGAAGTGGATGATGACATTCTTCTTTTTTTTTTGTTGAGAAAACCAACCATTTCGTTCATGCAAGTCCCTTCTGCATTTGGTTTTATCAAATGTGTTCCCCCACACTTAAATTTCAAGTACATCTGGGTTCAACCACTCTTTCCTTGACCCTAAGTTGAGGGTTCTTTTTCCTTGTTTTCCTGGCTAGGCTAGTAATGTGCTTATGACAAGAAAGGATTCAACTCAAGCTCAAAAAGGGGTAACAAGGGTAATTCTCATGCTAGGGTTAGCTAGATGGCTACATAGTTAAAATAAAAGAAAAAAATGAAATGCCTCTATCATGTGCAGGATAGAACTGTTCAGAAATAAAATGTTTTAACAAAGGATCAAGCAAGTTCTAGATTAAACCACAGTGAATGTAATCACACCAGAAAAATTGCAGTGATTAATGTACTGAAATCACATAATTCAAGCTCAAATCTCACATGGGGATTTCAGATAATCAATCATGCTCAGAGTTCATAGATCCAAGGTAAATCAATCAAACACCACAATTTCAGTGCCAAGGCAAAAAGACTAAAAAAAAATATGGTTCATTTTGAGCAATATTCAACTGTCACTCGCTTATAGTCATGAAGAAAGATTAAAAATCCTAAAAAGCAAAAATAAAACCTAAAATGAAAATAAAAGCAAAAGAAAGTGCACCCCCCCACTTACAAAAAGGCACTATCCTCAGTGCTAATCCAAGAGAATCGGGATGGCGGTGAGCCACACAGTGTCAATCATCCTCCTCAGAATCCACCTCCAACTCAAAAACTCGACATCGAATCCTCATCTCAAGAATCATCTTCGGAGTCGACCAAGGGCACCTCTGGATCACTCTCAGACTCAAGGTCAATACCCTGGACCCTCATCTCAAGCCTCCTCAATCTCCGAGGACCCTGGTCTCTGAGGCTCGAACCTTGGCTTGCACTTGGCACTCAGATCAGAATCTACAGTGAGAGTCCTCTGTAAATCAGCAATAGCAGAGCTAAAATCCATGGGAGGACCAGGACGAGGACGGGAGGTGGAGAGCACGATTCCTGGAGGAGTGTCTCTCGTTGCAAGGTAGGCCTAGAAATCACCGCCGTCGCCGAGTAGGTGGGGGCTGCTCATCAGCGGCCAAACAGGAACACCAAGGCAAGGGCCATACGAGTAATAAGAGAAGGAAAAGGGAGGCCATGAACTTTCTTGTCATGATGCACAGCCTGCATAGTGAGGCGGATGAGCCGGGATGTACTCGCCGCTTAGTAACAAAGCAATATAGCAGAAAAACCTGGTCCATAGTGATGCTGTGGACATGGGAACAAGGTACGATGTGTGAGAACAAGAGCCTCATCCAAATTCGAGCTGGAAAAGTGAGCCACTTGCTGTCTAAGGTGTGAGGGTGGTCGTATCTGTTCCGTGTCCAGGTGGAACCAGGAATAGAGATGGCATCCTTAAGCGTATCCACATCAACAGTGCGAATCGTCTCAAGAAGCTGCGGTGATCATCAGGAAGGGCTGTCTCTGAGGTTTGGATGAGGGCTGCTGGATAGCCGCCATAGTAACAGGGACGTGCCTACCCTGAACATAAACTTCCTAGTATCCAACCCCGCTGAAGTTTGCATAAAATTCGCGAACAATAGAGAGGTTCGGAGTAATCGGCTCATCAAGAAGAAAACCCCATCCATTCTGATTGATGACCTCAACAATATGTTGAACACCGTCCTAGAGAGATCCAGAGTGCTCATAAAGAATGGGATGCCCCGAGTCCTGGTAGTATACTAGAGCTCATCCTGGGGGTCAATGAAGCGTGGAGGGTCAACCACCGGAGGTGGTGGTGGTAATGCTGCGGAGTAATGGCGGTGGAGGGAGTAGAGCGGGGGCGCTTGCCCGAGCCAGAAGTTAACCTGGAGGCCATATCTCAAAGGAAAACCGTGCATGAAAAATGATCTTGATAGCAAAACAACATAAATCATTTGGCCTCATAAATAGAATAAGGGAGTGGGTACCGACAAGTAAGGGATGCATCACAAGGTAACGGAATAATATAGCCAAGCAGTAGTAACAAGGATTGGATTGAATTAAAATGTGAAATGTCACAAAGGCATTACATCAAACACATGGTGGGCACCCTGTAACCACTAACATAAACAACCCCACAACACCCAAATTCCGCCAAAAATTTGAAAGAAATGAGGCAAAGACCAGGATTCAGCAAAAGCAAGAGAAAAAGAAAAACTAAAATGAAAGAAAGTTGTGACTTACCTGAGGATTAAGGGAAAAAGAAGAAAGTGAGGGAAAGAAAAGAAAATGGAAGTGGATGGTGGTGAATGAGAGTGTTGATGGCGGTTGGGGAAAGGATTGGTGCAGGTGGCGCAGTGGTGGCGCGAGTAGTGGAGGGGGCGAGTGTTAGTGTGAGTGATGGTGTGAGTGAGAGTGAGAAGAGGTGAGGGTAGAAGAGAGGAGAGTGTGAGTGAGAGTGAGAGGCGGTTACTCAAAAGGAAGGGCAGGGAGCGCGGACTAGCTGCGCTCAAGCACACTCGGTTTTTTTTTTTTTTGAAAAACCAAATTTTGAATGGTGACCACGCAGCGCTAAGAGGGCTGCAGTGCTCACCAGAACACCATGACTTTTCATCATGCTACCGTCCGCTCTCGCCCAGCCTAGCGCTGAGAGGCTTGCGACAGAATACCCGCCTCTCCAGAAATGCACAACTTGGATAATACCTGCTCACTCAGAAATCAATTAACAAAAAGACAGCATGAAATTTGAAAGAAAGTAAAATAAAGAAAAGTGAAATAGCAGAAATTAAGGTTGTGGGTTGGGCCAGCATGAAATCAAAACCCCACTAAGGAGAGTAAATAGCTTGCACCAATTTAACTTCCATCTCTCCCCCAAGATCCGTGAATGTTTCATGGTACATCTTTAACCTGTGCCTATTAACTTTAAAGATTGTCTTGGACTTGGGGTCCGCAATTTCTATAGCAGAATGGATGTACCTTCTTGACCTTGAAAGGGCCATCCCAGCGAGATCTCAACTTCCCAAGCATCAATTTCAATCGAGAATTGTAGAGAAGAACGAGTTGCCCCTCATGGAACTCTTTTCTTGAGGTGTTCTTATCATGGAACACCTTTGTTCTTTCCTTATACAACCTAGAGTTCTCATAGGCCTCATATCTTAAATCCTCCAACTCTTGTAGCTAACTTCCGGGCTTTACCGGCTTCCCCCAAATCCATGTTACATTGCTTGACAGCCTGGTATGCCCGATGCATCATCTCCACCGGTAAATGGCAAGCCTTGCCAAAAACAAGTCGAAGGGACTCATCCCGATAGGTGTCTTGTAGGCTATACGATAAGCCCAGAAAGCATCATCCAATCTCACACTCCAGTCCTTCCGTTAGGCTTAACAGTTTTCTCAGGATTCTCTTGATTTCCCGGTTAGACACTTCAGCTTGTCCATTAGTTTGGGGGTGGTAAGGCGTGGATACCTTATGAACAACTCGGTATCTACGGAGTAAAGCTTCCATGCTCCCGTTGAAAATGCGTCCTGATCATTGATAATGGCCTTAGGCATACCAAACCTGAGAAAATATGAGAACGAACAAAAGCAACAACTACAGCGGAATCATTAGTACGGGTGGCATGGCCTCCACCCACTTTGAAACATAATCCACAGCTAAGAGGATGTAAACATAGCCAAAGGAAGTGGGAAAAGGACCCATGAAATCAATACCCCAAACATCAAAAACTTCGCAAAATTGTATGGGTTGTTGGGCATCTCATTCCTCCAAGAGATGTTCCCAGTCCCTGGCACTGTTCGCAAGACTTGCAAAAATTAAAAGCATCTCGAAACAAGGTAGGCCAATAAAAACCCGAGTCCAATACCTTCCTAGCAGTGCGTTGGGGTCCAAAGTGACCTCCACTCGCATAAGTATGACAAAAACGGAGTATGGACTCAAATTCCTCCTGAGGAACACATCGTCTAACTACTTGGTCACTGCAAATTTTCCAAAGGTAAGGGTCTTCCCACACATAATATTTAGCATCGCTTTTCAGCTTTGCAAATTGAGTTGGAGAAAAATGTGAAGGGCCCACTCTTGCAACCAAGTAGTTGACAATATCAGCATACCATGGAGCAGACACACTCATTAACTATTCATAAGGGAAATTATCATTGAGGGTCTGTTGTTTGGGCTAGATGCTCAAGCCTACTAGATGGTCTGCTACTAAGTTTTCAGCTCCAGTTTTATCTTTTATTTCCAAATCAAATTCTTGGAGTAGTAGCATCCATCTAATGAGCCTAGGCTTAGCTTCTGGTTTTTCAGCAAATACTTAAGGGCTGCATGGTCCGAGTATACCACCATTTTAGAGCCTAGCAAGTAAGAATGAAATTTATCTAGAGCAAAAACAATGGCTAGAAGCTCTTTCTAGGAGTGGTATAATTGGACTGCACATCCAAAGTGCGAGAAGCATAGTAAATAGCATGGGGAACCTTACCTTCGTGCTGTGTAAGCACATCGCCCACTGCATGGTCAGAAGCATCACACATGAGCTCAAACGGCTGACTCCAGGTGGCTGGATGATAGGAGTGGTAGTCAAAGCCTTCTTCAACCTCTCAAAAGCCTCCTTGCACTTGTCATCAAAAACAAATTCAACATCCTTTTGTAAAGGGAGGTGAGGGGTTGGGCAATCTTGCTGAAATCCTTGATGAACCTCCTATGAAAACCTGCATGTCCCAGAAAAGAATCTCCCGCACACATGCGGGGTAAGGCAAAGAGGTAATAACTTCTATCTTAGCAGGATCAACAACAATACCCTTGCTAGAGATTACATGGCCTAAGACTATTCCTTGTTCCACCATAAAATGACATTTTTCAAAATTTATGACAAGGTTAGCCTCAACACAGCTCTCAGCACTCTAGCTAAGCTACTCAAGCAAGAATCAAAAGAAGAACCAAAAATAGTAAAATCGTCCATAAATACCTCCATGCACTCCTCCAGCAAGTCAGAAAAGATGCTTATCATGCATCGCTGAAAAGTAGCTGTGCATTGCAAAGCCCAAAGGGCATTCGCCTATAAGCATAGGTGCCAAAGGGGCACGTGAAGGTGGTCTTCTCCTGGTCCTCGGGGCAATATGAATCTGGAAGTATCCCGTGTATCCATCCAAGAAACAATAATGAGACTTCCCTGCCAACCTTTCCAACATCTGATCAATGAAAGGCAGGGGGTAGTGGTCTTTCGGTGGCCTGGTTAAGCCTCCGGAATCAATACAAACTCTCCAAGTGTTTGCACCCGGGTTGGAACCAACTCACCCTTCTCATTCCTCACCACGGTGATCCCCGACTTCTGGGAACCACCTGCTGGGCTCACCCATTCACTGCGAGAAATAGGATAGATGATCCGGCCTGTAAAAGCCTTGTCACCTCCTTCTTAACCACATCTAGAATCAATGGATTGAGCCGACACTGTGGTTGTCTAATTGGCCTAGCACCCTCTTCTAGAAATATCCTGTGCATGCAAGTAGAGGGGCTAATCCCTGTGATATCATCCAAGGTCCATCCAATGGCCCTCTTGTGCCTCCTCAAAACCACAATCAAATTATCTTCTTGGGCCTTAGAGAGGCCATTGGAAATGATGACCGGTCTTTCACCCTCCTCCAAAAATGCATACTTGAGGTGGTCGGAGGGCTTCAATTCTGGCCCTACTAGCTGTGTACCCTTCCTGAGACTTAAACAATTCTAAAGCAGGAGAATCATCATGTCCAATGGAAGAAATAGATAATATGGGCTCAGAAAACAAAATCATCTAGAAGTAGGGTCCTGAAGTGCATCAATGACTGGGCTTGTGGCATCAATTGCCAAAAGATCTGAGTGTTCTCAAGATATTGCCCAGTCAATGATGCTTCAATAGTAGCACACTCCTTGCATAGATTGGTGGTACCATCACAGTTAACACATTCAAACTCTGGTACCAATCCTAACAGCTCATCAAAATTTCCGGTCAAGCCAACAAAAACCTCATCAATCAAGGAATCGATAACATCAATGCTAAAAACAGAATGTTCTTCAGGTGGGTGTTTCATGGCATCAGACAAAACTGAGCCTTCATATCCCCACACTCAAAAGACAAGGTACCCGCGTACACATCGATCTTGGTTCTTAGTTTTAGAAAAGGTCTTCCCAAGATCAATGTGTGCTCGGAGCACTGGTGTCATCCTCCATAGCCAAAACATAAAAATGCTAGGAAAATTAAATTGTTTACTTGGACTAGGACGTCCTCATGTATCCCATCTGGACTCTGAATGCTCCTTGGCCAATGAACTCTCAATCTGGTGGATGCTAGCTCTCCCCACCTAAGGCCTCATATACCGAACGAGGCATGACCTGATGCCGGCCCCAAGATCCGCCAAAGCTTGTTTGATGTGTAAGTTCCCAATAGTCAGGGAACATTGAACGCACCTGGATCCTTGTGCTTCCAGGAGCGGACTTGGCTGAATAAGGGAGGAAGCTTTCACCCCCATAGTCACTCTCTCCACCTCATTGCCTCTCAACTTCCTCTTGTTGGTGCATAGGTCTTTCAAGAACTTAGCATACTTTGGGATTTGCCGAATTGCATCCAATAGAGGAATGTTCATCTCCACCTTCCTAAATGTCTCCAAGAGTTCCTTTTCTAACTCCAGCTCATTAGACTTCTTGGGCCTTGTAACTCTTTGTGGGAGGGCAATGAAATGGGTCTTGACACTTGCTCTTCGCTTCTTGTTGGGGTAGAGGCTTTTCTTGCTGCACCTCTTGTTGAACAACTCCTTCTTCCTGGCTCTTAACCATTACCTGCTTTGGAGTACTAACAACCTCAGGTAAAACCGTACCAGACCTCAAAGTGATGGCAGAGACGTTCCCCTTGGGGTTGGGAATTGTTGAGAGGGAATGGTAGATGCACTTCCCTGCTGAGATTGGGAACCCTCAAGCCTCTGAATCGCATTCCTCATCTCTTGCATGGCTTGTTCTTGTTTCCTCTGAGTCTCAATCATCATCTTCATCATCTCTTGCCATGGTGCTTCTGAGGAGCAGGAGGCGCAGGGAGTCCTGGAGGTTGGGGGCTAGGGAGCTGGGACAGGTGGTGGTGGATGAAATGTAGGCTGGTTAGCCCTCTGTGGTGGTGGAACATACTTCTATTGCTGTTATTGAGGAGCACTATTCCACCTAAGGTTGGGGTGATCTCTCCAGGGTTATAAGTGTTGCTGTATGGATTGTACCCTGCTGTCCACCCTGATTTTGAGGCCTACCAGGAATATATGTTCCACGAAGGGATCTTCCTGCAATGAGGACACATATTGAAAGTGTGAGATTCACAGGAACAAATGCACACACTTGTATTGCCTTAACTAGAGAAGCTTGGTTTAATGCAATCTGCTTCAGGAACTCAAGCTCATCCAGTTTTCTACCCGCCGCTTTCACATGGAGAAACTTCATTCACCTGACGGGTCCTCCCAGCCTCAGACCCAAACTGCTGGAGTTCTCAGCCATGTTCTCAATCAGGAGCCTAGCCTCCAGGGGTCTTGTCAACTAATGCACCCCCACTAGCAGCATCAATCATACTCCGCTCCATGACTAAGTCCTTCATAGAAATCCTGGATCAACAATTGCTTAGAAATCTAATGTTAGGGACAACTAGCACATAACCTCTTAAATCTCTCCAGTATTCATAAAGTGATTCTCCTTGTAGCTGCCAAATGCCACAAATGTCCTTCCTGATGGCGGCCTAGAAGCTGGGAAGAATTTCTCCAGGAAGATACGCTTCATCCTGGCCCAGCTATCAACTGTCCCATGGGGGATATAGAAGAACCAATCCTTGGCAGCTCTTTCAAGGGAAAACGAAAAGCCCTCAGCTTGATTTGCTCCTCCGTTACCCCTGAGGCTTCATAGTCATATAGATCACATGAAACTGCTTCAAGTGTTTGTGCGGGTCCTCTCCGCCAACCCATGGAACTTGGGCAAGTGGTGTCAGGAGTCCTGATTTCAACTCAAAATCACCTCCCTCTTCAGGGTACACAATCCCCAAGTGGCTCATAGTTCATGTCTTGAGCAGCAAGCTCCTTTAGTGTCCTGTTAATTTCTCCCATGTTACCTGAAACACTAGCAACAGGATTAGAAAGTTCAGGAAAATAAGAAGAAAAAATATTAGGTCCCCTAGTTGTATCAGAAGAGGAAGAAGGGTTGCTAGATAAATTAGCTCTTTCCTTTGCAGCCTTCCTAAGCCTTTTGGTGGTTTTCTCAATCTCCAGATTAATTGGGAGGTTGGGAAAATTAGGAAGGGAACGGGTCATAAAACTAATTATCTGCAACAATCAAATACAACCAGGAACAAAGAGAAGATACATAAATAAAATTAAAAATAAAATGAAATTGATTTTTTTTTTCAATAAATGAGAGAATAAAAATAAAATAAAATAAACTAAAACAAACAAAAATGAAAATAAATAAAAATAAGAAAAATCAATAACACCGCTTCCCCCAACGCGCAAAATTTGGTGCGAGTGTCGCCGCTCGCAACAAATTAAAAGATAACTTTTAGAAAACTAAATCACACCAAAATGTAGACAGGGTGCGATCCAGGTCGTCTCGCGTGGAAGCAATGTAATTGATTATGACAAAAGTGGGGTTTTTGAGAATTGTTAATAGCAATTTAAAGCGAAAGAATTATAATGCAAAAGTTACCTGCACAAAGACTTCCTTTGGATCGAGAGATGTTCTATCATCGGTTTAAATAGATAAATTCATGGCGGTGACAACCTACGTCAACAATGTTTTTGTATAGGAGACGACGCAATTCTACTTAACAGTTATACTAACGTACTTCCGTTAAGGATTCAATTAACAATAGAACTAGTGACCACAATCATGACCCTATAATCCTATGTTGATTTAGTTATCAATTGCGTAGTCCAAATCCTAGCGAATTAATTCAACCCCTTACCAATTGGAATTAATCAAATCAATCGACCTAATGTCCCAACGGCATCCAAACCATGCAAACAAGCGAATACACAATCAACTACTCTTAAAACCTCAATCTCATTAATCAACGCAATCAAAAATTTAAAGAGGAAGCAATAGGGGTGAAAAAACAACCATGAACTGTTATTAAGAATTGAAAACCTCAAGAACAATTCCAATCCTCATTGTCTCTGTGCAAGGTAAGGGAACTACTCCTCCATGTGAGAAGTTTTACAATCAAGATTGTTGATAAAATCAGTAATTGCACCAGAAAATTGAACTAAAACCAATAAAGAAGAAACCCTAGCCTAGAGAGAGAGTGGGAGAGAGAATAATAGAGAGAGAGTTCTAATCTCCTTCAACTAAACCCTAGATGCCGCCTACCCCCCCTGCGTTTTTATTCTCTAAGGGACCCAGAGATTGGCCCAAATAAAACAGCAACAAAAGATCAAGTTATTGCAGGAGCGCTGCTGCTCACCATAACAGGCCGCCTTCAAGATGAATTATCTGTGCTCTCTTGAGCCGCAGTGCTCACCCGAATGGTGGGCTTTTGCTTCTTTCAATTCCAGCTCCTTCTCCTGATGCTTGCACTCAATGTAATGCTCCTGTGCACAAAAACCTAACTCACGTAGACAAGTTAATAGTAACAAGATTTAACTATTCATAAAAGAAAAATGGAGCAATTGACATTGATTTCTCAAAATCGTGCATTGAGGTTCAATTCATAAAACACTATTAATTTCCTCAATAACACATCAAAAACCCATGCAAAAACCTAAGGTTTAGAAGTTAAATATACGGCGTGAATGCCGTTTGTCAGAGTCAAAGAATCAGATATGCTCCTCTTAACTTTGATACTAAGGAAGTAGAGAAAGAGAGAAAGCAAAAGACAAAGAAAAGTTATAGAAATTGAAAGCTTGAGGAATCTAAAGATCTTCCCAATGGGGAGGGATTGATTGTTACATATGGAGGAGGAAGGTATCAAAGGCCAGGACAAGATTCAGATAAGGATGAACAAAGATCATCTTTCACATCTGAACCTTCAAGCTCTCATGTGCAAGAATCCTCTTCCTCGTCTAGTCTTCAAGACTCTAGTTAATCCTCAGAACATGAAAAGACAAGTTCAGATTCCTAAAACAGGCTTATTTCATACTAAAAATTCAATACCTCTCCTCTCAGAGACTATCCGTACCTGCTCTGACTACACTTGAACCTTTTTAGGTTCACAATGATCCCTCATCAAGGTAACCCGCACCAAGGGCACATCCAAGCTTCACAGAAGTACAAGTCCTGTTACGAGAACAATGCCTCATCAACAACTGGCTGGATAGATGGAAGCTTTATTAAGGAGACATGAAGTGCTTCTATTAGAAATTTTTCAGGAGTTAAGGCATTGTGATTGAGGATGGTGACACATTTTCCCACACATCTCGTTTTGATGGAGAAAAGAAAAGACTTGAAGAAAATCAATCATTAATTGAGTCCTGGAATTTAGAGGGAGCTATGCTTTGGAATGAAGGCTAAGCTTGCAATCAGGGAGCTTATGATGAAGGGGAGCTTAGAGAAATTTTTTTTAGCATGCATTCTTTTTCTTTATTTTTTTGACAAACAATTTATCATGGTTTATACAATTAGTTTTATCTGATAAAAAAATCATGCTTATGCTATATCTAGTTGAATCTGATACATATCTATTTTAAATGCTATTTCCTTTGAAACTCTGATACATATTGATGTTTGCTTATGCTTAGCTAATCACATATCTTGATGATGGATGTTTGCTTCTTATCTTTTGTGTGTGGTCTGTTTTGCTTGTCGTTTAGCATGCTAGGATTTTTAGCTCATATGTGTACTTGTGATAGCACTTGAGAAGTATCTTTTAAGAGCTCAAAATCACTCTTTTGTTGCTCTGATACTGTTTGTATACGATGTGCTTCGATGTGTATGATGTGCTTATACCTTTTTATGAAACACATTCTCTATTACACATATGGGAAGGTCTTAAAAGCTTTGTATAACTTGATCGAAATTTAATGTGAATAGTTTTTGACAAGACGTCAGAAACTTGCTCCTACATGTTCTTGATACAACTAAGATCATTTGTGAGCTTCAGAATTCTGAAAGTATGCTACGCTTATATGGCATATAATGTGTTATGTTTGTACCAGTGAGCATGTTTTTACAAAAAAACATGAGCTTTTGTGTTAAGTTTCTTTTCATAAAAATTGGTTTCTTTCATGCTCTGATCTTATGAGAAAAGTTTCACTACTCAAAATCAAAAGGCTCATTTATGCTTTGTTTTGATAATATTTGGGATTAATCTTTAATGAGATTTAGAAACCTCACATGTAATATGATGGTATATTTATATTAGGGTTTCTTTAAGCATCAAAAACTACATAAGCATCAGTATGCACTCTTCTTATTAATCATGCATGCTCTGTTAAAAATTATCATATGTTTTGAGAATTGGTTTTCAAAAATGTCGTTTGGACAAAGCTATGCTGAATAAGGATCAATCAACATAAAATATCATAAGTATTACTTGTTTTCTTTCCAAGCACGCTTGCTTCAGAAAGTTTTTTAACTAAAAATCAAGCTAGTTGTGTTAAAAGAGCTTAAACGATAACATTCGATTTATTATCGCTCTGATGTATTAGAAAGTACTATGAGTAATTTCAGTATCTACATAAATAACAAAATTAGCTATAATTTAAAGTTACTTAAGGCTATAAAATGTTTTTGAATCTATCCGTATCATACCTTAAGAAGAACTTCCTGAATGTCACAAGCCTTTTATCATAAAAAAGAATAGTTTTTATCATGACATATTCAATATTATTCTTACTATATTTCTTAAAAACATTTTCTTTAAATTGGTTTGTCATCATCAAAAAGGAGGAGATTGTTAGCTCCAGAACCCTTCAAAAATCTTTTATGCAATATGTTTTGAGTGACAACAAAACCAATTCAAAGAAAATATTTTGAAGAAGGAATAATGTCTACCTTGAATTTCTTGACAAAGTACAGGTATTTTGGATTGCATAACACGGACTTAAACTAAGAATAATTTCACTCTACATGTGTAAACATGATTTATCTTACATGAAGCGATTGAACCTAAAAGAAAGTGAACATTATATCGTGCAAAGTACATATACATAGCTACGGATCAAAGGATATCATATCAAGAGCAAGAAACTAAGGCATGGGTCTTCAAAAAGTAGCACTAGACATAAGAAAGTATGCTTAACATAAAGATATTAATAAAGCTCTCGGAACAACATATTGCACAATCTTCAATCATCATGGTCGCAAATCTTTTAGAATCATAAAGCTTGGATTGAAGACCAGAAGACCAAAGAATCATCAAGGAACTCATTCCGCACTTTAGAAAGCTCACTTTCCTAAGACATGAACGTCCTGGAAAATGAGGGAAATTTGAATTTTTGAAATTTAAATTTAAAGTCAAACCCTGTTTCAAACTAATGGGCCATCTCTACTATCAACTTGATTGACCAACTTCAGTTCTAGAAGAAAGAGTTTAGAAACCATGTTTAGAAAGTAAGAGTAGTTTTGAAGTAACATCAAAAACCTTATATCTCACAATGGCTTTTGGAAAAGCTTTGACAACAGCAGGCTACTCTTTTAGACCTTTTTCGAGACGGAAATAGATTATCAACACGTGTCACTTGGAGATCTAATTAGGGCCAATGGTCACAAGGAAGACCATTTTAGATAGAGATGATGTACTCAAACGAAGTAGAGTGACTACGTTATACAGAGAGGAAAACTTGCAAAAATTTCTCCTCATCCAAGCAAGGTTCATCATATCAAAATGTAATCAGTTTCTTGATAGTAATAATTTTCTTTCTTTCTGAATAGTTATATGTTCTTCCTCGAAAGAGTTATGGGAAAGAAGTCATTTAAGTTATCCCAGGATTATTCATGTATATTTTAAGGAAACTTGAGTGTAAGTTAGTTTGAGTGGCAACCCAAACACAAAACTTGTTCCTTGAAGTAGTGATCAGTTTGAGATAGCTTAGAGAGGGTAATACAAAACTACTTGCAACGTGATAGTAAGTGGTTCTTCCCTCTTCCAGGCTTGAGGCTGGTGAATAACTACTTTCAACGTGAAGTAGAGGTTGTCTACTAGTCATGGGTTCAGCTTGGAAAGGCTAGGGCAAGATTACTCGATTTAGCTTGGAGAGGTTAGTGAATAACTACTTTCAACGTGACAGGAGAGGTTGACTCCTGGTCATGAGTTTAGCTTGGAGAGGCTGGTGAATGACTACTTGCAACGCAATAGTAGAGTTATCTACTTGTCACGATTCAGCTTGGAGAAGCTGGTGAATAACTACTCAACTTGTGATAGTGGAGGTTGTCCATGGTAGTAAGTGAGAGCTTGGGAAGGCTAATGTAAAGAGTATTCATGTTCTTGCTCTAGTTTGAGAAAGATGTTTTAGTGGAACCTCAACAAGTGTTGAGTACTAGATGTAAGGTTTGGCTGAACCACTATAAAAATAATTATGTCAATTCTTCTTATCCCTATTCTTTTACTTTCAATGTTATGCCTGTATAATTTAATATTTGTTGATATATAGTTTTGGCTGTTCTGTCACTCTTTTTATGCTTTAGAAATCTACTTTCTGAAACGCTAATATGCTTTCCGTTGTACTTCAAGCTTAGTGCTTGATAGTATGTCTTTAAATGTTTCAAATGTAGAAAGAGGCGATTCATGATTCAACCTGCCTCGTGCACTTCTATACCTACAAAACTCTTACATCTTTGGACCATGATACATGTGGAAGCCAGTTGTTTTGTTGGCGAGAAGCAATGGTTTTCCTTCAGCCATGGAGTCTTAAAGAGATTGGAATAAATAATGGGTTGTTTTGGAGAAGAAGTTTGAGAGAGTTGTAAGATGGTTGAGAGTTTATAGAGAAGAAGCAGATTATGAAGGAGTGTTTAAGGTAAAGGAAAAAGGTTTGAAGAGAGATAAATGTGATTAAATAGGGTTTACATAGTTATGGGAGTTATACGAGGAGTGGGATTAGTTGATAACGGTCACATTATGGGAGAGGGATAGTAAAAATCATGGAGGCTGTCCCACCATTAAAGCGTGTCAGAAAACAAGCTTTCTAAAGTTTATTTCTAAAGTTTGAGAAACCATAATGCTTTCTGAGGGCACTTTCTGAACTTTAAGAGCTTTAGCACTTTCTTGAAACCTTTTTCTGAACTCATATTTTGACCATCATTACTTTCTAAACTCATCTTCAGATCTTTATCCCTTTGTGAGCATAACCACTTTCTAAACTCATTTTGTTCTTTCTGAAGTAGTTTATGAAGTACTTTCTGAACTTGTGAAACTAGTTCTGAGCTTGCTTAAGCATTCTTCCATTAAAGGCTTGAATTCAAGAGTCACTTACGGACTCCAAAAGTGCAATGTATGCAATGAAATGCAAGTTTTCAAAAAAAAAAAAAGAGTTTAAAAGGCTTTTCAAATAACAAAAATGGTCTTCAGCAAAAGGTTTGGTGAATTTATTAGAGACTTGATCTTCTATATTCATAAGCTTTAGCTCAACATCACTTTCTGAACATGATCTCTAATAAAGTGATGTTTTATATCAATATATTTGAATCTAGAATACTGAATAGGGTTCTTTGCAAGATTAATAGAACATTTATTTTTGCATGGGATATGGATTTTGGTATACCTTAGGTGATAATCCTCAAGTTGATTTTCGATCCATAGCATTTGTGTTCAATAATTAGGGTAGCAATATACTCAACTTCAGCAATTGATAGAGCAATTATGTTTTGCTTCTTGTAAGACCAAATGATTAGGAAATTTCTAAGGAAACATCAACATCCACTTGTTCTCTTTCTATTCACTATATCTCCAACATAATAAGCATCATAGAAATCTACTATCTCACTAGAAGTGCCTTTCTCATACCAAATGCCAAGATTAATAGTACCTATTAAATATCTTAAGATTCTCTTGACAGCATTTAAGTGTGATTATTTGGGGTTAGATTGAAATCTAGCACAAATACCTACACTTAAATGAATGGCATGCCTAATTGCAGTGCGATAAAGTAAAGAGCCAATTATTCCTCTATAATTACTTTTTGACATTTTTTTCACCATTCTCATCAGCATTTAACACTTGAGAAGGATGCATGAAAGTGTTCATGGGCTTAGCTTGATCCATATTGAATCTCTCAAGAAGTTTCTTTATGTACTTCTCGTGATGGATCAAAGTTCCTTCCTTTTGTTTGATTTGGAAACCAAGAAAGAACTTCAATTCTCCCATCATGCTCATCTCAAACTCACATTGCATTAGTTCAGAAAAATTTTCACATATAGAATGATTAGTAGCACCAAAAATAATGTCATCAACATATATTTAGACTATCAAAAAGTGATTATCTTGATATAATGTAAAGAGATTGGTGTCAACATTACCTCTTTTAAACCCATTCTTAAGCATAAAGGTACTAAGTATGTCATACCAAGCTCTTGGAGCTTGTTTAAGACCATACATTGCTTTTGTTAGCTTAAAGACATGGTTAGGAGTGGCTTCACTCTCAAATCCTAGAGGTTGCCTTACGTAGACTTTTTCTATAAGAAAACCATTTAAGAAGACAGACTTCATATCCATTTGATATAGAGTGAATCCTTTGAAGGTAGCAAAGAGTAGAAGCATTCTAATGGCTTCCAGTCTTGCTCCTGGTGCAAGGATTCATTATAATCAAATCCTTCTTATTGATTATAACCTTGTGCAACCAGCCTTGCCTTGTTTCTGATCACTTTTCCAACTTTAACCAACTTATTTCTGAATATTCACTTAGTTCCAATGATGGACTTTTCTTTTAGTTTCTCTACTAGGGTCCTGACTTTTTTTTCTCAAACCGGTCTAGTTCTTCTAGCAGCCTTAATCAGCTTTTTTCATTAAGAGCTTTCACAACACTTTCTAGTTCAATTGTGGACAAGAAGGCATATTTTGTTTCATTTCTAAGGGATGATCTTGTCCTTACACCTCTAGAAATGTCACCAAACTCTTAGTTCTAAGAAGCCTTGAGATTAGAAACATCTTTGTAGTTTTTATGCATATCTTATTCAACAGGATCACCTTGAACTTCAGAAGGCTTTTCATCCTACTCAGAAAGTGTATCATTCTTATAAATGTCACTTTCTGAAGGTTTTGGAACTCTAAGATAGGTTGAACTTTCTCGAATTTGCTTTCTGAAGCTTGAGAAACCATGCTTTTGCTTTCTAAAGGCTTTTTGATGCTCAGATTCTCAAGAACTTCTTTAAGATTAGGTAAATCTTGGCAAAATCCTCCTTATTTTCCTTGGACTTGATGTGTATGGTTTCTTCAACACATAAGGTCCTTTTATTATAAACCCTATAAGCTTTAGAGACTAAAGAATACCTAAGAAAATACCATCATTAGAACTTGGGATCAAACTTTGCTAGCTTGTCCCTTATGTTGAGAATAAAACGTTAGATCCAAAGTCATGGAAATATGGTATGTTGGGTTTTCTTCCTTTCCATAGCTCATAAGGAGTTTTTTTGAGGATTAGTCTTGAGAAAACTCTATTTTGAATATAATAAGAGATATTTATAGCCTCTACCCAGAAACCTTTTGATAAACCACTTTATAAAAGCATTATTCTTGCCATTTCTTGAGGACTTCTATTCTTCCTTTCAGCTACCCATTTTGTTGAGGAGATCTAGGAGAAGAAAATTCATGAGAAATTCCATGGTTTTCATAAAAGTTTTCAAAAACATGGTTTTCTAATTCTCCTCTATGATCTGATCTAATGGAAGCAATTTAAATACATTTCTCATTTATAACACGTTTTGAAAAATATTTGAATTTTTCAAAGACTTCATCTTTAGAAGCTATGAAAATAACCAATGTAAATCTGGTGTGAAGTCATATACTATAACTAAGCAATATCTCTTTCCAAAAAGACTTTTAGTCTTGGTTAGTCAAAAGAGTTCCATATGTAAAAACTCAAGTGGTCTTGTAGTTGAGACCACCTTCTTACTATGGAAAGAATCCTTGGTTGCCTTCCTTTTCGTAGAATTCACAAGTTGAATTCTTATCATAACTAATCTCAGGAAGGCTTTTTACAAGTTCTTTCTAAGATACTTAAAAATTAGCTTCATATGAGTATGGCCAAGTTTCTTATGCTATATCCATTTGTCATCCATTAAGGATGGTAGGCATTTTACATCCTGATATAAGAAGTCATCCAAGAATAACACATAAGTGTTATCATGCCTCTTGCTAGAAAGAATTACTTGTCCAAAAACTAGAATTACCACATGGCATCCTTTAGCTTCAAACTATATATTAAAGCCTTGATCACAAATGTAACATCCTAATTATTAACCTCTTATGCGTATGTCATAATTGGCCAATTATTAGATTTCTTATATTTTGATTTCGAATGTTTAGTTTACTCGAAAATACTTTAGTGGAAAATAGCGAATAAATCTATTTTTCTGAAAACTTAAAAAGGCAGCCTCATTCATCAACATGTAATTAGAACTAACACAACTTGTGAGTGAAATATCAATCCCATAAAAATAAACATATAATAGAACAAATTCTGGATTTCATAAACATTTAACAACACATGTCATCACATCAACACATAAATAAGGTATTGATATATTATAAAGGAGCATGAGTCCAAGAATCATAACATAAATAAATTCTAGCTAAGAGCTAGTAATAAGGCCAGGTCTCAAATATAGTCATCCATAAGGCATAGCATCTCAAAATAAGGAAAAACATAAATAAGGATCAATAGTCTACATGCTCAATAGATTTATACAAAATATGTAGAAGACAATAATGGAGTCTCTAAGCATGGGCTAGTTCCAAGGTCATAAAATCAAGGGACTCTAGCATCTTGGTCTGTTGGCTTATCTGAAGATGACACAGAAAGAAAGGGGTATGAATCCAAAGGAAACTTAGTAATTAATAAAATAGTTCAAGTGTCATCGTTGTCCTCTAGTCATTTCGGTTTAATTATAAAATAAGTGGGCAGGCTTTAGTTGATTTAATTAGTTCATAAACTAGAATTCCGAAGTGACACATATTTTAAGACTTACGAAAATCTCTTGGTTAAGGAATAGTAATTAGAATGCATGATGTAACTAGCATAATCAAAATCATGCAAAATGAGGCTGAAACAAGTCATTTAACATCTTTAGCATTTTCATAAACTTGAACTTTAGTTCCTCAATATACCATCCTCTCTTGTGTGGCCTAGACCAACTACATCACTGGCCAAGCAATTTAATTGTTGCCTACACTTCGAAACACCTATTGCCTAGATGAGCTCAACCTAAGTAGCCGTCGCTAGATTAAACGGATAGAAGGAGAACTTTGTCCCCGTTGCCTAGACCAACCAAGTGACTTAGTGATTTAACGGTCACCTATACTTTAATTCACATATCGCCTAGGATGAGTTGAATCTAACTAGCTGTCGCTAAATTTAAATAGGAATAGGGGAACTTCACTTAAACTTTAAATTTAACTTCCTCACATCTTACTTTACAACATAATGGAAAAGTCTCATAAATTATTAGAAGATGTAAACACAACTTTTATGCATTTAAATGACAACCTTCAAATTACCACTCAATATACATAATGAAACATCTCATAAGTCATTAGGAGACATAAGCACAACCTTTATGCATTTGAATGATAAAGTCTACATTTCCATCATTTAACATTTCAAATGGGAAGTCATTCAATGCATAACATAAACGTGTATAAACTAATTGCCAGAAGGACTGGACCCAACTAGCATTCATCTAGTCTCATATTCCAATAATAGAATCACCAATACTATTTCTAATGTCATCCACATATAAATATTCAAGCTCACAACATCAAGATAATGACATATTTGGACCAACATGTTCAATCCTAAACTAGAATTTTATCTTTCAATTCAAATAAAGTTTGTTTAAAGACTCAAAATTCTCAATCCAAATACATGCATACTAATTGCACCCTAACACTTTCACAAAAACAAAAGTCATGGATGCAAGAAATCAAGTTCCCATTGCCACTTTATGGGAGGAAATAACATGTTGGAAAATTTCAACAATTTAACGCCATCTTATTGAACATTTCATAGCCAAAAAGAACACATTCAAACACCAAATGACTAGAGTACTCAAATTGACCAAGACTCCTCATTTAGAAACACAAAATATCACTTATCATTGAACTACCAGTTGCTAGAAAATTTTCCACCACTTAGTTCTCCAAATGTCATGAAAAGAACACAACTCTTAAGCACATATCCAAGGAATCACAACTCTCAATTAAACTCCTACACTTTAGTACCTAATTCCCACCCTCATACATTATTTTTGCTACATAAAAACAGTCCAAACCCATAAAATTCCAACACTACTTTGTCCCAAAAGAACTAGAAAAGTGCTGCCATTTGTTCAAGAACTACAAGGCTAAAGAGATCTTTTTCCTGCACTTATGACAACTAAACCCAACATAATTCCTTCAATTTTTCTGCATAAAATAGCCCCCAAACTAGAATTTGTAGTAGCAAAAATAGGAAAAAAAAGAGAGGCAAATAATAGCTCCCAAATAGTTAGAAAAGTGCTGAATTTATTCATGAAACACAAAGCTAAAGTGATAAAAAAAAATTCTACCCTTATGACTGCCAAACCAACATAAAACTCTCATGTTTCCACTTTTTGGCCCTCAAACACAACAAAACTAATAGTAGCAGAAAAACAAAAACAGAAGCATAAAAATGGCTCTTGGCTTGAAATCTAGCAACCAAACACCAATGCTCATGAGTCAGAACTCTTATTTATGCATTATCACCTACATTAGCAAGCCAAACAACTCCCAAATACCCATTCACAACATAAATCCGTGGACAAAATAAAAGGAACACAAGCTCAAATCCTCATTTATCATCAACCCAAATCTAAGAATAGAAAACCCCACCATTTACATGTCATTTTTGAACTTGTTTTAAGCAAAAACACCATTTCGAATAAACTAATTTGAAGGCTTAATAACATGCAAAAATGAAAGGTTTTTCACAAACAACCCTTTATAAATGGAAACAAAACATGATTTTAAGAACTCCCATAAAATTTTCAGCAAGCATACACAAGCATAAAAGCTTACTATATCAAAGTAAAAGTTATAGAACTCCAATACCTCATTTAAATCAGGTTACTCTCTATGAACTATGGTTCATTTAGAAATTTTAACAAACACATAACATGTATCTGAATGTGTTTTAATGTAGCAAGCTTACATACCACCAAAAGTCATAATTTCAAGCTTTTCATGCATCACAAACAAAAAAATACATATGTATATGGATCAAGCACTTAAATTTCATAACAATCCAAACCAAAACTTCACAAAGACATAGCATAAAGTAAATGTCTTGCAAATGGCCAAAAATGAAAGGAAAGACATACCTATACATAAATCCATCATTAAGCTAAGTTAGAACACATAAATACAACCTCAAACCATCACATTTTTGGACCATTAATTCTCTAGAACAATAAGATTTTCAAATCCCATTTTTAGAGCTTTAGTATTCAACAAAAAAGGATTGATGTGATGAGAAAACCCTACCAAACTTGAAGGTACCAAAGGGATAGAGCTCTTGAAGCTTTGGGAGAGATGAAAATAGAGCAAAAATCCTCTTATCCAAGCTCCTCTATGGTCGAATTTTGGACAGCTCACAAAGGAAAAAGATGACCTTCAATGGCTTGGAGCTTGTGTGTTTGGTAAAGATCTTGAGCTAAAAATAACAGCCCTTGGTCATGGTGTTTAGATTTATGTGGGAGTTTGAAGATGGAGGTGAAAAAGGAGGAGGAAGAAGAATAAAATGTAATGGTCAATGGAGGGGGAGGCTATGGCTGTGTAGTTTAGAGGGGTTAGGGTTGCATTTTTGTTTTGTTTCATTAAGGGTAGTATGGGTATTAGGTAGGGGTTAGAGGTGCTAGTGTAATTTGCTCCCAATCTTATGAAATAATAAAAATAAATGCAAGACAACAAATAAAGAGCATATCTTTACACCATGAATTCAAATGATTTACATAGTATTGGGTGTCTTGAAATTGTAAACTTTTGGGAGGGAATATGAAATTTTAGATTAGAGGAAGCTCTAAATCTTGTAAACATTCTAACCTTTAACTTTAAAATAATTCAACAAAATAATTAACATAGACATACACTCAAATTGTTAAGAGAGGAATATCTAATTATTCATCATCTAGTTAATTAAGGAAATTAATCTCTAATTAAACTCAGTAAATTCTAATGAACACATAATTATAACTGAAAGAAAAAGCGGGGTATTACAACAAAATCGACTAATACTCAGTAGGTTGTAAGTCAACCAACTAATAACACATCAGAAATTTGATGAGAATCATCCTTACCAACATTTCCAATTCCAGTGACCCTTGTTTTCCCACCATCAGCAAATTTCACTGATCTTGAGTTCTTGGGCTTCAACTTTATGAACCATTTTCTTTTCGTGACATGTGTGTGGAGTAGCTACTATCCATGTACTACTTGTCATCTTTCTCAACATGTGTTTTAAGAAACACCTATAGGGATGGTTTTAACTTTAGGTACCCATATCTTCCTGGGTTCTTTAGTGTTAGTTACTTTTGTAGGGAGATCTTTCCCTGTTTGTTTGCCTTAATTATCATGTGGCACTTATTAGCAAGATGTCCCTCCTTATGATAGAAAACACAAGCACTTTTTATTTTCACTTTCTGAGAAGGTACAACCATTTCATCCATTTCTTTCTCATAGCCTATCCAAGTTTTTTGAAAATATGGTCTTTGAGCACCAAGCATCATGTTCAGAAACTTGGAACCATTGACTATTTTCTCTAGATCAAATTTGAGAAGCTTTGAATTTTTTCTCAAGTTCAAAAATATCTTTTTGAGCTTTATGATCCTTAAAAATTTCAATTTCTAAGGCTTTCATTTTAACATTTAAAAAATTATTCTCTCCTTGAAGTTCTTTCTTTTCAAGCCTTAGGTTTTCATAATATATTTTCACTTTATCAAGTTCTCAAGATCCTGTTTGATGGTTTTTATTGAGATAAAGATAATGAGAAGTCCATGTTTGAGAATTTTCTAGCAATTCATCATATAATTTAAAAAGCTCATCATAAGAAAGCTCAAGTTCAGAAAGTTCTTTTACCTCTGTTTCTTCTTCATTAACATAGTCAGCCATGAAGCAGATTAGCAATATCATCTAGTTCACCTATTTCTGAACCCTCTCTCATCTTTAGAGTCACTCCATGTTGCCAGCATGCATTTCTTCTTGGGAGTGAGCTTCTTTTATGATCCCTTGAGCTTAGGAAAATCAGTTTTGATGTGTCTTTTCTCATCAAAGTGATAGCAATTTACATTGTCTAGATTCCTTTTGTCCTTTTTATCCTTTCTGAAGTTAGACCCCTTCTTTTTCTAAGTCTACTCTTCCATACTCTTGGCATCTTTCTTATAAGCATATAGATCATGTCTGTCTTCTTTTGAACCTTCTTCTCAGTCTTCTTCCTCATTAGATACCTTAGCAACTTTCGTTACTTTTGTAACACCCTAATATTAACCCAATACGCCTAGCCGTACTGGATTAATTACTAGACTTTACTCTTCTTTCAGTTCTTTAATCATACTTTGAAAATATTTACTGAAATTATGAGCCATTTTTTTTAACATAATAAAAACGTGAGCCGCATATAACGTGAATGGTAGAAAACAAAGCGGAATAAACATATCATAAAAAGAACACATCACATTACATCACATAGGCTCCATCATATGACATCCATAATTACATAACACATAGATATTTTGCCTACCAATAGAGTTAGGCTAGGTATAGTCAATCGAACAAAACATAAATAGTATATAGATGGAAGAACATCCATTAATGGCACCTAGTAATAACACTCCAGGGATAGGGATAGATATATGAGCACACGCGCAAGGTTAGCGATGCGTTCCTCAAGGATGATAAGGCTGGTTCACAAGATCAAGGACATCTACCAGGTGAGAGCATCAATGGGAATCACAACATTACCATCACTTTCTGAAGATGAGATGGAAAGAAAGAAAGAAAGAAAGAGGGAGTGAAAAACTTATAAAAGAATCTCAGGGTACTCACCTCATATGCATTGTGTCATCATCATCGTCCTAAGGAACCTCTGGGTTATTATGAAATAGTGAGCATGCTAAGATTCATTTATTAAGTTTGGAAATATTCTTTACCGAGGTCCGTTAGTTTTAATCATGCGTCTTGTAATGCATCATAAACTTAGCATGTCATATTTATAATGAAATTTTCCTATCATATATCTCATCATATTATAATAACATAGCTATGCATAAGATCACATCATATTCTTCATCATCATATCATAAATACTATGCATAGAAGAACATTATATTTCTCATCATCATCTCATAAATACTTACATAGAAGAACATCATAATCACATAATACGTTACTTAGTTCCTTAGGTGACTTAAAGTTACTTTCATCATCATTTTCCTGGGCCACCCTATACTCCACCCTTTTGGGAGTAATCTAGGTTATGAGCTCATACCTTACTAGTCGTCACTAGCATATACTTGTCCCTTTTGATAAGTTAAAGTCCGACTCTACCCTTTTGAGAGAACGGGCTAGGGGCAAGAATCACATTTTCACTACCTATAGTCTGATGGGTCCAAAGGATCATTTCCTCATAATTTTAAGTCACCATTAAGTCTTTGCATGTTATATCATAATACAACTCTCAATTCATAATCATCAAGGATGCATAAACATTCTTATTGTTTGCAACAGCAACTATAACATGTAAGCCAGGAATCATTGAATGATATCAAATACTTGATAAGCATCAAATCACTACATAGACTTATCATTTCAAACTTCAAAGAACCATCATCATAAATTCTTACCAAAACCCTTAAACAACCGAAACTTTAGAATCGGGTAACCTCAATTATCAAACTAATTAATCATGCATCTAAAGAATTCATTATCATCATTACACTTAATTAGAAGCCTTAAGAACATTATTAAACTATATGGGACATCATAGGCAGGAGTTATATTTAAGGCTTCACGTGTGCTAGAAGTTGCATTTTTAACCCTTTCGTTATCCTTTCCTTATGATGCTAAAATTAATTACTAAACCAATTATGAATCATTCTCCCTTATCTAAACATAATAGAACCTGGTTCTTAGGGCTGCTAAAGGTTCTGAAGAACGCATAAATTTCATTCTTTAGAGTTCTAGAAATCTTGCTTTTACGGTTTTTCCTGGAAGCTAGTTTTATTTCTAACATGCATAGAATCGTTCCTCAACAATAAACCATGATTATCACAACTTCAAACATATTAAACCATCATCATATAGTAGTACTAAACTTAGATCAGTGGCTGAATCATGAACCTCACATAATTGCTTAAAATAACATTTTAAGTACATGTAAGATACTAGTTTCCCGTAAAATCTTTGCAAAGCCTTAAAACTCTTTTAGAAACTAATTCTTTTTGTTAATCTTGAAAGAAATTTTAGAACTAAATTAGTAGCTTATTTAAAATCACTTTAGGCCTACCTTAATCATGAGGCTGATTTATACATTAAAAGAATCTTCACGATTAAAATTTTCACTTAAGATAAAAGGAGCAAGTCTTGAGTTTTAGAGATTTAGGTGATAACTAGAATCATAAACATACTATGCAACCTCATTATAATCTTGTCTTTATAAGGTGATAACTTGGAAATATAAATATGATATGCAAGACTTGAAATTTAAACATGATGTGCAGGTATTATATTCAAGGATTAAGGTGATTTGCTTGAAATATAAATATGATTATGCAAACTTGGAAATTTAAACAAGATGCAAGAGCTTGAAATAAATAAGAAACTTGCGCGGTAGTCTGCACTGGACCAAGGAGAGAAGAGAATCTTAATAAAAGAAAAATAAGAAACTGAGCGTAGTCCGCACCACCCTGAAGAGAGAAGAGAATTCTTGTTACATCTTATTAAGCTCCAAACTCAAGACTTCTTAAAGAATGAATTCTTTGACTCCAATAATCTTAAGGAAATTGAAAGTGAGCTTTAGAGTTCTTATTACCATGGTTCCAACTTTGCTTGTGATACTTGGGCAAGTCTTTGAACTTTAGGATTCTTAGGTGATGACATAATAATAAACATGCCATGCGTTGATTCTTTTAGCCATTATAAAATAAAGTGAGAGCATAAAATAAATATGAGATGCAACCTTTTATCATCATTAGAGATTAAGTGACAACTTGAAACATAAACATGAAATGCAAGCTTGGAAATTTAAACATGAGAATGCAAGTTCATTTATTCATTCTTGAGAATTTAGTGATGACATAGAAAGTAAACATAGTTATGCAAGGCATAAACTTAAACATGGATGCAAGTTCATTTTATTTCTTTACTAGAGCTCCTCCAAGACTTTAGAGAAATATAAATTCAACCCAATATATCTTAGCAAGACAAAGTGAAAAATACATCTTTCAAGTTCTAAACTCAAGATCTTTATTTTTACATCATAAAAACATCATTCTTTAAAGTTTTGCATCAAGTGGAATTTTCAAGCTTTAGAGGCCTAACTTGTGATGAATTTACAACCAACACTCAAGGTCCTCATCATCAAGCTATCATCATATTCCCATATAGGCCTTATGGCCGAAATGTTCAAAGGAAAAGAAAGAAGAAAACCTAATGGAAAAGCTAGAGAAAGTCCATGAAATCATCATTTTGAACCAAGAACAACACTTAGCAAAGCATAAAAATAAGCTTAAAGACAACTCCCTACCTAATGTGGTTTGAAGGAAAGGAAGAGAACTTGGTTTCTTGGAGTGAAATGAAAGAAAATCTCTTTGAGAAATGGGAAAGAAGTTTCGGCAAGAGGAGGAAGAAAGAAAGCTTTTGGTGCTTCTAAAAACTAGAATTGTGTAAGTTATGAACTAAGGCCTCTAACACACCTTCAAGCATGCCTATTTATAGAGATTTTGAGGCTCATAAATGGACAGAGGGAGGAGGAAGGCTGCAGAATTTCAAAGGGAACAAAGGGAGGAAAACATGGATTCAAGACAAGTTGTATGAATTTAGGGAATTATGTTTCATGGTGACATTTTTCGCATTTTGTTTTAGTGCATTATTTGGCAATATTCTGATGCATTATGGCTCCATTATTTCAGCCATTTGCAGCCCATGGAAGAGAAATTTGTGTGTTCCATGTATTATTTAGGTGTAGGTAAGGTATCTTTGCAAATTAGAGAATTTGCAATTAAGGGCTTAGGTGAATTAGTAAGCAATTTGGGTGTTTTTAAGCAATTTTAAGTTCTAATCAATCTAAATAAATAATTTTG